>VZZY01017459.1:87744-220048 GCA_013400335.1 Eurystomus gularis
GAGTTGACAGCAAAGCATCACAAGCTTTGCACACAAAAGATGCACGAGCTAGGATCTGGCACCATTTCATGGGATGACAGGATAATAGCTGAGGTTTTCAGGGACCCCTGCTCAGAGCAGGGTCAGCTACAGCAGGTTTATTGGGGCTGTGTTGTCAGGTTTTGAATTTCTCCAAAGCTGGAGACACATCAACCTCTCTGGGCAACCTATGCCAGTGTCCAACCACCTTCATCATAAAAAAGTTTATCTACAGGAGTTCCCTGTGTTTTGGTTTGTGCATATTGCCTCTTGCCCTGTCACTGGGCACACTGAGGACAACCTTGTCCTGTCTTCTTTACTCCAACATCAGGTATTTATGCATATGGTTAAGGCCCCTCAAGCCTTCTCTCCTCTAGGCTGAGCAGTCCCAGGTCTCTCAGCCTCACCTTATATGAGAATTGTTCCAGTCTCCCCACCTTCATGGCCCTTTGCGAGACATGGCCAATGAGGTTGCTAGTGGCTGGCAGTTCAGAGCTTTCTGTATTCTGCCACCTGATCAACTCTTCTCTTGCTAAAACCACTCTGTCAGGCTGGAGGAGCCCAGCTGAAAATTGCTCATGTGTTGATGTCTCTATGAAATCTCCCAGCCCGTGCACGTGACGCTTCCCTGACAGCATGCCAGAGTCGGATCACTCGACTTGCTTTTTGTTTTCCTTTCTCTGCCAAACTCACAGACTCAGCAGCCACAGAAATATAACCTCCAAGGCATGAAGTCAGGTTTTTGTAAAGACACAGAAATCAGTATTCATTTCTTTATTCTTGTTTTGGCAAGTGACGTTACCCATTGCTCATATCCCCTACTACTTGTCTCCACTGGCAGTATAACGAGCAGGGAGCTGGCTCCCTACGTGCTCAGAAACCCATTCCTTTTTTGAGCTTAAGCGTTGCAATCGCTGAGGCATCTAAGTCAAGTAGTTCTTGTAGATGGCTTGGAACCAAGTGGGAGATCTTTCTGTGCTTTATTTCAGTGCTTTATTTCTTTCTCCTTTATCTTTCTTCCTTTTTTTTAGGTGGCAGTTACTGCAGAGAATCTGTCTTCTACTCAGTGATAAAAAGATCTGTGGTGATATGGTATTATGGGATATATACAATATATTATAAAGATAGACAGTTACGTACTTACTTACATGCATACATACGTCAATACACACTATGAAGACTAGCAACCAAAGGACAGGTTCTTTTTCCCTTGAGGTATTCCTATTAGGGGCACCCAGAATTACTTCTTCCTGCCTTTTCTTAAATGAAATTGCCAATACAGGCTTCTGAATTTGCTGCTTTTACAAAATAATTGTCATGAACTAGGGACAGCTTCAGGGCCTTCCAGGCCTCCTGTAAGCCATACCTACACTGGTTGCACCGGCATCCATAAATGCAGGTGTGCAGGGAAAGGGGTGGGATGAAGTTGCACATTGCTGGAAGTCCAAACAAAGCCAAGTCAAACTGATCTTCTAAGAGGATGCAGCTCCATGGCATTCATGTTTCAAAGTTTTCAGGTAAAAAAAGGCTTGGTAGTTTAGTAAATGGCATAACAGCCCTATAAAACTCAGACAGATTTTCCCAAACTTAGTAGAAAGAAGGAAACCAGTATGGTTAGTTCAAGTAGTCAATCTTTCTTATGGGAAAGGAAATTATTATATAGACCTGGCCAGGGACGATCCCACATTCCATCATCATAATTTCTGTGGGCAGAGACCCACAAACCTACAGTATGAAGGGACAGATGAAAAGACCACCATGGCCGCTGGAAGGATTACAGTCCAGTGCTTTATAGCTATATGCTGCTTTGCCAACACATCTGAAGTTACAGCATTTCCGTCATCCATGTAATATACTGAAGAGTTATTAAGTTTGAGTAAACCAAACAGCAGTGGGTGTGACAGCCGTGTGGTAAGTGCTTGACTCAAATGTCTACCACAGAACTTAAATTTCTCATATATTTCTGTCCTCCTCAGTGAGGACAACAAACAAGGCTGGAACTTACTGGTCAAGGGCTCAGTAGGGCTGTGTCAGGATGACTGAACACTTGTTGGGGCTGTGGCACCAATCCCTGACTAATCCCTCCATGCCTGAGGTTTCAGTCTTTCCAATTGCTTTGTTCTCAGGAATTGCTCACAGCAGGAGAAGAGTAATATTGTTTCTGGAATAATTCCCCTAGGCTTCAGTTGATCCAAGATTCGGCTAAATGTGTTGTAAGTGATACAGCAATACAAAAACATGAGGAAAAGTGGGAAGTTGGTTAAATTTGCTACAAACAACTGCTGTCTGCAGCCTGCGTGTGCCAACAGGATATGGCACAGTTTCTGACAGGTTGAATTGGATGCGTCCTCTCATTCTGCAGATCCAGGTCAGTGAGTCTTGTAGCATAAAGTGACACAGGTGTTTAGTTGTTTTCAGGAGCTAGATCTTAGTTGTGATGTGGAAAAGCTCAGATGACTGTACTATTATGTGGAGCCATATAAACAATGAACTCCATTAAGAAGTCCAGGGATCTCGGAGACAGAGAGAAGCATAGCACAAAACCACTCGTGGATGTCCTGCTGCTTATAGACTGTGTCCATTCAAGCACAGCAAAGCCTCTCTTCCTGGAGTAACTGTTATTCTGTAAGCTCTGTGGTGTTACTTGGCTTTAATCATTAACTTCACTTATTGATATAGCTGTTTTGGTTTATTTACTTTAAAAACTGGGGATTTTTCAGATGCTTCTTGGAATAGCAGCTCTCTGCCTAGTAAAGTGTAGTTGGTAGTTTCCAGCTAAATGGACTCTGACCTTTGACCAGCTCTTCAGACACGTTTTTGCCATACGAGCAGCAGCAGAATTTGTGCAGTGTTTGTAGGCTCACCAGTCGTCATTTTACAGTATGAAGGTTTGTTGGCTGATACTTCCAAAGCTGTGACAGCAGGAGAAAAGGCATAAAAATGACCCTTGTTTTCTTATGTGTAGATGATGTGTTCAATAAAGTATGACTGAAATTCAACTGTTATAGTACACATTCTAAGTGCCCTGAAAGTAACTAAAGCTCATTCTATTTCAGACCAAAAAAAAGGCTTTTGAGCCAAAGAATTCCAAATTGAAATTTTCATAACAAAAGCTGTGACCACTCTCTATAAGCATTGTTTTCTGTGTTTCTGGCTCATCACAGATATAATAACTCTACTAGTACGCTTTCTTTTGCATTGTAAACTCTGGTGTCAATTTAAGTCTTGAATTGAGATGCAGGTCCCAGAATGAGTTGAATGTTAACTAACATAAGGTGTCTCTCATAATGAGCTAATGCCTATCAGTAACAGCGGTTACTGATTCAGCCACATGATTAGCTGCAATCCGCGAGGAACTACCTTTAAATAAGTAACTAGAAAGAGGATTTAAGCCTTGGTCTGTGGTTTGTTTTACTGTCATCTCTAAGGTTTTTGATTCTTCCTTACAAATGCCAGCTATAACACGTCTTACTTTGACAGTTGCTTATTCCTTTCTGAGCCCTTCAGCTCACATCTGGGAATGATGGAGTTAAAAAACACTCCATAGGGGAGCTATTATGCTGACTTTGTTCTTAAGAATTCTCTGATATTCTTGATGAGATACGAAGATATATCAAAATAAGAAGCAAAACTGTTCTGAATACATTCCCATCTGTAGGTCCCCCTAGATTCTTCCTGCAATACGGGAATGCAAAGACGACACTGAGTCTGGACCATCAGACACCATTATGCTCCTCTGTTATGCAAGAAAATGATTGCAAGGCATGTTCGTAAGGAGATCATCATTATACAAGTGAAACTAAGCTGGTGTTTGGGAGCATTTAAGCTGCCATTAGAAACTGAAGCTCAAGTTGATATCATATTTCAGCAATGTTCTGACACAAGCCCTGAAGGAAATTGCCCTAAGTAAGTTTTGTCTGGATCTATATGCTGGGATATACAACAGAGCTGGTTCCTGGCATTGCAAAGATGCAATGCCAATAATACATGCAGAAGAAGAGGAACTCCATTACACAGATACTTCTTCTATTTGAGTCTCCAGGCTTGTTCTACCTACCTTGCAGTAACTTCTAGCCTAAGATGTATCAGGCATTAGCAAGAGAACTTCCTGCATTCGCTCTTACTTGAAACAAAGGACATTTCTTTCCTAAAACAAAGCCAATCATGATTTGGAAATCACCAGTAATAAAAGAATCAACCACAAGCCTGGATAAAAATTTCCAATGGTTAATTATCTCTGTGCTTAAAAAACATTCCTCACTTGTGGCCTGAATTTGCCCAGCTTCCACTTTCAACCACTGGATCTGATTGTATTGTTATCAGCTACATTACTGAGTCCATTTTCACATTTCTCTTATCCATGTAGACATTCACAGGTGCGATTCCACTTATCCAGCTTTACAGGTCAAGCACCCACTGTATAATCTAAATTAATTCAGTAGGTGCCTTTGCACTCAATGCAGAGATAACCATTCCTCATCCAGACTCCTTGCATCTGGTAGGCTCATCTACTTTGTGTGACGTAGATGAGCATTGATACACCTTCCCCCTGCTCCAGTTTGACATTTTATGTGGACCTTGTGCCTGGATGGCTCTTGCTGTGACTTTGGTCATGCAGAGAACAGAAGTTTTGTACAGGTGAGGTCCTTGACAGGGCAATTACACCTCCAGGTTCTTGTCTAGTCTCCTTGAAATCCCAGATATATTCAACAGTGATCTGATTCCTGTGGCCTGCTTCTTCAACGTTCATTCTGTATCTCTCTATCTCTGTACAAGTCCTGTGATGACAGCCAAGCTGTCTCATATATCCTTGATAGTTTTTCTGCTCCAAATTGCTCTAGGTCATTTGGTGAAGTTGGGCCTGCCATTACCTATGCAATGTCCCCCTCTTTTCCTCATATGGATGTCATATTCAAAGAAATAGTTGATGAAGAAAGGTAGCCTGGCAAATTTCAGGGCAAATGGGCTACTCCAGAAAGGGTGACTGAGCTTCCTCTTGAGGAAAAAAAAGCATTATTTCCTCTAGTGGAGTCATCAACCCCACATTTCCCCAAAGCTTTCATTTTCCAAGAACATGAAGAAATACTAGAAGGATGTCCTTCCTTTCCCATCATACTTTGGCCAGCTCAGCACCTAAACCACTTCAATGGTCTGCTTCATTCCTTACTGAGAAAACAGAATGTTTTCTAAACTTGTCCACTTCCATCTTACAACTTCTTACTGAGCTAAACAGGAAAGAGTGGTGTCATTCCTTGACTCCATTAACAGAAAACAATGAATTTTAATATCACTCTTGCATATTCAACAGCTATTCCACTAAATCAGGTCACTAAGCCAGGCAATATCTACAATAAGGATCTGAATGACTCTGCAACTAACATGTCCATCTCAAAGTAGCATCTTTTACAAAAATAAAATTTAAAAGGCGAAAACAATGAATGGAATAGTAATACCACAATAAGAAGAAATAAATCAGTGACGTGAACTTGAAGGTTTCTACCACTTGTATTCTTAGACTGATGTGAACCATTTGTACTTTTTGTCTCAGAGATGGACAAAAGCTCTTTATGCAGGGAAGACTCTCCAGACCAGGAATGTTGAAAAAGATTAATTGAGGTTTGAGTCCTTGTGAGTAAACAGAATGGGGTCTAAGAAACACTGGTGTGGTAACACCATGCTTCACCCAGTGGCTAATGGCAATGATTTCCGCTGTAGTGGCAGATGTGGCCCTTGAGACCCCACTGGAAATGTGCTGCTCTTTATAGAGAAAATCACCCTGAATTGGTGATTGTGTTTGTGTTTATGTGTGTGTGATCACAGGCACAGCTCATGATGGATATCACATTAGTTGACTACTTTCACCACTGCTCATAAAAGCACAGATGTGCCAAAAGCTGTGATCCAGAGGGAATACGTCAAAGGCTGAGTGAGAACACTTAATCCTTCATGTCTATGCTGTCTTTTCCGCTGTAATTGCCTGCAGGAATGCTGCCTATCACCAGCTGTGGCAGTGTGTGTAGGTCAAAACCGGACTGGGAGATCTCAGATCACCACAACTTCCTCCATGAAAGCTACTGGACTGAGATGGTAACATCCTGCAGTTGACATCAGCCCAGCCTGAATTTACATTGCAGTCAGGTGTCATGTTCATATGGCATAATTTGTGACAATTGTCCATCTCTGTTCCTCAAACAAGAGTCAGAGCCTCTGCTCTGATGCCCACGGCATAACATCTTTCTGGGTGGCATCATGGTTTGGTGGTAATTCCCTTGAAAGGGTTACAAGAAATCGTCAGGACTACTCTGAGACTTAGGACCATAAAGTCCACTGGAACTGGGATTTAGGAAGATTTTTTGGGGAAAAAAAAATGAATATGGCCTTTATATCTGAACCTCTTCTACCTGATCTTCACGGTTTGATACTGAAAGGCAATACACTGGGCAGAGGATTTCCCTCTTTTACCAGCAAAGATTTGAGTTATGGGTCTGTCCCCTCTACACAAGGGTATTTATGCTTTGTATTTCTCCAGAACAGAGTCACAGCTTAGAAGTATTTGCACATGATGGAGCTGGAATAAGACTTTTGAAGATTTGTAAATAATCTAGGCAGATAACTCCCATTCATTTAATGTAATTCTCTAGGAAGCATTAAAAAATCCCAGTCAGGGTTTTTAGGAGAAATTTCTTTCTGTGCCAGAAAACCTTTACATAGCTACTGCCAATGCTACTGTGGAAATAATAACGCTGTAAGGTTTCAAAATCATGTTTATAAGCAGGAGCCGCTATGGTTCAGAAAACTCCAGTGATTCACCAGCACTGTTGTTATGGTTAATTTTCCTGGAAAAGTACATTATTGCAGCAATTCCTTCTTTTTGTCATCACAGTGTTTATTTCATTATCTGTTTGTTTTTACTGCTGGATCTTAGCTTGGCACAGAGATCCCTGTATCTAAAAAGGGTTTTAAACACCATCAGCATTTTGAAGCATATACAAATTGCCAGGGGATTTTATTTTAGGCTTTTTGAGTAACATTGTGTTTTTATACTTTTTAACAGCAATGAGCAATCCTCCCTCTCAAAGAGCAGCTTTTTAAAGTGACGTCTCAACCGTTGTGGCTGCGGTCCACTCTTTTATAATGTGGGAAATGCCCTCCCTCTGAACTGTGTAAGTGATACGTCACATTCTCCACAAGTCTGCTTTTTAGCAGAAAGGAGTAAACACCTCTGAGCTCCTGAGGACATGTTTTTAAAACAGTGTCCGGTACTTGCAAGGATTGCAATAATGATAGCTGAGGGGTTAGTAGAAAGAAAACATCAGGTCAGGAGAGAGTTGCTGAGGGCAGGGCAAGAGGAGCAACTTGAAATAACAGCATAAAATGGAGCAAAGGAAAATTACAGCTTAATTGCCTAGAAGCTGCTATACTGCCGACTAAGCCTCCCAGGGGAAATAGTGAAAGTCCCAAAGGATGAGCAGTAAATACAGGCCTGGACAAAACACTGGAAAATGTGCTGCTTCCCAGCAATGTTCCTGCTACCTGATGGAGATAGGATAGGTGGCCTAAAATGTCTCAAAAGTCATCTGTGGAGCATCTCTTGGGACAGATAGTGAGCAAGAGGTGGTGGTCAGTACCTCCAGCCACTCTTATTGCTCCAGCCCATGCCCTTCTCCCCTTCTTCCTTTACTCCTCCTGTTGCTCACTTCTCCATCCCATTCCTACTCTCCCCTCTAAGGCCCCTATTGAGAAGCTCTCTCTGTTTTTTGTAATTCTTTCCAAAAAGTTTGATAGTATAGTGACAGTCTGGGTTATCACAGTACACAGGAGGTATTGATATTATTCATATTGTCATTGCTCTAATGATACTGGCTGCCATGGCCCTTCATCACCTGCAGCTTGTAAGACAACCACAACTCAGCTTAAGGTTTTCCTGAGAGAAAATAGGAATGGACTTTTGGAGGAGGGCCCCGCCATCATGGGATGGATGAGACACATGTGTGCAGCATGCTCATACCCTCCTCATTGTGTACATTTGGATCTATGCTCACAGACAACACAGGCCAGAGTTTTCAGTTTTGTGATGGTTGTTTTCAGACATCCATCAGAAGGTTGGTCCCACATGACATGGACACCTGGGGAGCTTGGAATGATTGAAGGTGCAGGATAAACATTTTCCTTTTCCATAAAGAAGAAGGAAGGCATGGAGAGAAGCATTTTAAGAGTGATGTCAAAGTTTTCTCACCTAAAGACAATCTCTCTGGGTCAGATTCCTCTGAACAAATAAAGACATCTACATCTAGGCATCCTAGATCTCTCAGCATGAGCAGGAATAATAAACACTACTAAACACGGACTTCTCATCTGTAGACACCTATTTCAAATGTGCCATATGTTCCTTTGCATTGACTCAACAGGGATCCAAGAGTGGTCAACTCAAATGTGAATAGTTGTGCTGTAGACATGCAATGACTGGTGACATGGATCCTGCCTCCATGCCTTTGTGTGCCCTGCTTTCCCTCTTCACCAGGACTATTGGCAGCAAAGCTTGACACCACTTCTGCTTCAATAGTTTAACTGCCATTTAATTTCCCTTTGTCTTTCAGTCCATTTTTGATTCATGTCTGGACTTTGTGACTTCTATGGCACTCCCTATACATGGAGCATTCCTCCAGTTGGGGTTTGACAAACATCCTGATTCTTAAAACATCTCAGAGCACACTTGCTCTGCGAAATACTGAAGCTGCAGTGGCCACACCCTGAGCAGGGTTTGGTCAGTCCTCTGGTGCACTGCTGGCATTGCCAAGGGAAGACCTTCTCTCACTTGTATTTCACCACTTCCTCATTGCAAGGAGATGCTGGGTCCCACAGACAAAATAATGAATTTACCTCTCTAAAACTTGGAAGGATAAGTCATTCCCTCGTACAGAGTGGAAGATAGGGGGAAAATTGAAAGGAGACATGAGAACTGTCTTGTGACTGTCATTAGGTGAATGACTTCTGCCAAAATGGGGTAATAAATTGCTCTCTGTGGCTACTAAAGGTAAAAGAGAAGCGAAGTACAAAATTTGCAGCAAAGGTTAGCTTTTAGGGAAAGATTTCTTAAGGAAAATATAGTGGGGGTCTGGATTACAACGGTTAGATGGAAGACACCGTTACAGTTCTTTTTAAGACCAGGCTTGAGAAATATGTCACGCCACTGTCATGGCTAAGGAGCAGGTGATAGGCTACATGGCTGTCCATGACCTGTTTCCTGTGAGTACGTAAGTATCCAAATCTGATGAATCACAGGGCAGGAGTCCCACCTCATCCTGGGGCAGGGCAGGGGCAGAAGGGGAAGGTTAGTACTTGTTGATGTAATTTTGTAGCCAAGGGGAAGGTTGTTGCTGGGGTCATGGCCCTGTTTGATTTTTTATGAAGTTACTTAATTCTGCAGAGCTCACAGAGAAAACTCCAGTTTGTGGAGTTTTCCACAGTTGAAGTTGAAGTTCAGGAGAGGGTGCAGAGTTGGTGGAAGAGTAAAAAAAAATCCAGATGCATTTATTTGTTGTTGTTTACTTGTTGTTCTAAGAGATGCTTGAAAATACAGATCTGCCAGATAATTTTGTCATTTGGAGAACAGTTTTCTGTATATTCTTTGTGTAGTTATGAGTTGCATCCCATTCCTATATACCAAAGAGCTGCCGTTTTAACAGGTTTTCAGGTAAGCTGGAGAAATATCTGGTTTGACCTGGGAAATCCAGGTTAAAGGTAAGCATGAGAGGTGAGGTGCTACTAGAGCTGCAATAAAAGCTACATCACTAAGGCAGAATGGTTCCCTGGAGACATAGTTGGAAGATAAGGTGAGCAATGTCTCACAACCAGTTTCCCACTCCCAGCCTAGGAACCACTGCAAGCAGCAGTTCTTACATCTTTTTTCTTTTTCCTCAGCCTCATGCAAATTCTTAGGTAGGTTCAAATGCTCTGTCAGGCCCTGATATCCCCCTGACCAAAGCTGAGCCTCAAAAGCAAATAACATTTTCACCTTCTCCAATGGCTTCTGCAGCCTACCCTAAACATCATATTGCCACAGCTATAACAAAGCCAGGTAGTAAAACATTATCTCAGATTTGTCTTCATGGACTTCTGTTTCAGCCATATGGCTATACTTAGCCTTACCCTGGGCCCACACAACACTCTCATTAGGTGTCTTAGATCTCCTCTGTGTCCCTATGATATCCCAGTAAAGATTTGATGAGTATTTTTTTCTGTGACAATAGGAATCTGATGATGTGAAAAAATAAATCTTTTCCATTCCCATTTTCCTCAGGAACCTCCAAGATCTGTTTGATGTCTACCCCATGGAGCAGGCACGTGAAAGACATCTCACACTTCCAGTTCCCCCAGTCACCAAGATGAGGAGACCTTTCTGAACATGTCCTAACTCCCCTCTAGCGTATGCTCAACTTCTTTCCATGGAAACACCTTTGCTGAGTCACTTCCTTGTGATGAGCTGGGATTTGGCCAGGGGACACACCTGGAAACATGAACTGAGAAACATGCAAGGGTACTGACCCAGCAAGCATGCTTTAGCAGGGTCTACATGTGCTCTGGCACGCTGTAACTCTGTCAGATGATTATTATACTACATTTTACTCTTTAGGCAGGTACGCAGTTGCTCAGCTTCATGCTGCTCTAAGGTCTAGTCTGACCTGTCCATTTCTACAAGCTAAGTGGTAAGATCCTGGCACTGTTCCAGAAGGCTCTCCTCTCTGGAGGCAAAGCTGTGCTGCTTGTGTGTGTGTAATGATGTGTGATGTCCCTCACATGATGTCAGTGCTTGACTGGACAGCAGTCAGATTGCCACATGCCATAGCTGTATCTGTGGAGCTGTGGTGGGTTACGTGGCCCAATCTGTAGAGTTGCTGCCTCCTGAGGATCAGAAGGTGACACAGAAATACTGTATGTGTTGTCCTGCTGCAATAACCACACTGCCAAGAGGAAGCCATCACCCTGAGGGAAACAAAAGCCTTGGGACTGGCTGGAGCAAAGGGGAGGGAGGCACACCCTACAGTGGATCGGTGCTTTGTCCTTATGCATTAGGGCATACTTATCCTTCAATAAGTCTAACCAAGCTCATCCACATAAAGCAATTCACACAATCTCTTAAGTTAATGAGCTGTAATATCCCAGAGACACACTCCTTCACATCACATCTTCTTGGCTATCATCTCCTGCGTGGAGGTCTGAAGCCAAAGAAGTTAGAAATGGGATGTGTTCTGCCATGTGCAGAATCAAACCCAGCTTCAACCACACTCATGGATCTGCTCAGGTTCAAGTACTACTGTAACAATGCATCTTCCTGCCAGTCCCGGCAGGACTGGCAGCAGAAAGCCCTCTGAGAAGGGGGTGTAAAGCAGCCTCAGGAGAGGTGGAAGGAGAGGGGAGGACTAGCTAGGGAGCTGGCCAAGCCAGGCAAGTCAGGTGAGGTGGTGAATCAATGCATAATTCCCTGGGCAACCACAAGAAAATTCCTCAAGTGGTTGCCCTTCCCAGGCAAGAGCATGTATCTGCGCAATGTACATGGATTGCTGCTGGGGTGAATCCCCTCTCAGGATCCTTGGGGTGAGTCAGAGATGACTCAGATCTTTGCAGTCCTGCTTGCTCAAGTGCTACTGGGTAGAGGAGGCAAAATATGAAACCTGTTTGTATTTTTTTCTATGTGACTGCTAGTCTTGCTATAAACTGTAAAAACTGCACAAGGGCATCTTTTTCTGGACAAATTTGCCTGCTGGGTGAACACATTAAGCTGTAAATCCAGTCTTTCATAGGAGAAAACAGCTTCATTTATAAGTGTCCCATTAAGCAAGAACATGCTTCATTATTTGTGGGGAGACCATTCTCCTGCCCACATGCTGAGGTATCTTGGAAGCAATATGCAGCTCTTTGAGGACCTATTATTAATTTGAATTTATTGAGTGCTGACAGATGTGCTTGGTGCTTTACGGTCACATAAGGGAACCCTTGTGGCTGCACTATTTCAAGAGAAAACTTCCATGAGAAGGTGGAAGCCCTTTTGGTTTAAGGAGGCGGGGAGACAATATTCTGGTTTTTGAAATGCTGGCCTTGGTGGCACTCCACAACAAAGTGCTGATAAACATCAGCAGGAGTAAACAGGGACTGTCTCCTCTGCAATCAGCTAGGTGACAATTGTGACACTCATTCTGCCCGCCTGAGTTATATCTGAGGAACGCAATGATGCTGGGTACATAGAAATCTCATTGGGTTTGTTTTTATCTGTGTAACTTTGAGAAGACCTCATCTTCTTGTTCTGAAGCAAATTTGTGGGCTGCAGGTTTTCTTTGGTCTTCTGTATTGTGTTCTCCCATCACCCTGTCCTGTCAAAGGGCATGGCATCTCCTGTGAGTCTGTGGTTGCTAAAGAAGTTGTTGTAATAGAGAAAAAACATATTCCCAAACTATCTTTAATGATACTTCTAACACTCTTTCAGCAGTGATGAGTCTCCTTTCAGCTAATGGAGGGACACTTAATTATAAAATTCTGGATCTGGGCTTGACGCTACAGAATATGGAGGAGAAGAGGCGTGAGTAAATCATACCGATTCACATAACGTAGCACTATTTTTCTTCTTTAAAACAAAACTGACTACTCTACATGAGTAGATAATGTTGGGATTTCCAAACTGTTTGTGAGACTTTTTTGGTAACTTCTCGAAGTAAAACCTCACCAAACTCTCTACCTCATGTCAACACCCTTGAGATACTAACAATATACTTAAACCTTGTAAAGGCAAAGAGCAAACAGGCATGTTCCCTTGATGCTGATGGCAGGAGAGGTGAGCTCCAAAAGGCCCACACGCACATATGCTCTTTAAAACTAGTGAGTCAGTGACACATAGGATGGAGTCCAGGAAACCATCCTGCTAAACTTTTCCATATCCTTAAGCTTGGTGTGTGATGATGAGAGTGATAATGATTAAAAGAAGAATCTGTTATGTCTGGGGAGGTGACATGGCAAAACACTGTTGGGTTTTTTTCTTTCCCCTCCCACAGGTTAGATTACACTATAGAGAAAGAATTTACCCAAAGGCAGATAATGCTTAAACCATTTAGAAATAATTAATAGCCATTGCAGTCATTGCATACTACAGAAAACTGTGTCCTGAAAGGCTGCACAATAACTTTCCTTGTTAAAGGATGTTTGTTTAGGCTTAGCTGGTGCTTCCGACTACCTAATTATCCAGAAATTAGGTAGCTGTGCTCTCAAGGAAGTCAGAAATGCACACTGATGAGTGCTGGGCAACATGGGCCGCATAGTTTTTACAAAATATCATGCAGATATGTTGACAAATTATTTTTGCAGGTGGGGGCAGTGGGTCTGTTTGCTGCTTTAAATATCTTCCTTTTGCATTTTCTAAAAGGTCGAAATATCTTTGCACTTCATCTGCAGAATAGATTCCTTCCTTTTGTAACATCATGCATTAGAGTAGCAGCTTAGAGACAGCTGATGTCTCTGCTCAGAATCTGTGAGGAGCATCCTCCTGGCCATGGCCAGCAACAGGACCTTCCTTGTTGTTCATGAGTGATCATCAGCCCTATTCAGGACCATGGGAGCAGCAGGAACATGGGTGATCTCACCTAGAGCAGTCCCATAAAGCATGAAATATCAGAACTACAGAATCGTTTAGATTGGAAAAGACCTTTAATATCATCAAGTCCACCAGTGAACCATACCCCTCAGCACCACATCTACATGTCTTTCAAATACCTCCAGGGATGGTGACTAAACCACTTCCCTGGGCAGCCTGTTTCAATATTTGATAACACTTTCAGTGACAAAATTTTCCCTAATATCCAATCTAAACCTGCTCTGGCACAATTTGAGGTCATTTTCTCTTGTCCTATCACTTGTTCCCTGGGAGAACAGACCAACATGCACCTCATTACAACCTCCTGTCAAGTAGTTGTAGAGAGCAATAAGGTCTCCTCTGAGCCTCCTTTTCTTCAGGCTAAACAACCCCAGTTCCTTCAGTCACCCCTTAGAAAACTCATTCTCTAGACCCCTCACCAGGTTTGTTGCCCTTCTTTGGACATGCTCCAGCACCTCAATGTCTTTCTTGTAGTGAGGCACCCAAGACTGAACGCAGTACTTGAGGTGTGGCCTCACCAGTGCCACGTACAGAGGGAATGTCCCATGTACTCACCCATGTCTCATGCTCATTTTGGCTTCCCATTCTCCCAGGGCATGAGAAGTGCTGCTGCTTTACTGCTGGCAACACTCACACCCCAGGGACATTGCAGCTGGAAGAAAGAGAAGCTAAACCAGCCCCAGCTCCTTCACTTGTTAACAGCACCATGGGGGAGGAAGAGGATGCATCCGCTCCCAAGATTTTGCAGAGGAGGCTGGGAAACATCCCCTTTTCCACTGGGACTCCTTGCAGCTGCAGGCTTAATGCTTGACTGTGTCCCATGCTGGTGGCACAGCACAGCCGAACATCTTTCTGATGGTGCCGCTTCCTACCTCATGCTGCGTGCAGCTCTGGCACACAAGTCTCAGTTTGGCTTGAAATGAGAAAGGTCTGTCCCGCTGAGCTGGGATGTAAACTGGGGTTTAGCCATACAGAAGCTGGAAGCCAGCTTTCTGGATTTGCTCCTGTTGTTTGCCAAATACTCTCTATTCATGGGAAGATGATGAAAAACATTTCTGTGAGTTTGTGGCTGTCTGGTTCCTAGCAAGCCATTAACGTGAGGGAGGGGAGAAAAACCCAACCCCCAAAACCAAAAAACCTGGACAACTTATAACCCTTCTCTATAGCTCAAATAGAGACTTGGTCTAATACGTCTAATTGGCTGGAGCAGCTCTTACCATTTCCCAGACGGTTACTTAAGTGTATGTAACCACTCTAACTGCTATGCCTATTATTGTTGCTGTGCTCCTTTCTCCCTGGCTGACACGGAGTAATGAAACTACTCAGGTTTAACGTTACAAACTAGGTCATTGAAGCTAGAGCATGAATGTAAAAGTAATAAATACCCTGCTAATCTCTCCAGCAACACAGAAGCTATAACAGCACCTCTTTGCTCCAGAAAACTGGATGGTGTTTATTAAGGCTGTTTTTTATTCTTGGAGTTCACATCATTCACAGTATTTGAACATACACGTACATTTGTGTCCCAACAGTTTGCACTACTATAGTAGGACCCTAGCTTTTTCCTTGGACCCCAGGACTGCAGTTGCCTGTGATTCTGACATGTCACTTGTCTCTCTGTGACTGAAGTCCCCATCTGTGAAATAAGGTTGACAGACATCATTGACTTCTGGCTGTTTAATTAGGCTCTTCAATGTTAAAGGACATCTACTTCTCTATGGTATCCAACATTGTGACTTCCAAGCTTGTTTCAGGCCTCTGAGGGAAAACGTAATACAGAGAATAAGCCTTCCATAGATTAAAAATTGTGCTCCCTCAACAGATAAGGCAGCATAGAAAGGTAGTAATTGTTGTCTCCATTCTCTTAAAAATGCCTGGTTTTCAATTTATGCAGTTTAATATTTCAATATTTTGTATTCAGCTTGGACTCAGCCTCCTCAAGTACTCCTATCAAACTCAGTAAAACTTCTGTTCATTCAAAGGCTAATCAGGGATGCCTGGGCAATATTTTCATCCTTGCACCACTTGAGCAGCTTCCCAGTTGCCCAAATAAAGGCTTCAAGCCAGGTTTCACCTGGTTGGCCCAGTACCCAGTAGGACTGGTGTTGCAGACCACACAGACCTCCCCATGAGAGGAGAGCACAAAGAATGAAGATTTGCACAATAGCTGCAACCTGGATCACTACAAGGCCCAATTACTTTCTCTGCAGATCAAGCTTTGTGATTTCCAGACACAAAGCAGCATTAACAAGTATGAATTAGCCACATGCATCCGTCTCTCTCAGAGCAAGACCCTTTCCTTCAGCCTCTCAGCATCTCCAGGGAGTGATTCAGATCTCTGAGCTGCTGTTCAGATGTTCCTCTCTCACTTCTTTGAGTATATAGGTAATATGGGAAGCTCCTACCTTTAGCGTCTCAGCTAGGTGAGAAGACTTAAATTTTTTTAGCATTCTGAAAGAGAGACTAGATACCTGTTTCTCATATTCCTGTAGCATATGAGATCTGTTTACAAGCTACTGCTTTTATTGGTATCTTGTAATGAAGACATCTGGTCTTGGGTCATCAAGCTGCCTATTTTCCTTTCAGCATGGCACTTTGGTCACGGAAAAAGACATGCTCCCTTTCCCAGCACTCCTTGAAACGATGATCTCTCTGAAGGACCTCTCTGCTCCTTGGCCATCCAACTAAGCACCAATAGAGTCCCCTAGCACCCTACTTACTGAGCAGTTTTTAGGAATGTAGCTATGCTTTGGTGGGTTTTCATGGTCAAAGTTTCTTTCGCCATGGCTGGGATCCAGGTCTTACCCGCAGTGCACCTCAAAGCGCTCTGGCATCCTCCTTTCCCATCCTGCTGCAGCCCAGGCAGGAGCCTAGACTAAATACTTGCCTGGCCAAGGAAACAGCTGGGGTGTCCGTCATCTGCCACTTGTCCAGAGCAGACATGCTTCTGTGTGAACCCAGCGCTGGCTCACACTGCCTGCCCCTCTGCCCCTCCTACACTGACGTCTTCATTCTCTCTTCCAGACTTTTCGGAAATGGAAAACAAAGATTCAGGCTGTCTTAGATCCAGGCATGGGAGCACAGCAGGATGACGTCTATAAACATCCAGAAAATAATGGCATCATTTAACTTTCAGCAGAAGGCTTATTTATCTCTGAAGAGATTACACCAAGTGTTTCCATGCAGAGCAGAGCTATGGAGTAGATGTAAAACCGTGACAGGAAACTTTTTATACGTGAAAAAGGATTGTAAATTTCTGGCGTAAAGTTATGAGTTGCATCCATGAGATAGTTAAGTCAGATGGTTCTGCTTTACATCCACTAGAGATTTGCCCTTTACAGCAATGCTTAAATGGACTGGTAAAAGAAGGTTAAGGAGAGAAGCATGCTCCATCTCCACAAGAGCCAGTCAACGTCAGGAGCCCACCCTGATGGAGACCTCAGCTTCCCAGCTCGAGAGCTGGATCCACAACCAAGCACGGTATCTTGGGAGCAAGGAACAATGGCTGCATGTAGCCTGGCTGCATTGTGTGAGCTGCTGTGGGCTCTGAGGCTAGTGCTGTGTGGCAAAATAAAAAGCAAGATCAAGAGAAACCTAAATTCACTGAGCCCAAGGCTGCAGTTGGCACTCTGGTGCATGCATGCATGCCAGACATGCGAAGGGTCAGCAGCTCTGGACTGGAGAATGGTCTGGACCATGCTTCACTGGCAGAGCAGATGCACCCTTGTCCCAGGCATGGTGAAGGTTTGCAGGCAGAAATAGATGGGTAATGCTGGTGAATAAGCTTCAGGATACAGAGCTTGATTCTCATTGCATGTGCTGCAGTCTGTTAGCTGTAGAATTTGGCTCCTAGATGTCCAGTCACTTGGAGGGTGTCCCAAGCCCATGAGGAACCTGTCCCCAACCTTCTGCTCCCACACAAAGGTATTGAACCTACAACAGTGACTACTGAGTTTCTCAGAGAGAGAGACAGGGGCCCTTGGCAGCAACATGTAAGAGGAATATCAGGCCAACTCTACTATTAAAAATTAAACAGACTACAGAATGACCAGGGGATACTGGAAATGCCACAAACACAGGAACAGACCAAGAGAAGTACACTGCAAGCATCTCCTGTTCTTCCATTTGCATGTAGTAACAGCAAAATCCCATCTCCTGGCATTGGGATCTATGTGTAGTTGAGATTCCTGAGCAAAAACCACTCAATCTCTGTATCTGGGATGGTAAAAAATAAAACACAAAACCAAACAAAAAACCCAGTGATGCCCTGTGGGACAGCAAAAGGGTGATGTGAGACGCGTCATTACAATTTCTGGATCCAGGTTGAGGGGATAAAGCTTTAGGTATTTCTACTGAGCCATCCTTGCATTGAGGACTCTGAGAGGAAGGTAGATGTGCTTCAGTTGAGCCACTCTGGAGTCAGGGTAGGCAGATGCCCCATGGGTGGGTAGACAACACAGTGAAACAGAGGCAGAGACAAGAGGGGATCCTGCAAGGGTTAGAAAGCATACAAAGAAAGCACATGCTTTGTTCTCCTTTCCAGGATGTGTTCAGTGCTTTTAAGAACAAGGAACCCAGGTATAATGGAAATTCACAGTTAGGGATATTCACAGGCCTACTTTGACTAAGAGCTGAACATACACGCAAGCAGATACCAACTGCACATGGCAGAGTGAGGGTGGGAAGAGAAATGAAGGCCGCATGAGCCTTTTACCCACCTAGCCAATGGACACAGTATAGCCAGGGTAGAAGAGAGCTCTGCTGCTCTCCTAGTGCTGGTGCACAGCTACAGCTGCTGCTGCCTCCTTGGGAAAACTCTATGGTTGAAGCAAGACCTGGCCTCTGAAGTCGTCTGCAGCACATAATGAGTCTAGAGTCACAACTTCATGCACCTCTGTTCAGGCAGTTTTAATCTGTTTACTGGGAAAAGATGGATGTAGTCAAACACTTTAATTAAGGTGCTTGTATGAAGTGGAAATTATACATCTACAGACCTCCCCTGCTCACCCACCACTGCTGTACCCAAGCAATAGAAGTGATTCGAGGCTTCTAGAGCCACTTTAATTTAGTGATGGGTTATTAGCCTTGAATTACAGTGTGGGAAGTGAAGAACCAGGAGGGAAAGTGAATCTATTTAAAAGCCATTTAAAGCAAAACAGAGTCTTTCTATTGTCCATTTTGCACTCTGGGTTAGCTCCACAGGCCCTTGGTGTAATGCTTCTGTCTCTTCCCACATGCCTTTTTCAGCACAGAGCAAAAGCAAGCTTTTCCCTCCCTCCCTCTGCTGAAGTTAAGCTCTGTCGAGATTAGGGACTACAACTCTTGCTTATGCAGGTGTGAGCTAGTGCAGTCACAGGGAAGTGACTTGGGTCTTGGCATCGCTGCGATTTGCTCTGTTGTGCAAGTGGGATCCCAGTACACAGCAGGCTTCCCACTCCTTAGTTAGTGGTTTGTCCTGGGCTGACCTGGATGTAGCAAGTGAGAAAAATACCAGATGATGCCTCATTTAATCCTAGGTTCTCTTTTAACTACTAACCAAGCCGCCTCTGTACCAGCGTGTCACATTGAGAGGATGTGGACAAATATATCTGTGCTGAGGAGTGGCAGAGGCTGTAGTCTGCATTTAGAAATGCTGAGCAGCGGGTTTTTCTAAGCTGGCTAATTAGTATGGGCTTGAAACTAACGGCTGCGTTTAACTGACAAGGCAATATGCCCTTCACCCATCCCTTGAGATGTCAGGAGAATTATTTCTTTTGAAAAGTGTGCCCATTAACTCATGCCTCTCTATCCGCTTTGATCTTTTCAACATAATCCTTTCCCTCTGCACTTCTTTTCTCCCTACAGAGGAGACCATGAAATCAAATCATACTGATTTGCACCTGACTCTTCCTCCCTTGCCCGCTGAGTTGCACGGCTGGGTCTTCTGTGCCAGCGGAAGCAGATCAGGCAGCTCTGCCATCCTCGTCTCACATGAGGAGCTGGGGAAAAGGCAACACTATGGTCTCAAAGTGTCAGCACTGGTGCAACCACGAAAAGATGTTGTTGGAGAAACTGAACTGCTGCAGATGCCTCTGTCCTTCTCCAGGGCAGCAGGGAGATCAGGAAGAGGCAATGATTCAGCAAGTCACAATTTTCCTCCCAGGTTGATCCCCTTGGCCCTGGATTATGCTAAAAATTGATGACCCGGCCTTTAAATGAGCAGGAAGATAGAGTTTTCTGACAAATCTCATTAGGATTCAAGTACCGTGCAACCCTGGCCTGTAAACACCCATACACTCAGACGCTTGTAGTGTTTCCCCACACGTATGTGTTTCCTAATACTTGATAAAAGCAATCAGAGTCTAAAGGTGAGTGGTATTTGGTGGGAAAGAAAAGAGGGAATATAGCAATAAATATACACTGATATTTAGGGCCAAATCTTACCCTCAATTTGAAGGGTTCTGTACAAGGGTAGGAAATGTTTGTGTATACCCAAAGTATTGTGTATATCCAAAAGAATCAGGAAGTTAATTGCCAAATTGCCAAATGCTGCACTGCTCAGTCTTGGTAGCAGTGACAAATCTGGCCTTGCATAGGAGTCAAATGGATTTCAGTGTTTAGGTTGCCCTTGAGATACAAGAGGCTTCATTTTGCAAGGTAAATATTTATCTTTTACATCTCCAGAAATACGCTTGAAGCGACTCTCTTTGCTTCCACAAGGATGTGTTTGGCACTTGAAGAGACTCACTAGCTTTGCATTTCCAAATAGGGATGCCTCTATTTTGGCTTCCGCACTCAGGGAATGGGCTGATAGTAGCTGTATCGCAGGAGTGCCGAGCACTTCTTCATATTATTTACAGTTACTGCAAGCTGCAGATCTTTAGAATTTCACAAGGTCAGGTCACCCGGACTTAAATCACTGCAGCATGGAATTATAGTCCTATTTTGAGCCACCAACATTTAAAAACTCTCTTCCAAGCCAGCAATTGCCTGCAGTATCATACCAAATTTAAAAAAAAAAAAAAAAAAAAAAAAAAGAGCAGAAAAACAGTGGGGGAATAAGAGAGGTTTGGCTGTGAATATCATCATTACACATTGTACACCAAAAGGAGATGGTTTTGGGGATATATTACCCTTGTGACTGACTTCCCCAAATCACAGGATGTCAGTTTGTGTTTTGAAGGCACCAACTATGTATTGCAAAGGACCAATGTGAAAAAGTGGATGCTGTCCCCAGACTACATAAGTGTCGCTTTGTTTTCAACTTAGAAAAGACAGAAAGAAAAAGGGAGAGGAAGAGAGGGAGAGAGAAAGCGTGTCACAGATGAAAGCACATTCTCAAAGGTCACACCAGAGTGTCCTTACCTCAGCAAATGCTCTGGTTTAACTTCATAACCAAATAATGCTGCTATCTGATACAGCCTAAGAAATAAACAGTGTTCTTTAAAGCCTGTTTCACAGCACTTCCCTGTGACACTGTAATAAAGTAGGTTGCAGCAAGTATCCTGTATGCCATGCTTCCAAATGTACCAGTTAATTACTGAGCCCTTTAAACCTACTAACAAGACAAGCCTTGTTCTTTCAACCTATTGCTTTTTTGCCAAAAAAAAAAAAAAAAAAAAAAAAAAAAAAAAAAAAAGAAAAAAAAAAAAAGAAGTCTGTTGGGCAAATAAATCTTTCCAGAGAAAACAGATTTGTTTCCAAATCAGTCAACTGTGCTGAACTGGGAAGGAAGAAATGTTATTTTTTCCAGGATGAAAGCAAAACAAGATGTCTCCCTGTTTACCCTGTCTCACCCATTTCTAAAGAAGGTCAGTTTAATTCCTTCATTGCTTTTTCCTGCTGTCTTATTTATCTTGAAGTCTTCTAGTCTTTTTTAATTTCACTGGCAAAGCCCAGCCTAGCTGGTCCAACATAGGAGTGCACTGTGCTTTGCTCTTCACAGACAGATGACGATGCTAAATAGAGCCGGGTGAGCTGTAAGCATCCAGGGTTTTTCCTTTCTTCCTCATTTTCTCCACGCTCCTGAAAAAAAACAGAAATCTCAAGTGCTTATTGTTGATTTGGCTTCCTTTTAGCCTCTTGCTCCTTACAGATGCTCCTAAGCCTGTGAAAACAATCACAAATTCAGACTTCCCCAGCCCTGTGTGTTGTGCCATACTGAAACACAAACCCTTGTACTGTAAGAATCTTAAAATACTGATGCCTGGGACAGAGTCTGGAAGGAAGGAATGGCTGTAGAAATATGAGGCAATATAGTGAGCCAGAGAAAAACACTTTGCTGTCTTCATAACAAGTAGCTTTTAAGCTTTAACTCAGAAGGAGCTTTGGGCATCTCTGGGGGGGTGACTACAATTCAACTACAGTCAGTTGAGGCCATACACTATTCTGGCTAGCGTGCAAGGTATGTTTTGCATGCCAGAGAGCCAAAAGGCAGAACTAGTTGTGCATTTCTGCAACAGTCATGGTCTGTAAAAGAGGATCATTAGATCTGTTAGCTTGATGACATCTTAACTAAAGGAAAATGCCACCTGCTGAATTCTCCTGAAAGTGCTCTTATTGTGCTGGGTTGGTTACACCAGTTTAACCTCTTCTGCCCTCACATACGCTCTATTGGCTTTAGAGCATCAGCACCAACAAAACTGCCTGAAGGGAGGTATATGTACCTGCTGATATGCAGGTTTTAGCTTAAAAGGCTCAGACACATGATGAAGTGCCCATGCCTTATCTTCAGCTTCTTCTGCCATTGAATTACCTCACTCACGCCTCAGGCTTTGAGCATGTAGGCGCAGCTACCTGCAGCTTCCCTGGAACAGGGGGAGCTGTGAAGTGATGACTCAGACACTGTAACCTGATCAAGTGCCTGTGCCCCACATGTGGCTGGTCAAGTCTAGAGACAGTCCAGGTTCAGGCAATGCACACACTGAAGAACCACCATGGCTAAAGGCTCCATGTGAAACTCTCCAGTGGTTTGTTGAACCCATAGCTGGACTCAGTTCTCAATTTGACTTCTACACACAAGGCCACAGCCCTATTGTACTATAGAATGTGCTTTCACAATCAGAAAACAATAGGATATGACACATGGCAGTGCCTACGTAGTTCCACAGCTTTGCTAGCAAAATGAGTAGTAATTTCATGTCTTTCAGGGCAATGCCAGCTCAAGTGCCAATGTTACGTGCAGCAGCCCTTGCAAAACAAGCTAATGCTCCCTCATGCTCCCCTTTGGTCACTAGTCAGATTTTATCTACTGTCCTGGAGCTGCCAGTGGTTTTATTTCACCATGTTGTCCTTCATCTGCCCAGACACTAGAAGATTAGTCAAGCGTTTTGCTCTTTTCTGACTTTGGTGGCACAGGAGGGAAATCTTCCGACATCCACTGTCCCATCAGAAGTGTTTTCCTTGTTTCAGTGGTTGTCCCTTTGTGGTGGTTTAGTAAAGCTCTGGTGGTTCAGTCCCTGCCAGGAGCTGAGCCACGTGGCCGCTGTCCCCCACTCGGACAAAGGTAAAGGCGGGAGTGCTTGAGAATGTCTTTTTTAGTTGAGATAAGGAGAGTTTAATACAATGACACACAAGAAACGATCGCAGTAACAACAGCAATGACAACAGTGAGGAAAGCAATGTACAAATTAAGCGATACTGTGTGGACAGACAGACGGAGCGGACCCACCACACGAGCAAGAGTTGCACTGCGGAACCGGAACTGACCCTGGGGCATGATGTCAGCATGGTATGGAATAGCCTGGCTGCACCAAATTAACCCTGTCCTGGCCAAACCAGGACACCCTTCCAGAGGTGGTACAACGCTTTCTGAAGTTGCCCAGGTGCTCCTGCTGGAGGGAGAGCCTTACAGGATGAGGTCACCTGCTTGTTTCCAGGGAAGGTGCCAGCCCAGTAGTCTTTTCTAGAGTGCTGCATTTCCTAAGGGGAAACACCTCTGGAAGGAAGAGGCATATCGGTTTCTGCGCACGCCTGGCACATGGGTTTCTGTTAGAAGTAATTGCTTTGGTGATGCTTTCTCCATACTGGATCTTGTGATGAGAAAAACTGATCCCATAGTACTAAAGCCATTTAGAAAATGCTACTTACCTCATCTTAGCTCAGACACCTACTGCTGGGATATACAAACTGTTCTTAAATGCCAGCTGATGTATTCTGATGACTTTTATGGGAATGGATCCATGCTCCATCATCAGTATTTTCAGCTCCCTAACCCCCCTCAGGCTTCTGGGGGTTGTCATTTTCAGTCATTGTTAATACTAAAGAAAGTATTTTCAGAACACCAGAGTGGCTGTGAAAATTGTCACACTCCCATTGAAGTCAACAGGAGTTATTTGAGTGGGAGCAGATGGCACTTGCTTTTTCTTTATAACCAGTGTTTATTCACTCACTCTAGATGCTCCTAAAATCTTTACACTGTCAACTCTTCTCTACATAGATCTAGTCCAGCCTGCGTGAAAGCAACATTTGCCAGCTGTGCTTCCAAGAAATTACACTGTGCAAATAATTACCCTAGAGGAGAACTGCCTTGGCAGCAACTACCTGAGTACTGAAGAAACGCAAGTAGTCAAAGGGCAAGGCTTTGGAGAGTGCTGCCATAAACTATCTGGTGGAATGTATTAGGGAGACATTCAGCAAATGTGACTGAGACCTCTGATTCTCTGCCAGCTGCCAGGTTTGGAATTACAGACATAACAATTAGCCATGATTACTTCCCGATGTTGTTAAGTACAGTGCAAAGATCACCAGTTGGAGTAGTTTCTTTCTGTGATATTTAAGTGTGATGCCAAAGAAGAGTATCAGATCTCAGGGCTGAAGACAAGTGATGGATTGGCAGATGTGCTCAGGGAAGAGACAGGAGGATCAATATTTACTGTTTATGCTTAGTAGGTCTCCCTCCAGACAGTACTGGCAGAATCTGTTAAAGCACAGCCATCATCAAATAGATAAATAAAGATAATAACATCTCCAAGTAGTGCCATAGAGGTTACAGAGTCAACCCATAACTAGTAGTCCAGTCAGTTGCCCTGCAGTTTGACCTAGCCAACCTTAAGCTATTCCCTGATTAAAAGCATGAAGAAAAGATCTATTTTGTTACATGGACAAAAAGATCAAATGTTAATAAATTCTTGGGCTTTACCTAGAACTCATGTCCACCATTGGAAGGCCACTGGTTTAGGCTCCTAAGATCTCATAAACAAAAGTGATGGACAAACATCAGAACTAAAGACATTCTGTATGAGCACACTTGATGCCAGGTAATCATAAGAAGTGTTTCCATCTGGGTTCCTCTGGTGATCATAGCCAGATTTGGGACAAAATGCCTCTCTAGGCAGCTTGGGTTACCAGTTACTAACTGTGTTGGCAGTGTCTGATAGCATACCCTATGCAAAGGTATTGTGATTTGAAGCAGGATTAAACAAAATATTCTGAGCTCACTATACCTTAATTTTGTATTTCAGGTTTACACTTTCAGTGAGTACAGGCTGAGGGCTATTTACTTTGAAGGGATTGGATAAACTCACCACAGCCAATCTGTTCCCTCTTCATTTAAATTCTTCCATACTCCTACCTCATATCCTCAAGGCTTTCTTGAAGGCTTTGGAGAATGGACTGAAGATGGGGTTTGTGCGGAGACATGAAGCAGTTCAGCAGAATTCCAAGCTTGGAAGAGTTGCTTATCTTTACTGACCTCAAGACCTGGTGTAATGCCAAAGGATTCACCTAGAAATGTCATGACTCCAGTCATGCCTAGTTTGCAAAGTCTAAAGTTGAGGTTTTGAGCTGAGGCTATTGTGGTCTGTAAAAACAGTTGATGCGTACAGAATTACTGTTTTTAAGACCTAGCCAAATCAGACCTTACCATCAGTAACTGATTCAATGCCTTCTTGAATACCTGCACCCTAACCACTGTGTCCTAATCAGTGTTTAGTTCCTGCGTTGGCTGCTGGACACCTACTGTCCAAGAGGTATGATATGGAGCTATTCAGTCAAAAGTGATCATGGAAGGCAAAATAATTGTTTACCTTCCCTGACAGAACAAATGCAACTCTTACATTCAAACTTCAGTTAAATGCTTAAGGAAAGAGCATTTCTGCCAGATCAAATGGATGCCCATGGAAACCAACCGAGGAAGAAATTAGTTCAGTTAAACATTTGAACTAATCCTCTCTGAAATTCTTTTGGCAATGTTTATTCAGCTTTAATTGTTTCATGAAAACACAACAGTTTAAACAGTGCCTTAGAACCTACATCAAGCCCATACAGTTCATTTGATACAATTTACTTTGACCACTCGAAAGGCATAAACATTCTTAATGTGAATTAAAGGTGTCTCAGGAAGGCATTCAGATTTTCACTAAATGTTGTTAAGGAGTAGACAGAAGCCAAACAGAAGACTGTTATACAGAGTCAGTAATCTGATATTCTGCTATCATTACCATGAAGCTCTTTTTCACAGTAAAAACACCTCAGACTTGAGATTCAAGGAAGAGGCGATTTTTTTTTTTTTAATATGAAATAGTAGATGCTTTGTTCTTTTATAATTAATGGAAGAAAAATCTTGCTGAAGTTTGCATAAGTTTAAATTATACAAGATTTGGAGTTATACTGCTCCCTTAATGGACACAACCTGGTAAGCTTTTCTTTGAAATGTTGCTAAAAATTGTGTGATAGTGCAAGGTTAGCAAGCACACAGCAAACTGTTTGATTTTTTTGTCTTCTCTGGAGACAGTGAAAACCAGTGGGTAAAAAAATAACTGTCAAATACTCCCTCAGGTCAAGCAAGAAACTTTTAACTCTACATCAAGGTGAAGGCCCAAATTTTCATTAAGTTATATTATAGTCAAAGACTTCAAAGACATCTCTGATGCTTTATTGTCCAGGAAGAAGTAAACAGTGTCCTATGGCTGCCCAGAAAAGTTTGTCCTAATGGAGGAGTGAGCATGCACAGCTTAGGGCAAAAATTTTGTGCTCATACTAGGAAGTACAGGACCACCTTCACAAGGATAACATTGCTTCCAGGTTCCTGATTTCTTCTTGGTTTCTCCCTGGTAACAAATGTAGCTGGAAAGATACAGCTGCTTCTGAAAATACAAAGCACCTGTAAAGTGGAGGTGCCAAAAAATACATTTATAGGGTGTGAAGCCACCTGTGGTCCAGCCTCATATAGAGTTCTGGATCTGCTAAGGAGAAAGATCTTGGGGGAGGAAAGCACGATGCAAGAGAATGCACCTTGTACATTTGGCCTTAGGTAGATTTGGATCTGGGAGAAGGGTGACATAAACACAGCTAAAGGGTATTTCAGCCTAAGGCAAAGTGCTCCCAGAACTCCCCAAAGTATCTGCCCTCCTCTAGTGATTAGTGGGTATATCTCAGGGCAATTAGACTACTGGCTTTAGTGCCTCAGCATGGACTGAAAGACAGTTCCAGAGTCCACAAAAGCCAATGGTTACCACTTTGATTTATTATGCAAAGAGGAAGAGAAAGGATAAAAACAGGAAAGAAGAATAATCTGTCTTCTGAGCTACTTAAAGTAAAAGTGAAAGGACATTTGTCACTCAGACATTTGAAGAGCAAACTCAGCATAACACTGAGAACTGAGAGGAAAAAATGTTGCTTGTGTTTGTCCCTTTAGCTGCTGTTCTCTTCTAATGAACCTTTTCTTGCCTACTCTGAAGTGACTTGTGACTTACGGTTTACTAACCAACAAACACTAGGTCGGTAACAGCTGTGCAATTTGTCCTCAGAAAGATTGCTGTGGAGGTGCTTCAACACAGTCCAGACTTCCTAGAAGTGTATGTAAACAAATACACAATGCAACTAAATCTTGATATAGCACTTCTCATCCCCAGATTAGGGTCACTATTTTCTACACACACCTTTTCTTTTTCTTTAGACCTGGCCAGGTGGATTTCTATCCCTGAGAAAGCCGGGTAAAGGGAAATGAGTTACTTACCTACTTTGGCCAAGGGGAGATCAGCAATGGAGTCCTTAGGTATAGGGTGGAGATAGAGGACTTTGGGTTGCTCAAGACTCTGACTTTGAGGGTCTGGGACAGCCAAGGTCGGAGGGACTAGGTAGAAAGAGTAGAATGGAAGAATAAAGCTACAGAGGTTTTAGGGGAGTGGTACAGCAGCAGTAGGATTGAGCAAATTCTAAAAGAAGTGCTGAAGATGCTGGGAAAGGGCAGGTGGGTATGGGACTGGAGGAAAAGTAACAGAGAAGTGAAGTGCTCTTTGCTTTTAGAGGTGAGAGGCTGAGGATAAAGAAATCAAAGGGTAGCTCTCTCCCCCGCAGCTTGAATAAGAATACTCCTTACGAGCAGAAAGACATGAATGCATAGGGCCTCGCCATTGTCTCCAAATCCATGACAAAGTGTTGCCCACCTACAATCTCTTTTCACTTTGATCAATGTGTTAACAATGCTTTTGGTCTCTAAGGACTTCACAGGAGAATAGTACTACTGTTGGCCTATGGGAGCAACAAGACTAGCTGGAGATATTTATCACTTCTTCAGGGTAGGCCTGCTCTGCAGGCACCTCTGAAACTGCAGGGGATATGTGCTTGCTGCTGTTAACTGCAAACTCACTATGAAACAGAAGCACAAAGCTCAGTTCAGGCTGTGAAAACTCATATGAGGGCTTAAGCAACTGGACCACCTTCCAGCACAGACACACAGGGGGACTTGTTCCTTCAACACAGATCTGTAGTGCCATTTCAGATCCCTGAGGGTACCCAAGAGATCTCTGCAGTCTGTCAGATACTACAGAGGTCTTATGTGCAACTTTTCCCTTTAGAAGAAACAGGTGAAAGCCATACAGGCATCTCAGATAGCATTAGATGCTGAGTAAGCTGTCCTCATAGTCTCTATAAGATTACAACTCTACTGCTAAAAAAGAAAGGCAAGGACTGCCACCAAGGTCAAGCAGCACATACTGACTCCTTCCCATACTGCTTAGGGCTTGCACTCTCCTGGCTATGCTGTTTGGTCTTGGATCTCCTCTGAAGACCATGTGGTCTTCCTGTGATCCTGAGAAATAAATACTTCTTTCTGCTTGTTGGCTTTTTTAGTAGGAAGTGTGTGAGATACCCTGATGGCTGTGCCTCAGCTCACAGAAGTGATGCTTTTACAGAATGCCCACAAATGTCCATCATATGACTGGAGGTGTGTTGTTAGAGTATGAGTGTGAGGACACAAAGGTTGTTGGGAGCGGTGGAGGCCTGCTTTGGGTTGAGGGAGACAAACATGGTACATTCTTAGCCATACTATTTGAGAGAGGTTCACAAGATTTTCTTCATCTGGGAGCACCTTGTGCGTGACCATTGGCCAACTTATACAAGCCATCACTAACATCAGATGACATTTCTGGCTTGAAATGAGTCACTGCCATTGCTGTCCACAGTTTTCTTACTACAGTCGGTCTCACTAAACAAAGAGTTGTTTGGCTAGTAGGCTAGCAAAAAAAAAAAAAAAAAAAAGAGNCTTAAGAGCTACTGCTTTTTGAAGGCTTGGGATTTCCATCACTTTTCGGCTGGCCAGCAAAACCTGCTAAGAAGAATCAGAAGGCTGTGGCCTCTGCACAGTGCTGTTGGTTTGGGTTGGAACATGCTACTTTGGTGTGCATAACCCAACCGTGAGAACAAGCCTTGCTGCCCTGCCAAGACTACATTTTAATGCTTAATGTAATTCTTGGCCTGCTGTCATTTTGGCAGCACTTTGACTGCAGACCTCAATTTAATACAATTATTAAATGTAAGACGAATACCGTGTAGGATACATCAGTCATTAAATCCTAGGCCAGAGGCCTGGATCTCAAAAGGTGATGTTGCCAGTTCCTATGCTCTGAGAAGTCAAACACACCCCACACTACCCCAGGGATGTTCGTCCATCTCATTCTTAAAACCCTCCAGTGACCAGAGCTTTGGTAGCTCTGTAGGTCCCTGATCCACAGCAACAACACAGTGAGCCATAATGCCCCTGTGCTCACGAGGTGTTGATCTGGGAATCAAGAGGACTTAGGCATTGCTTCCCAGTTCTCTTGCTGACC
Source organism: Eurystomus gularis (assembly GCA_013400335.1). Lineage (NCBI taxonomy): Eukaryota > Metazoa > Chordata > Aves > Coraciiformes > Coraciidae > Eurystomus > Eurystomus gularis. Next base: position 117,430 of record VZZY01017459.1, read on the forward strand.
TATTTGGTGACCCTTCTAGACTTCCCAAACTCATGAAAGAAGAAATTATTATATTGACTTTACCTGACAAAGCACTTGGGTGAAAAGCACTTTTGATAAACATGTAGAGACTAAAAAGCCCCTAATATTATTAAGCTCTTAATAGTACTGTTAATAATTTAAGATAATTGCTGGATGGTGAGGGAGCAAATTTGTGCTCTTTACTGTGTTGTTTTCACCCCATTTGTATAGGACTTTAACACAAAAGCAAATGGTTCTTTCTCATAATCAGCTTACTAAATTCCCCCTCTGATGGAAAGCCTGTAGCAAACTGTGTCCAGGTAAGAGCTTGTGAGCATGGTGAGAGCACAGGGTCATCATACACATAGTCCTTTGCCTGTCAGAGTTGGACGCTTTGCATGACCCTGGGGATGCTAGGGGTGTTTTTAGAAGGGAAGTTTCAAATGCATTCCTGACTCCTTTTTTTGTGAGCGAACCACAATTACATGGGGAAAGAATAGTAAAGGTATGTGACTGCCAGGCGCTGGAGAGACGATCTGCAAGAACACTTGCGTTAGCGTGGCTTGGGTTATTTAATCTGGAATGTCCCATGACTTGACTCCCCTGTTCTTCTCTTCCAGTGCACACAGAAGAATGGGGGTCTCGGGGGACTTCCATCTCCCCCATGCAAGAATTTTGCCTCTGACATGTATGAGGAGTAGGAACAGGACTGCAGCAATAAATAAATACCAATGTGATTAAAAACAAATGTATGAAGTTTTATTAATGATACACTGGAGAGAATGGAATTGTGCTGTGCCAGAAACACCATCAGGAACTGAACGGATGTCAAGGGCTACACAGCCTGATGTTAAGGCAGCAGAAGGGGGCAAAGCAGTGATTTACTCTGCAGACAGCAATATCTGAGCCTGAAGCTGGATATTTCTTTTTGATTAGTAGAGCTGTTTTGAACTAGAAGGACAGACCAGATTCAGGTCTATGCAGGTAACCTGTGTCAACAGGAACTGCCATGTTTTCTCTTGCTTTCATTATTCAGCACACCCCCTGCTCCCCCTTCCATCAAGCCTTCTATGCTCCCAGCTCTTGGAGAAGTTTTGACAACCTGCAGCCCATCTGTCCTTGCTTTGAAGGTATTTCTGGAAAGACAGGTGGATTTTCTGGATGTCTTGCAAAACTGTCTGTTGTGCAGGTAGGAGGCTGGGAGTACATGGAATCATAGAATGCATTGGGTTGGAAGGGTCTGATACAGAGGGGGTCTTGCTCTAAAAGCACAGCTTTTTTCCAACATTTTTCCCACTTTTGCCGCGGATGCACTTGAAATGCAACCACCACATATGCAGTGCTTTACTCCAGTGAGTAATTATCTGACAGCTCCTGTTACTGAGTGTTCATGCAACTGTGTGCAGTCAGAGAAGGAAACAAGTCATTTGCATACAGAGCAAATATTTTGTCATCACCTGCTGTTCATCCTAATGAGATTTGGCCAGACTCATTAGAATGATTCCACGCTTCTAATACCCACTGGGATTGCTTTATTATTTGATAGAGTCAACAGTTGGCATATGCCACAGTGTCTTTGTATTGAAACCTCCAAAGGCAGCTAAACAAAGGCAGTGAATAACCAGTTTTGTTTCCCTCTTTCTGCCAGGATGTCTTAACGCTGACACCAGTGACTCATAGACATCACAGTTAAAGGGATCTAATCAGCAGTCCACTCCCACTGGCTTCTGAAGGCATCTTTTCTCTAGGGTTTAGCTTGTCTCTCTGTGGCTGAAAGCAAGGACCTGCTCCCTGCAGAGGACTGATGGGGATTTCTGTTTTTCTTCTTCCTCTGCTGGCTTTAAAAATCTTGTACCTAAATCTATTGGTGATGCTTTTTTTTCTCTCTTGTTACTCTATCCAAAAAGTTATATATAAACAACAGGAAAGAGCCCTAATACATAGACAGAGAAGTAATGAAATTAAAAAAAAAAAAAAATCAGCAGTTGATTAGTTCATTTCACTAAGAAACTATGGAAGATTTGGGCATGGCCCAAATTTACATGGCCCTTTTTGTATGTAAGCTTTCTATACGAGTTGGTGATCATGGACAGAGTGCTATCAATTGCAGTAAAAACAAACAAAAAAATACAGAGGAGTACTTTTTCTCTAGCCTCCCAGCTGTAATAATCTGAGGTGTTCCAATGGCATGAGAGGCATCTAATTGGTTTGGGTGTTACTTATAACAACGTGGAGTAAAAAAAAAAAAGTCCTGAAGTGTGATGTTTAAGTTGACAGTGTCACTTTAAGCAAATCCACTCTAGATGATTTTTGCTTTGGGAGTCTCCTTTTACAAACAGACCTTGCCAAGAGCCAGAGTAAACACTATGTTAATCCTAGATCAGTCTTTAATTTCTTCTACTTCCTTTCCCTTCCCCTTTCCTTTCTATTTCCTTCCAAGACAATATTATAGACGATTTAAATCAGACATGTCCACAGCCTAACAACAAAATCACCAACAGAGGACAATGAGAATAGCAATAAACTCAACATAGTAATTATTTTCCCATCACATCAGCAATTACAAAAGAAAAGAAAGAACAACTGAGTGCTCTTAACCTGATATTGATCATTTAATTTTCTCATGCCATGTAAAATTAAACAGGCTAATGCTACTACAGGGAACCCTGGCAACAATTATGTGTAGCTATGAAAAAGTCAGACTCATTGCAGGCTCAAGCAAGGGGGGATAACTCACTATTCATGCCAATGGTAATAATTATGTGCAATGGAAATAGTGAAATTAAAGACAGATTAACACTTAGGCATGATCTCACCACTTCAGTGAGGTTTGTATCTGGTTCACTTCCTGCTAGGTTTGTGTTAACATGATACACACTGCTTACTTGGAGCTCCTGCAAGGCCAGCTTGTTGGTCAATGGTTGGCACAGGCTTATAGGAAATTGTCCCTTCTATCTACAAGGTGAAGAATATACTTGGCAATGGGTTAACTCACGAGCATTACGGCTCACACGCTTTTCATTCACACTGTGCACTGAAACCTCATCACAGCTCACATAGGAAGAGCCGAGTTTGAGGTTTTTTGCTGTTGGCCTGGTTTCAAACTTGAATCATCTGTTGTTCAGTCCATAGAACAGGTACATGTGAGATTTGATTGCCAAAACATAGGTGCTGATTGGCTTGAGTGTACTACTTAGTGTCTAACTGCTCCTCCTAGAGACTATTAATCTTCCATTAATTTCAAATCATATCTGCCAGTCCTGTGTGAATACCTTAAATATAGGAGGATATCTCAGAAGAAAATTGATACCTACGTTTAGGCAACTGAATGGCACCTCAGCATTTGGTTCCATGAATAGCTCTTCAGATGCTGCTGACTCACTGACTAGATTTCTGTTGACAACACTGGATGTATAAACATGTGACTCATCTGTAGACACTAAATGTATGCTAGTTTTTGAAACACTGACCACTGGAGTTGAGCTGCAATAATATGGTTGGCTTCCAGTTGCCTCTCCAGGTGGACATGTGTCCCCTGTAGATACTGTGCCTTATTTGTCAGCCCAGTCTGAACACTCAGCTACTTCACAGCATCTCAGATGACTGTTGGTATCTATGTGTGAGCAACTTAACTGACCTCATTGGAGTATATCTCAACTGTCTCTAAACAAGGTGGCATTCCAGTGCTGATCTTGAGGTTTATACCATGAATGATGGACAGGTCTGCTTATGAGAGCAAACTCAGACCTGTGTTTAATTGAGAGTACAATAAAAACCACAAAGAGACACCATGAGAGGAGAAAGAATGGTAAACAGACACTGTGGGGTGAGGTTTTCTTCTCCATGCTTTCATGGTGGGTGCAGTAGTGGTTCCTCAGAAGCATTCTTGCTGTAAGAATGCTGTCAGATACAGAGAAAGCACTGAATTTGAACCATATGTGGGGGCCCTGCACAATGCAATCCCATTTACAGCTCCATTAATTTTAGTTTCTGTTATTTCATGTTGTACCACTTTAATCTCTCTAGGCAAATTACCATCAAAGTCTTACCCAAATTAGCAAAAGGTTGAATTTTTCCTTTCCTGACTTATGTCAAGGAAGAGAGTCCTGACTCAGACAGGTTAGGAAACTCTACCTCAAACCTTCTGCTACTTCTGCAAGAATTTAAAGAGAGTTTAAAATGTTTGGGTGGGTTTGCTTTTTCTTCCATTTCCTGAGGGAAGCTGGAATCATTGACGTTTGCAGTATTTCTGACCATCCCTGAACCCTCTTTCCACTGAAGGGAAGGAGGGAGAGAGAGGATGTGTCAGAGAGGTCAGATAATGAGATGTTCCCTTCAGGAAAGGATCATTAGTGAAAGAGAAATGAATTCCAGTGATGAATGCATGGTCTTGTAGGGGGCAAGCATGGAAAATTCTGACACTGTAATTTTTTTATTACCTTTTATTTTTGTTTTATTTTACTTTTGTTTTTTCTAGTCTCCATATAGATCCCATCACTGGAATTCCATGGTTTTCATGATAACAGAAACCAGAGAATCCAGGAGAATAAAAGTTGTCAGTGACAGAAAATATGGGCAGATATAGAAAAGCATGCCCTCTAGGAATTCCTACAAATGCAGACCCTGCCTGTGGAAAAAAAGAAAAAAAGAAAGTAATGCAGGTGGAAGTATTTTTTTCCTTTAAATTGGAATTTAGTTTATTTTTAAAATGAGCATATCTAAAGTTGTGATGAACATATGTTAAAGCCTAAATTTGCTACATTTAATCAAATAATTTGAGTTATAATGAAAGAATAATCTTTGTACTAAGCACTCTAAGTTTACTCACCAAGTCTTGAGGAAAGGTGAAAAAACGCTACATTTGTGAAATTCATCAACTAAGCAGAATCTACAGGTGTGCTCAATAAGATTTTGAAGCAAAACTGTTTGATTTGTTTTTTCAGCTTGCATTTTCCTCCACATTATCTCTGGCACTGCAACAAGGATGTTCTGGATCATAATAATAATGATGATAACAGTCAAAGCTGATAGCCAGAGTGTGCCCTCTAGAAGGGAGCACACCCTGGAGTGTACGGCATGAGACACTTGGGCAGCTCTGCAAGGAGCCAGGCTGGGCCCCACAGAGTTTATTAGCTTAGGTTCAGCTCTGTGCAAACACAATTATACACCTCCCAAGCCCTCCCTGACCTTAAAATCCTAATGCTGCCTTCACATGGCACTGCACCTGAACTGATAATCCACGCTGCACTGAGCCAGCTCAGGTCTCTACATCCATAGGACAGTTAATCTGCAGTCCAGATAAACTGGCCATGGATATTTGACAGATGGATGAAGTTCAATCCAATACCTTATTCGCTTTCAGTCCAGGATGTGTTTAAGAGTTGGAGAACTTGCTTTCCTCTTCTATTTTCTGAGGTGCGAGGGTGAGTTGTATTCATCTAAATCTTGAAAATCCAGGTGACCAGATCAATTCCATTGCCTCATTTTCACAAATGCATGCTTTTTAAATAAATGTATTTCAGGAATTCTGTCCTTTTCACTTATCATTTACTTCCAGTTTCTGTGGGAATAGAATCTGACATAAACTGAAAAATTAAAAAAGGAGTGGGTCACCACAACTTCCAGCTCTAATAAAAATGATAAAAGTTGCGTTTCCAAATAAACATATGTTAAGCTACATGACTGTTTAAATCAGGGGCCTCCCATGCTGTGTATCCTCTAGTACCTCTCATGCTTCTGGTTAACATTAACAAAAAGAGCAAAATGTAGTTTAAAGGAGCTATACTTTATTTAAGAGATGTACTTTAGTATTTACCAAGCAATGAGAATATATGCTCCTTAAAGAAAACAAACAAGTATGAATGCAAAAAAGAATTAAAATAGCTACTATAGACCAAAGTTCCTTACTTGATTATTTAAAACATGCTCACATTCATATACCTTGTTCTAAACCTATTCATTCTGAAAGCAATCCATAGAGGTTCAGTCACGAGATTTCTTAATTACCCTTGCTGCTTTATTCTGAGCCATGGATCGTCTTTTCAGTCCTGAACATCTCCATTACCCATCACTGTCAGCCTGCTTCTTGGGGAAAGCTATTTCCATCCAATGGGACATTTCAGAAAAGAAGGCTCTATATAGGCTCCTTATTGACCAATTAGTCAACACTCTCTACCTCCCAGCTCAACCCTTCTACACAACAGAAGTACAGGATAGCCTCCAATGCTCCTCCTCATTGCCATTGTCCCTTTCTATTTTGTCCAGGGGAAAAAAAAATTCAAAGCAACCTCACATGAGATCATTCATACTTTCTTCTAGAGACACATCCCGTCTCTAGCTAAAGCTTATCCTTACTATTTAATTGGTGCTTTATGCAAGCACATTCTCTCAATATAACCCAGTATCTGATCTTGCCCTACCTTGAACATGATAAAAGTCCTTGAGAAGGGCTGGTCCTATCTCCATCTCAACCCTGCAAGGATCCTGAATGTTTTCCAGTTCAGCATCTACCTGGCATGTAAAACAGAAACATCGCAGGTGACATTGATGAATGGTCTGCTCTTGGCTGTTGCCTACATTCACACTGCTGTCTTTCCCTACAGCATTTGATTGTATAAACCATGAAATCCTTTTGTCCACATTAAGGATGTTTGGTCAGCATTACCAGATCTAAATAACAATCTCTACAGAGGAAACTGGTAAACTTGTGCCCAAAGGAAGTAGACACTATGCAGAAAGAGTCCATCCCTTGAATGAACTCACCGTTCTCTCAGGACTATGGCAATCACAGTTGTGGAATTATTTACACTCAATTAATGATTTAAAAAAACCCCACAACTTAACAGATACTTTTGGCAGCTACTGAACGGCTGACTTGTTATGTAATTGAAAGTATACAAGCAATTAAAAGGCAATTATAATCAGCGTGTGAGAAAGTTGTGGAAAAATGAGATGTGGAAAGACAGCAAGGCTGTGGATAATTCATTCTGTCTGAAACCATTGCTTATCTCGATGGGTTCCTAAAGGAACCCGGCTAAAGCCTTTAGCCTAAAGGCTAAGGCCAGAGATAAGCTGAACTGTAATGCAGCACCCAGTGAGAAGAGAAACCACCAGCTCCCCAAACTACGTGAGTTTCAAGGTTGTGGACACCTGGGACAACTCCAGATGCTGCAGGCAGGAGAGGCCAGAGCTGCGCTATGAGGACCTCACCTTCTCGGCAGTGGCCACAGTGTCTTCAAAACCCATGTTCTCCTAAGCTGAACTTAATTGTTCCCAAACTTCTCTTCCCCTACTTCTATACCAAGTTCCCTCTTTCCTACCTGTCTCCACCATGCCATATGGCAAGAAGAGCTCTTTAACCAAGGCTCTCACTCAAAGGCTGTCTTGCATTTGTAAATCCATCTAATGTCTATTGCAACGCTAGTCCCTCCAACAACGGCCTGAAGTCTGGGGAGACCTTTTTTAGGAAAGGGGAGCAAAGGAGAAAACGGAGACAAGTCCTTCCCCTTTCTGCATGTAATACTTTTTAATCTGCTTGTCATTAGACATATTTTGGAGCCTCAAAAAGATGCATGAAAGAGACAGATCATTTCTGCACGTCATGCTTGCCTCTCTGCCACATGAGCTGTGTGTTTGTAGCACAGCTGGCAACACAGCAGTCTCCCTGGCAGAGGAGGCAGTGCCCAAATGCAGTCTGATGCAAGGATATCAACTTCCCTGGAGGGTCTGAAAAATGCCAAATGACCTATGCATGTCTCCTTGAAAGAGGGCAGGGAAAGCCTTCCAGTAAGAAATGGTGAAAATCAGAGCAGGAAAAGGAGAAGGAATCCGAGCTTGTGCTGAGGTTGGTGGGTTTTTTCATACCCTGCACATCTCATGTTACAGGCACTGTTTGTCAGTAGCTCGAGGCAGCCATTTGAATAAAAAACTAGGCAAAGTTTAGGGAAGACATAGAGAAAGAGGTGCATGTGTGTGCATGCTTTTACCAGTGCCGTTGCTGACAAACTGAGTTGATAAAGTACAGTTCTTGCTTGGGGGGACCCAACTCTCCCCCTTTCGCCACTGCAGAAAGAAAATGTAAAATACATCTACAAAGCCACAATAAAAACATGCTAATGTGTCAGGGGGGCTTTTTCTGCACTTCAGACTCTGAGAACCTGCCTGTAAAACCCTTCAGTAATTTCTACATGAAGGTTCCCAGTTGAGTTACCCCAGTTAACATCGGAAGGGATTAAGGATGAAAAGATGCAATACTGGCTTTAAACCAGATGTGCCAGGTATTTTTTTGTGCTTCTGGGCTTGGCCCAGCCAAACACGAGCTTCCACAAAGCTCCCGTCTGCCTTTCTCACCCATTTCTCCACCACACCAGTTTCTTTTCTCATAATTTCTCCCGATCATCTCTTCAGGGTGTTCTCGGTGGAGAGAAGGAACATCTACTCTCCGTTTGTTGTGCCAAGTAGGTGGGAAAGCCTTCTTTTTCTCTGTAGAAAATCAAGAAGCCTCTGTGGAAGAAAACAGTTTGCTGTGATTAGAAAGCAGGCAACAAAACAGAAGGCAGAGGCTTGCTGGGCAAAGTTTCTCCAGGGAGCTGCTGAAGCCACAGCCCCACTGTGATGCCGCTCTTAATTTAGGATCATAAAGTCATAGAATTGTTTAGGTTGGAAAGGACCTTTAAGATCATTGAGTCCAACTGTAAACCCAGCACTGCCAAGTCCACCACTAAACCGTGTCCCTAAGCACTACATCTACAGTTTGTCCAGGCACCAGTGTGTGTTGCTCTGATCTCGTCAGAGTAAACAATAATCAGGATGTATCTTACTCCATCCACAACCTATTTTTAGGGCTTCACTTGCTTTACCCACTGCAGAAGTGCGAAGAGTGCACACCCATCTCAGCACATGCACAGGAATGGTGCACCCAACACCCCAGCCCTGGAGCTGCCTGCAGGCAGGAAATAGCAGCACCAGAAATCCTAGATTTTCCTTCCCATGATGGAAGCAGAAATGTCACCCCACTAACACACTGCCCTCTCCTGCCTGTGCAGGCAGCATAAGGCTGGGGTTGGTAACTGTGACCTGTGTGGGGCAAAGCCTGTCTGTCTTGATGGGTGATGTAGCTGGCATGAGTAGGATAAGGTCCTTCCTCTCAAAATCTGCAAAAGTAAGACTTTGGTTTGCTTTAGTTCTTTACTTTTAGCTTTTGATAAAACATACGACATCATAGCCAGGAGAGCCTGCCTCTCCCCAAGACGCTGCCCAAGGAGTAGGCAATAACAAGTAGCATTGATTTATTGCTGCAGAGGAGGTAGAGAAAGAGGAATGTAATAAATGCTGAGGAGATGAGAAATGCACCCATTCCCTCACCCCCTACACACGCACACACACTCACAGGCGCTCGCAGCCCAGAGCGGGAGAGGAGGTTATCTGCCATGAACCAGCACATTGCTGAAATTCTAACGAAAGGAGACCCAAAGCAGGTAGGTGGTGGTAGAAATGCTGAGCTTGATGCGCATTTATCATCTTCAAATGCTGAACCCAAGTTGGTGAGGAATGTCAAGAGAAGGGCACCCTACCATTTGCAAAAATATTTTGTGAGAAAGATAGAACTGGCTATTTTCTACACTGAATTAGAATAAATATGTTTTGTTCCAAAACAAATCAAAACCCCGCTTTGAAGGAATACTAGTAAGCGTGGCAGAACAAGCACACAAATGTTTAGAAACTGCTAATTTAAAATTACGTTTGCTACCTTAATTCAGCCCTCATATGTACGTGTGTTATGCAGACACAATTTGCACTGTTTGACCAGACGGTATTTTTCCACACAACTCCTTCCTTCAGTCCACAAATTAGACTTACTCTGTGTCTGTGGCAGCATCTCTACATCATGTTATTACAAAAGCTAGAAGTGAATGAGGAATGAGACTGTGGGGAAGAGAAAGTACAAAATTACATCCTTAGCTCCTATTTCCTCCTTTGTTCCAGAGTGCTGGGAAATACTGTTCAGCCAAGCTTTTCACAGATGGGTTCTAATCGTGTCTTTTTTACTTTCCAGGTGCCTGAATTCCAAGTGCAGTGGTTTGATTTGCAGAAGTGCTGAGCTCTCAGTCTCAGGTGAGTCAAGGAGAGCAATGCTTCTGTGATTCACAGCATCGTATCATAACATAAGTGCTATGAAAAACCAAGTCCCAGTGGGTTGAAACTGGGCAGCTGTAGTGCTGACTTAGCTACCTGTTAGCCAAAAGACAATATCGTGATATCTCATCACAAAGAAGTTTTGCTAAAGTGAACCAACTAATAGCTAGGGAGTTCATGTCCTAACTGCAGTGGAGAGCACTATAGAAAATCCCATGAAGAAAATATTTCAGGTTTTAATGTGCTTGATATAAATCAGGAATACAGCAGAAAATAACAGATTGAATAGGTGCTTGCCCACTGAGACATCCTTTTGGTGCACAGTATGAGGGTGAAGGACTTTGGATACATGAAGAAATCCCAAGTATGTGTGTGCAGTTAAAGACAAAATTAAAAGTAGTTAAGTAAAGTTGCGTGACATCCGCATGACTTATCAGTAGGATAAACACCACGATGTTGAGATTTGCTGAGGCAGCTAAAGGACCACACCTGTACAGTGAGAGCCTGCTCTAACAGTACATGGGAGATGAAGCACGCTGTTATCAGGGGTTTCACCCATAAACACTGACAGCAACCGACTGGTGAAATTTAGGAATAGACCTGGGACAGCTATGGACTAGTGCATACTCTTGGGTGCAAAACCTGAAATGGTTACCCTTGTCCTAACCTCCTTCTGCTTCATCCCTTAGGACTTGTCCCACTGTAAACTTTCCCCTGTCTCAGCAATTTAGTCCCATTTTGTGAAGTCTGTGTTTTTCAGGCCCATCCTTCCAGTTTTAGTCACGGTATGCTGCCTGTGCCAGTTCACCCCATCCAGGTCCTCCACTCCTGTCCACACTATAGCTATCCATCTGAGTTGTCTCCATAGAGGCAATTCCTTATCTGCTCTGTTTTTCTTTCCCTTGCACAACTGTCTTTTCATTCTCAGAGCATTGGTGAGTTTCAAAGGTTAAGTCACGGTATTTTTTATACATAAGCTTTTTCCCTCAGCCTGAGTCTTGGCCATGGGCAACAGCTCTAAATGACATTCTCCTCCCTGCCCTATCTGAAATAATCCAGCCTGGAGCAAACACCTGGATTGGAAAACTTTACTCCAAGTGGTCAAATTTTGGCAACATCTTAAGTGAAAGTAAAATTTAAAATCTTAATAAAATGCAAAACTATCAGAGCCACCTGTAAAAACCCTGAATTATAGATAGAGCTGGTCTGCCCTGGTGTCTCACATGTATGTCCTTGCCATGCCTTGAGTATCTTCAGCTCAGACCTGTGTATGCACCAACAACCCATGAAGCCCTGTCACCCTTGTTTCCACCAAAAGGAAAGCTGTCTGCAAGCTGCGATGTGACCTGGATGACTCTGGGATGAGGATCTCTGCAGCTCTGCTCCCTGCGTTGGGTAGACATGGCCCCCAAGAGCTCCTGCTGGACCTCTGGAAGACCTAATGATGTGTCCCAGCAAGGATAACAGTGGAGCTATGGACCTCTCATTCCCATCCCAAAGCAGTCCCATAGGCAGGCAGGAGATGGTCCCTTACAACCCCAGGGACCTGCTGCCCTGAGAGGTCCCTTGGGGTACGTGGTGGTGACCAACATGTTCAGCAAGAGCTTGCCTTGCTGTAGGCATGTTGTACGCTAGTCTCTGAAACCAATGCCCTTCCACTTCTGACAAGGTGAACACCCCATGCTATCATACCTTTAGTACACTGTGTTAAATGTTAACGTTAAACATTAAATAGCAATAAGTGAAGGTCTCAAGCAAAATCCCCTAGCTCTTTCTCCTTGCTGTGGACCTACTCTCTGGCCTTGACCAAACTGCTAAATCTTTCTGGGAACCAATTTCCTCAGTTAATAAATGCTGTCGTGGGATGCAGTGAAGATCGATTTATTAATGTTTGTGTAGCATGGGAAGGTCCTTGAGGGGAAAGCTCATGGGAGAGCAGCATTGTTACTCTTATCTCCTCAGAGTTAGCATCTAACACATCTGCTTAGGGTGACTCAGTCTCATGTCAAGCCTGTTGCTTACTAGAGAGTATAGCAGAGTTTCTATGGTACAATGAGGCTTCGAAATAAACTGAGACAGGGATTTATAGCTACGTTTTCTTGCAATATGTTATAATAGCCAGTATTATTTAATCATGGAAACATGACCTGGCCAGAGTTAACTAGCTTAGCTCAGGTGTGCTTGTAAATTTAATTTGGGTTCTTCTACCTTGTGCAGAAGTTGAATGCAGCCTAATGTGTGTGCTGGAAAAACAACAAATCGTATTATGGTATAGAACAGGAAATATTTTAGTTGCACAATAAAATAGTACAATTCAATGCATGCAGTATTTATATAGCCCCATTCAGAAATACATTTCAAAGCTTTATACAAACAACTTACAAGCTATGCCAGAGCCAACATGTCAAATCCTATTAAAGAGAAGGAAGCCATTGTAGAAATAAGTTTTTAATATACATTTAAACAAAGCATTCATTAGAAGAGGAGTCCACTAACAATTGGGCATAGTTATTATTAATACAGGTCCTGATAGGAAACTAGATACATGGCAAAAAACATGTACTCATGATGCTCTCCATACCAAGGCTGTTATAGTGTGTTTTATTTAAAAAATAAAGTACTTATGTGTCCTGAAAGCCACACTAGATGGATCTGGATGTTCTTTTTCACTTGCATTATCCCAGCAATTGCAAAATGAAGAGGAGTAGTGAGAAGAAGGTGGGAGAGAGGCAAAAAGTGTTACAAACTTAAATCCTCCACCCCACTTCACTCCTCGTATTTTTTTCCATGGTATTCAGAGCCTACCATGCTTGCTACTTTCTCCATTACTTTCTGTCACCCACCTACTGACACATTTCCATTGATCGCACATGTAGGTTTTAGCACTTTTATTCCCTCTGCGCTGCGAGCTTTTGCAATGCAGCTGAGGTATCCACCACTCTATTAGGACATGTGGCAGGAGGAAGCATGTTTTGGGCCACGCACATCCCTCTGTATCAGCTCTGAGGTCTGAAAGACCCTTCACAGATCACATAGTGGGACAGGAGTCCCTGTTCCTGGGAAGAGAGGGGTGACTGCTGTTGTGGAGCTTTGGCTGGGAGAGGCACAAGCTCCCTGGTTGCTACATGATGCAGACTCTGCCCTTCTGCCTTGGGAACTCATCTGTGATGGCAAACATGGGGAACAGCCCGGAAAGAAACCACTATACAGGGAATGTACTGTTTGCTAGTACTATCAGCTGTGAGGAGAGGGCAAAAAACTTCCTTCAAAATCCTATGTCAACTTGGTTGTAGGCAGCCTTGTGGCTGCCTTCAGAGATATTCTTACAGTCCAAAATGATTAGGGTATATTTGTGCTGGTTTTACCATAAAAAACTCAACAGAATGTGCCAAAATAGTATGTCTAGCCTTGAAAACAGAAATGACCAAGCTTTTCACCAACCAAGAAGGTAGTGAGTAGTGTACAAATATTAAGTATTGCTGACTCTTTCTCAGATACATCTTATGAATATATCTCTGGATGCTAGTTTATTTGGATTCCCAAAAAACCTGCCTATCTCTGAATTGTAATGTAGAATTATACACTGGAGGAATTTTTAACACTTGCTTCTCAGTGGTTGTTTAACAGCTTGAAAATTTTCTAGCAATATTTTGTCACTCACTATTCATACCCAAATTATCTTAAAACTATTCCCAAAAGCTAATTGTTCCAGACAGCTAAAGTGAAATGTGCATTATGGGGAGCCATGGCCAACACACTGGTTCCCATGTCATGTGCACTTCTAATTATGCAAGAAGTGGTGCTTATTGTGCAGAAGATGGTACAGTCAGCTCTGGTACTCGCTGAGATGACTCACCTACTTTCAGTCTGCTACACAGCACTAATTTTTCCATGTATATCCTCTATCTATGTGGATATCCAGATTCATCCTATCTAACTTTGAGCTTTTGGGCTGGGATCTCTACATTACAGGCTGTCTTTGCTTTAGGCTCTTCCTATACTCAGAGCAGGGGAACGTGCCTCAGGAAGGTGGTTCTGCTCTTCGGTGGGCTGAGTCATTGCTAGCAGGCTGCTCCCTCTGTTGCACCATTGACTGGGGAAGGAGCCTCAGGCAGGGCTGGCAAGCCTGCGGAGTGCATGTCCCAACCAGCCCACCCTGCCGCTGCTGGTGGGCTGGTTGGGAGACTTTGCAAGGTGTGAAAGTCTTACCTGCACTTGTCTGGGGTGACTCAGCTCCTGGCTTAGATAGTTCAATTAAATAAATACCTTTACACAGCCAAGCCTTCAGTGACTTAGGTGGCAGTTCTGCTCTGAGTTGAAGGGGTTCCATACCAAGCCCCGGTGACAGCACTCGGACTTTCCCAAACTGCAGTGGTTGCAGTAGCTGAAGCACCCTGGCAATGCAAGCCAGAGTGCCCCCATCCCCATGCAGGACTGTCCCCAGGACATTTCCATTGACAGCCCTCATTTTGTCTGTCCTTCCATTACTGTGTTTTGCCTTTCCTCTTTTCCAGGGTTTGTTCCCAAGTGCTTACCACCTCCTCGCTGCCTGTTTCTGCAGCTGCTGCCTCACACATGCTTCCTCCGCTGTTCTCTGTGTACACCCTCTCCCTTGAGCATTTCTCTCCTGCAGAGCTGCTTCTCTTTCCCACCAAGCACTGTTTCACCCCTGAGTTTCAGACAGCACTGCAGACATTCACCAGACTGCAGCTCTCCGGGGTTGTGTCTTGCAGAAAGCATCCGCTGCCCCCAGGGACCTCAAGTCCTTTCGTCAGTCATGGGGAAGATGAGGATTAATCACAGAGCTGCAGCACTTGCTTTTTACTCCAGCTGCAGATCAGTCTTTGGTAGGGGAAAGGAACTGGAGCAGCCCAAGGGTGTTACAGACACCTTCACGGAGTAACAGGTTGCTAATGCCCTGATATGTGGAGTTACCTTCTCAAAGCCTGCTGAACATCTGATCTGCCCTGTTACCCCATACTGTGTCTCTTGGGTGTGAAGTAGAAATCATCTTCCTTAACTTTGAATGTCTTTAAAATGAAATAACTTGTAGTTAGGAAGTGCGGGCTTGTCACTGTAGAGGTACAGACAGGGACTGAGGGAAAAGTGAGAAGAAAGTTAAGACTACGTTTCTCATCTAGGTGTGCGTGTTACTTTGCAGGAGGTATATGATCTCTAAATGCCAACTGGTTTGTGGTGTGACATGGCAAGTGTGGCAGTCCCCAGGGTGTAGGACACTTGGGTCTGGCTGCAGGTGTGTCACAGGCTGGTCCCCTGGACCTGGGATGCAGCAGGTCCTTTTCCACAGCAAAACCAAAACAAACTGTGCCCCTTTCCCCAGTCCTTGTTCCTCATGTTCATCATCAAGCCTGGAGAAAGCCAGATGCTCAGTGCGCAACCTCCTGTCCACATTAGGGTTGAATTTATGGTCTCAGCATTAATTTTTTCTTCTCATCTGGCCAAAAAATGAAAAGAAGGATTTCTGTCTTCTAGTCTCAAGAGGCTAGTCAGACTTTTAATCCTTTCTGAACTAAGCACCACAAGGGAGTTACTGAAGTTACAGAGAAGGAACAAGGGCTCAAAAGTTTGAGGAGCATTGCTCTTAGGACTACAAAGAGCTTTGCATGGCCTATTAATAGATTTGGTCATGATCCAATGCAGCTGTAGACCCACTGAGTGGGACAGTATGTCCTAATGGTGTTTAGTTGGCTGATTACAGCCTCAACTCTTATTTTTTCTCCTTACATTACTACTTCATTTCCCTCCTGCTGTTTCAAGCTGCTGATTGATTCAGAGCTGTGGGTAGAGGAAAGAAATGTATTTATATTACAGCATAGCTACTCTATATCACCAAGTTAAAGGCGTATAATTGAGCAGGGCTGCAGATGAAGGGCAGGTGTATTTCACAGCTGCTTCATCTCTGTTGCTCTGCGTCAATGAGGAGCGAAACAGTGTATGTGGGTGGGTTGAGGAGTGGAAAGGAGCAGGTCAAAGCAACTGTCTCTGTGACATACTGATGTGGGCCAGCCTGCTCTGGCACAGGTGTGCCAGCCTCAGGCTGTCAGAAGCAGCAGAGCCTGAATAAAAAAACCCAAAACATAACTATTTCTGTTCTAGTAGGGGAAATGCCTTTGTGTAATACTTAATACCTCCACACAGCAGAGGAAAAGTAAAGCTTCTCTCTGATTACAAATGAAACTGGACCAATGTGGTTACTAGTCCAAAATATGGCACAGCATGGAAGGTCTTCATTATCCCAATTTGTTAGAAATATATCTACCTCCCTTGCCCCCAGAGTAGCTTTCCAGGCTTAGAAGGTCTCTTTATGCCTTCAAAGGCCAGCCTTACCTGACCCATGCAGAGCATGGTGAAAAGTCCAGTGCCACCACTGCAGAGCTGTGGAGCTCAGGCTGAGGTGGCTTGTCGGTTGGTGGTATAAAGAGCGGATGAGTCCAGTCTTGCAAGGAGGCTTGGGCACACAATTAACTGACAATGCAGGCCGATGCTTTGTGCTTTTTTTGGGTCTACTCCCTGCACAGGCACAGTCAGGTAATGAGAATATCTCCAAGTTCAGAGGAGCACTCAGGGTCACGCAGAGCAATGTTCCATGAGATAGCTGTGCCTAGCTCACCTTTGGTGCTGCAAGCTCTGTAATTTTCCCTGGTGCATAAGGACACTTTTGCAAGAAACTCTGACTCATGTTGCACCCTGACTGTCAAAATCCTCGTACTGAATGTTATCCTTAGGAAAACAGAGGTTTGGTTTGATCTCAAAACTGAGACATTTGAATCCACATACCTAGAGTCTTCTGATAGCTGTGCTCATAGTACAAAGAGCTGCAGCACCCAACAGTTATCTTCTTAACCACTGCTTATGTGTTTTGAGTAGCACAATAGCATCAGGTTATGGTGAGATTTTGAAGAACACCTCCAACCTCCTTTGCCTCTTCAGAGCTGAGGGAGCATGTAGAGCCAAAGAGTCAGAAAGCCACAGCAGCAGCAGATATGCATGGTGCTGCTGTCGTCCTGAAACAGCAGAAGCACCAAGGCACATGGTGAGATGTAACTCCAGCATAACACCGTCGGCAAAGCGAGAAGGCACAGAGTACCACTTCTGGGACGAGTTACTAGCAGAGGAGCCAGGATGTGGCAACACCATGTATTAGCCAGACTGCAATAACTCTGTAGACACATGCTTCTACCCTAAGATAAACGTAAAACAATTTGTTGGTGGACATGGGATAAGCTGCCTCATATTTTCCATGGAGTAAGTGTAGGAGACCCAGCAGTCACGCTGGGAGCTGTTGCTGTTTTAGAAGGTCACACCCAAGTTTGATACAAGGTCACTTTTTTACGTTGCCAAGCCCACACAGGGGAGAGAAGCCAACCCAAATTTACTGAAGAATGCAGAGTGTCTCAGCCTGGGTGTCCTCATAGCCACCTCAGCATAACCCCCGCACATGAAGAGTGAAGGAGAAATTAAAAGGGAAAGGCAAAGAGAGAGATAATCTTCTGTAAAATAGGAAGGATAAAACATTTGTGTTTTTGGACTTGCTGAGGTGGTTTTTTTTTGAAGATAGTTATTTTAAAAATACAGCTCTGCAGCATGAGATAAATGTCCTGTTGTTCCTGTGGGATATTTACAAGGGACTCATTAAATATTTCAGTATCAATGTATTGTTCCTGAAATGGAAGGATTGACAGCAAAAGACAGCCATTGCTAAAAATTAGGAACAGGCGGCAGTGTGACTGAAAATGCTGCTCTGAAGCCCAGTAGGCATCTGCAGATTTAGATGATACATGTTTTAAAGTTTGGCTTTATTTACTGGTATAGTTGGTGATGGCTTCTTGATTTCCACTGAAGTAGACTGATTGACACTGGAAGAAGGAATGAATTTCATTATGTGCACTAAAAAGAAAAAGTAGGTGTTTTGATGTGGAAAACATCTCATTGACATTAAGAAATACCATAACACTGCCCCTCCCTGTAATTCCTGTACCAAGACCACAATTTGTATTTCAGGTGTAGCATGAGGTTTAGAAAGGTAAAGTTCAGAGACTTCAAGAAGTGGCAAATTCGTCATATCGCCTTAGGACTTATCTCAGTGCTTAATTAATCACTGTTAAGATGTGCACCTTATTGCTAGCTGAAATGTAGCTAGCTTCAGCCTCCAGCCATGGGATCTTGTTATGTGTTGCCTGGTAGATTAAAGAGTTTCTACCGTAAAAATCTATGAAGAAAAATCACTTGTTACGGAATAAAAAATTGGGTAAGGCATATCAAATCTCAAGTTTATAGGTCACAAAAAGGTTTGCGGATAATTTTGTGCTGGTTGCTCATAACAAATGCTGACACCACATTTAGAAAAGAATGATAATTCTTCCTCCTGGTAATTAGGAAAGCCTGAAGGGTCTGAATATGATTACAGTTTCAGAAGGACTGTAAGCCTTAAATTTGGAGCATAGTTTCCAGCACTACATTTTTGTTCTTCTGGGTTTCTTATCTTCTTTGCCAGGTGAGTCACTTCCAGTGAAAAGTACAATTGTTGCAAAGAGCTCAAGGAGAAAAAACAAAAGGCATGGGCTTGTTCTCCTCTCCCTTAAGTGAGCTAAAAATCAAAGCCTTTGCCTGGTCAGGGTTCGGACACATTTGAAACATACTCACTCCTCACGCTCTGCATTGTTCTTGCAAATAATACATAACTACGGAGATGTAGCCCCAAGTGGAAAAGGCTGTTTGTACAAGCTATCCACATACAGACAATAATACTTTTTACATACCTGCTTTAGAGATATTTAACAAGTTAATTTATTTTTATTTCACTTGAGGTCTGTCCCAGCATGCCAATAGCTGGGCTCTAAATTGCTGCCTTACAGATGTATCCAAGAGTGTTGTGCTTTTTATTGTTGTTGTGCTCTGAAGCTCCTCCAGTTTACAGATGTCTCTCTTGTACTGAGGCACCCCTTTGTCAAATTGCCACGTGAGGAAAACCAGTAACGAGGTAGTTGCTGTGCAGCGTGAGTGCTTACATTTCCTGATGTAGGGAACGGGAAAGCCAAAGAACAGGATGTGTGACATTGAGCACTGAGAAGCCTCCATCAGCCAGAAAGAAGTACTTTATAGTCTACCTGTCTCCTTCTAATAGCGCAAGGGATGAGCTGTGCACACCATGGGGAAGAAACTAGGTTCTGGTCCCCCACCATCCCAGAAGCATCTCTGCAACCCTCAAAGCAGCCCTAAGGACCCCAGTCTGAACGTGGGGCTGACGTCTTCCTGACGTGCTAACTGCCTTCTATGTGAGAAGGCAAGGCTCTCAGAGCCAAGCCAGGGAGTGGCTGTGCGATAGCAGGGGAGTCCCGGCCCAAGGAAAAGAGGAGTGCCTAGGACAACTCACGCAAGTTGCATCATAAGGTAAACCAAATAAATAGTATTTAAAGCAAGGAGGGGAATTGGTTGGGCTTGAACATTGGCATGTGTCCTAAGGTTTTGTAGATGCACTGCAGGGCATTTTTGAACTCGACCCTCTACTCTCCTCTAAAATGGAGACAAGGTACTTTTCTCCCTCAAGGACTGCAAGGCAGATTCAGGCATTAAAAACTCCAGGATACACCATGTCCACCTCACAGGACTGAGCATGGTGCAGACACTTGAGTTGGCAGGCCCATGGCTGGCTCAGACCAGATGGAACCAGCATCACCAGTTAGGATATGGACGCAAAATATTTCTGTGACTCCATGGCAGTCCTGAACTCATAAATTCTGGGCCATGGTTAGATTTATTATCAAAGGTGAAGAGCTGCCCTGACGTCAGGCCAACATGACCATGATGCAGAAATTGGGGATTCCCATGCCACATTCCCTCTGCTGCCCTTCTGATGTTCACTCAGGCAGGATGAGATCAGATCTGCCCAGAAAGGTGACCACTAAACGTTGTGCTTCATAGCTGGGAAATGGCTAGGTGGCAACTCTGGTAAGCATGCCCTCAGATACCTTATAGGTGATGTACTCTTCAAATTGAAGTTTATTTAAATGCTAAGAATACCTGTTGGGTCTTTTGGCTGAGCAAAATTACCTCTTTAGCTGCATACTGCTTTTCCACTGGAGAATACAATAGCAGAAAAAGAGAAGGCACTCCTCTGAGGGCTGGTCTGAGGAGAAGGTGATACATGGATCAACCTGCAATGAATGCCTTTGAAAAAATACCATGACTTACACCAGATGTATCTATCAAGCTGCTGTCAATACTGTGGGCACTATCCACAATATCTAAGGACCATATCACACACAGCAACACTCTAAATACCCTACAGTTGTCTGCTCCTGAAATCTGACTCTCCCAGAATTTATGTGTTAGTATATGTTGGGTTTCTGGGGTTGTACCCCTCAGCACAGAGGAAAGAGGGCACGTTAACATACATTTTAAATAGAGCACTATTGTTGAAGAAACTTATCAAAGCTTCATTGAGTTATAAAGCACAGTTGAGCCTTCTCCGATGAAATCAGTGTTTAGAGTTGCTCAGGTTAGTGCTCAGCTGTTCTTCAAATCAAGTTCATGAGCCCTGAACCTCCTGAGTTTGCAAAGCTGAAGCTGAAAATCCCAGGACTGAGCACTCCTAATTTCCTTGCTAGCCTATACTGCAGAGGAGTTGCAGCTTCTTATGGCATAGTTTTAACATGCATTCATCAGAGGCTTTGGGAGCACCCACTGATAATGTCTTGCACAAGAAATCACCTGTGTGGTCATATGAGGTGCCAGAAACCATGTGATTCCTCTTTCTTCCTCTCCACTACCCATATAGTATGCACATGATTTTATTTGGATCTGAAAAGACAGTATATACCTGGTAAGGAGAATTAATCTTTCTTTTCTAAACATCATCAAAAGCATGACCACCTGCTAGCCTTTTATATGAAGAAAATTCTTGGCCAGGATGGGAAATTAACCTATGTAAAATGGCAGCATGCCATTTTTAATGAAGCCACCAAAATCTGTATTCTGTGAGATAAAACAGAAAATACGTTATTAGCTGAGCCATTTGCAGCCAGCCAGGAAGAATGTGTCAGCACTCCAGGGACTCTGCAATTGTGCCATGCCCGCTCTGTTGGGTGATCCATAATCAGGTAGTGTTAGCATATGGGTGGTGGACATGCAGGGGGGGCAGTGATAACCCCTTAGACTCTCCCACATATACAAATGTCTCTTAGCACAGCCTCTGTAAAAAGAGAGCAGGCTCGATAAATGCAGAAATAGACAAATTGCTCCTGAAGAGAAACAGAAGAGAGACACCAGCAACGGGCACACAAAACATCTGAAGAATGACTCCCTTGGGAGAAGAAAACTTGAGATGACGCACTACTGAAGACTCCAGTCCGGTCTGTTTTTTTTAGGATTTTGAATTCCTCACTGCCTCCCTGACCTTTTATGAACAGATCAGGGCCCTCTTTGAAAGTGCCATGGGAGGATGCATAAGTCCTCCTTGCCTTTCTGCTGGCAGCCTTTAACAACAGGCTTCTCACACTTTTGCTAAGTGGGATTTAATGACATGCCAACAACCACACCAATTAAAGGAGGAGATGACCCATTAACTGGTGTTGTTTCAGAACAGATAGCCTGCAATTTGGAAGCAATATGCTGTTTTAAAAACAGGGTATGCTTGTCCTACCCTTGCCTAGAGGTCACATCAGGTAAATAAAGCTCTAGTCTCCTAGACGACCAGGACATCCACAACAAATGTTACCTGGATTATTTAATTTCTTTGCTATTGTGTCTGTGTAATTATGCAGAGAAACTGGCATGTCAGGGGAAAGCATCCTGACTCATCAAACATCACAAATCCCCTTATTTCTTTTTCCCTGAGAGGTCGCAGGATTTCAAAAGACATAGCAGTGCTTGAGCCACTGACATTTATTTGTTCTCAGTGCCCAAATCAGCTCATGTTCTCTACCAGGAACTCCTGTCAGATGGGATCTCACACCCTGTGTTTGGTTTTCAGAGAAAAAGGGCAAGCAGGTTTACACAGATGCATCTGGGATTATGACATGTTGCTTCTGTGTGAGAGGGTGAGCTCACGTTTCCCCGCAGTGAATAAGGGGCTACTGGCATATTTTCAGAAGAATCATGCACTCCTGTTTGTTCCTTTCTTGTGCAAAGTCAATCATCCCATACCACGTCCTGCCAGCCAACAAAGGTGTAACCTGAAGGGAATGCTGATGGTATCCCTGTAGGTATGAGATAACCCAAGGTTATTAGCAAGCTTAAGATAACTGGGGCTCAGGCCCCAGCCTGCTGAAAGCTTACTCATGACTTACTACAGAAAGTGTAAGAGTAACTTCTCCCTTAACAGTCCTGAGATTAGAATCCCTGTCAGGAGCAGGAAAACTTATGGTTTAGGGTAATGTATTACACCACGAGACAAAGGGGACAAATCAGGTGTAGGCAGCGGTCAAACTGCCCTGACACCCTTCTTCCATCTTTATACTGCTGGGTGTGCTCTCACATAGACGTGGGGTGGTGTGGGTGTGGGCACAGCAGGGAGAACGGACACGCTGTCGGTGGGATGCCGTTCTGAGGTCAATAACGTAAATACTACTCTGCTTCCTGCGATGTTTCAACTGACCCAGACATCACTGCTTCTACCACATCCCTTGGGAGCTGCCCTTGCAGACTGCCAGGTATTACGAAGAGTATTCAGTTTATGCTTTGCTTTGTTCAATTTAATCTAATCGCTCTTGGCCATAAAAGTCCTTTAACCACACTAAACAATTCCTCTTCCTCACTGGAATTTACACCCATCAAATACTTGTAGATAATTATCGTGCTTCCTTCAGTCATTGTTTAGCCAAGAAATACAAGTGTAATCCAACTTCTGCTGTTGCAGCGCTGGACATGGGAGGAATAAAGCCTGCCTAATGGAGAACATAAGGTGGGCTACTTCAGCATAAAGCTTTTTAAGAACTTCCCTCTGGCAGATAATTCACAGCTGGCCTCAAAAGAGGCATTACTAGCCAGGAGGAGGGCAAGGCAAGAGGAGCTAAAAGATGATCTGATTTAGGGCTTTGTCAGTCAGGTTTTGGCAGTTGAGGTGATACAGGACAGATTCGAGGCTGAGCTCCCTCAGAGTTCAGGCCGCTGTTGGGAGTGGGTTAACCATCTGCTAACAATGGTGATGCACTGCCTGGAAGAGTGCAAGCTGTGTCCATAATTTTTAATATGAATAAACATGGGACACTGTTCAGCCTCATACCCTGACTGTTTTCATTTTACTGGTACACACACAGCTTTCTCCTGGTTTAAGGCAGATCTGACCAAGTGGTCAGATCAGGAGACTTCACAGGAGACACAGGAGACCTGTGATGGACATCACATTCAGTCCCTGCTCTGTGGAGAAACTCTCTTTGGCCATGCTCGCCCCTGAGGGCTTCAGAGACTGTAGTTTGGAGCACTGGTCTGGAGGACATAGTCTGCATCCTGTCGCTGAATTTGTATACCTGTTGTACACCATATAATTTCAGTTTCTTGCCCACATTCCTACCCTGCCTTCTGTCCTTTCTTTTGTTAACTTCCAGCCCCTGCACTGCTCCTAATGCATTTCAAATATCAGTCTCTGAATATTCAGGTTATTTGTTGTACTAGGAACAGTACAAAACTTCAGAAGCAGGAGACAGGGGAGACAGGACTAACTGGTTCCAGGAGAGTCTGGAGCAATGTAGGAGAACCCCTTTTCACCAGATTGCAGCAAAGCTTTTGGTCATGTGCACCAGGGCTCTGGCATTTCTTGCTAGGAAAAATTAAGCCTAACTGAACTTGTCATATTTGAGCTTCCTCACCTACTGAGGTACATGCTCATCAGCACACTCAAGGCAAATATATGCTCCTCTCCCACACAGCATACTTTTTTACCTTTGCCAGGGTACAACTGGGACCAGCTTGGTCCTGCTTTGTGAAATGCACTTTCTGAATGGATATAGCAGTTAGCCCTGCACCACTCATGGGCCATCTGTTCTGCTGGCAGCAACTTAGACCTATAGAGCTAATGTGTTCTCCAGCAGCAGATTTCTCCTCTGGTCTTCTGGACAACATCATGAAAATTGATGCTTCCAGCAGCAAACTAAAGAGCGTGAATAAGCCAGATAGTTTCCCTGCAGTATCTCTTCGTCTTATGGACACAATGTTGTATTTCAAGAGGCACAGAGTACTGGTTTAGTGCTGGAGGACTTTGTAGGGCAGTCAGGCTTGGTGTATCATCCTTAGAGTCTACTGGAAGCAATGCCTGGAGGGAACTATCCTTATAGCTATATCTGAAGATGTTTTCAGAGGAAACTAGCTTGTTCCTTCCAAAGAAGATCCCAGGCAAACCGTCCGTAATGCAACATGAATGATGGGAGGGACCCTGACCAAGGGTAGTACTGAGGACCCACCTTTCCCAAAACCATTACATGTTGCCCTTGAGAGGCCCCTGAAAACAAGAAAGTATTCAAACACTGACTTCTGGGGCATGCTACTGTGCTTCTTGGCCCCTTCTCAGATAGCACTTCAATAGTCCTGTACTGGGACCAGTGTTGTTTAATATCTTCTTCAATCGATAGTAGCATTGAGTGCACCCTCAGCAAATTTGCTGATGATACCAAGCTGGGTGGTGCAGTTTATATGTCAGAGGGACAGCATGCCATCCAGAAGGACCTGGACAGACTGGAGAGGTGGGCCCAGGTGAACCTCATGAGGTTCAACAAAGCCAGATGCAGGGTCCTGCACCTGAGGTGAGGCAACCAGCATTATCAGTATAGGCTGGGAGAGGACATGCTAGAGAGCAGCCCTGTGGAAAAAGATTTGGGGGTGCTAGTGGACATGAGCCACCAATATGCAATTGCAGCCCAGAAGGCCAATCACATCCTGGGCTGCATGAAAATAAGTGTGGCCAGCAGATCAAGAGAGGTGATTCTGCTTCTCTACTCTGCCCTGGTGAGACCTCACCTGGAGTACTGCATCCAGTTCTGGAGCCCCCAGAACAAGAATAACATGGACCTGTTGGAGCATGTCCAGAGGACAGCCATGAAAATGATCAGAGGGCTGGAGCACCTCTCCTATGATGACAGACTGAGAGAGTTGGGGTTGTTCAGCCTGGAGAAGAGAAGGCTCCGGGGGGACCCTATAGCAATCTTCCAATACCTGAAAGGGGCCTATAGGAAGCCAGGGAAGGATCTGTTCACAAGGGTTTGTAGAGATGTTTTAAGCTAGAAAAGGGTAGATTTAGGTTGGACATTAGGAAAAACTTCTTCAAAGTAAGGATGGTTGATCACTGGAACAGGTTGCCCAGGGAGGTGGTGGAGGTGCCATTGCTGGAGACATTCAAGGTCAGGCTTGATGGGGCTCTGAGCAACCTGACCGAGTTAGAAGTGTCCCTGCTTCTTGTAGGGGAGTTGGACTAGGTGGCCTTTAGAGGTCCCTTCCAACCCAATACATTCTATGACTCTATTCTATTCTATGATTCTATTCAAGCTAGGCACAATGAGCTTCTCCAAGTAAAATGAAGTTCACGTCATTGTGCCCAAGGCAGCTGTTAATGTAGTATCCAACCTTTGTTTCTTCTGGAGAGGTCAGTCATTGGTGTCCATACCTTGTGGTAGGTCTTCAGACATGCTGATTGGACATGAGACCAAAGTCTCTTGCACCAAGAGATCCTAACCCCAACCAAGCTCAACAAGGAAGGATTCTCCGATCACACAGAAGTCGCACCTCATATCCCTCTTGTATAGCCAGGGACAAAAATACTTGGACAGAGATGAAATGACATGACCAAGGCTTCCCCACTCCTTATCACCTACTGGCTTGGGTCACTAGTATCAATGAGGCTTGGGAAAGCACAGGAATGGCTCTAGAGTTATGTTGAGTGGTCCTCATTTCTCCTGTGGGTCTGGTCCTTTATATCCACCACATTCCTTTCCTTGGCTGGTTTGGGCTGTTCTGTCCCAAAAAAAAGCCATCACTTGTGTTTGGCTTGCTTTAGTCCATATAAATCCAAGCCGTTTATTACACATGACTTCATATTTGTCTCAAATGGCTCCATATTTGTCTGGATACTCATTTCCCTTCACGCTCCTTAATAGTTTCCCCAAACATTTTCCTGACTTGTATTTTTTGGGCATGACTGCATTAGGAATAAAAGAAAGAGGAGTATTTGCTCTGACTACAGATGTACTGGCTTATCCAGAACTAATTTTGGCAGGAGTCTGCCAACACGAGATGTCTGAGCCAGCACTTTTCATGCTGTCTGCTGATTTTTCTCCAGAATGTCATTTTTCTGGGCAGTGTGCTGGGTGTGTTCACTCTGCCTAGAGGGCATACACAGGTTTGCAGTAGGGAGGGGAGGAGGGAAGGTGCCATCCTGCACTGCACCGGTCTTCTTCCTGCAGAGCCAGCAAGAAGTCTCCTTTTTGCTTGTTTTCATTCAGTCAAATGTTCCTGGAAACTTTTGAGGCACTCATCTTGTCCATAACCACGTTGTACATACTGGAGAGCTCCTAATAACGTAAATCCATTAGGCTTAAACGATAAAAGCAGAAAATAACGTCGTTAGACAGAAAAGAAAAAGAGGCTTGCTATTATGGGTTGGGACTATATTTAGCACCTTGGACTCAAAAGCACTATAGAATAGTGGAAATTAAAAACAGACCAGAGCATCCACTCCATATAAACACAAGAGGTAATGCAGAAGGCAGAACAAACTGTTTTTCTTTTTTTCCCTCAAACACAGAGTGAGCCTGGGGTAGGGGCAAAAAGAACAGTAAACAGTTAAGTTCAAACTGAAGTGAAACCTCAGGAGGCACAGAGAGATCAAAGTTGATCCGTTTAGTTGTGTATGTAGGGAGGGACACCTAGGACAAAGCAGCCTTGCTTACTGCTTGGCTCCTAGGCATGCATATGGTGAGTAAATAACCCATTATTAATAACTCACAATAACCTGTTATCATCTATTTGCATCAAACAATGCTGAGGAAGGAACTGTGCAAATTAAAAGCACAATATTCTTTAATTACAACAATAATGTGAGGACACTCTGCCTCTCTTACGTAACATAATGGCCAAAGTAATATAAGAAACTCAGAATGTGATCAGTCCCTTGTGTGTCATATTCTCCAGGTGCCTCTACATTAAAAATGTATGTCAATAAACTGTTTCTTTGTGTAGACGGTAACACCTATAGAACCTCAGCCTTAGGGCAGATCGGAGTGCTCTGCCAAGCCCACCTAGGTCAGGCTCAGGAGCTGGCTGTGTGCTGTGCAGGTGGGATTTTGGGGACATCTTGTCGCTCTTGCCTGTGGTGACCAGTTTTCCCTCTGCACCTGTTCAGTAACATGTGAGTCGGAGAAATCTGATTTCTCCAGTGGCTTGGAGGTTTCTCTACCACACAAGTCCTTGGTGTTTTCCTAGGGGCTTTGCCTCTCCACTCAACTCAAAGGGCAACAACTGGAGGCTCTTGCCCATGATGCTGTTACCTCTATTGCTGCAGGTGTCTTAGCTCAGATGTCTCCACTGACCAGAACCACTGCAGTGATACCTACATAGAGGAATGATTCCAGGATAATCAGAGCCACCAAAGCTATTTAAAATGAGCATTTTAAAAGAGTTTGAAATCACTAAAGAGTCATGAATGACTAAATCAGACTCAGATAAAAGGCAGAAGATTCCAACTCACCAAGGCTGAGATAAAGCCTTGAGCTACATTTTTGCTAGTTTCTCTAGGTAGCATAAATCCCTCCTATTAATTAGGAGCCTTCTATTTCTCTGTCTGACTTGCATGATGCTCCTTTTGCTAAGGACAAGCACAGCCCTCTCTCTCCACACTTCCCTCTAGGAGTTTATCCTAATAACTACCACCTCAGTGCAATGCAGTTATAGCTGTGAACAGGGAAACATCTGACCTTGTACAAGAAATCTTAATCTTACATACTGAAAGTACTTAAAGCCTGAACATATGGAGGAAAGGAAAAAAAGCTCTTGTGAGTGGCAGTGCTGGGTCGCTACATTCATGCGTTTAAATTCAAGGAAGATCATTCAGTTTAGCTGTGCACTGTACTTTCCAAAGCTCTTCCACTCTGTCCCACTGATTAATTAGAAAATTTTAAGCCTGAAACAATGTGAGCTGTTCTATATTTAAGTCAAAAAATGACAAGGAAGTAAACATGCTTCTGATATGAGCTATTACTATTTAAAACAGGGGTGGGGATTGAAATTGAGAGCTACCTAGTAAGTTAAGTTTATATACCCTTGGGATGCACACAAATATCTAGGGGAATAACAATGGCATCTGTTGATGGTTTGGGGTCATGGGCTGCAAATTGCTTCTCTGTGCAGAGAGGATTCCTAGAGGCAAGGCTTCATGTGCTGCTCAGGCTGGATTTCTTGGTAGAGAGCATGTGAAAAGGGTGGCTATGGCCACATCTGGCTTGCCCCATGTTAATACATAAGCATATACATAAAATTACAGTTTGTTGAAGCAAAAAAGCAAGTCTTAAACCCATCAACTGACTCACCTGTAACACTGTGCCTTGCAGTACCGCAGTGTCTGCACTGATCACCCTTCCCTGAATGGCATGCACTTTCTTCAACACACAGGTGCATGTACTAAAAAGGCAGCTGTTTACACTGTTCCCACTTTTTTCTCACGTAAAGCAGCTCTTCTTCCAACAGCTCCTTCATTCTTTCCCTAGCACCCATCACACTCACCCTGCTACTGCCTGACATCCTTCCATGAGCCATGGCCTGATAGATATCCCCCTGAGCTCACTTCTGCTGAAGAAGAGACTCAATAAGGCTGAAATGTTTGGGGTGACTTATCCCAGTCTGGTGCCTGATGCTACATGGCTCAGACTGTGTGGTCTTATGAGACAGAGCCCACAACAGCAGAATGAGATGAAATTTTCTTATTCTCTCACCTTTTCACCCCTCATCATCCAGGTTTTTTCTTCCCCATCAGCTTTATTAGCACTAGGACCAGACTGGGAATTGATCCAGATTAAGACAAGGAAGAGGGGGGAGGGTTTTGACAGATGTTCCTTTAAGCCAGATCAGTTCCTCAGTTCAGTTCACAGTGTCATACAAAGTGTGCCAGGGAGCTGGGGCACCACAGCACAGTGCACAGGGAGAGGGGCAAGGACAGGTGTTATGGGTCAGGAACACCTTGGGTCAGCATGAAGACTTTATCTCATAAAGTGACATTATGGATTTAGGCATCAGACTGAGAGATGTGATTGCTTGGAGATGCCTTCAGCTCCCATAAATTTGAAACAGCTAATTTAAAGCCGCCTTGAAGAAAAACTTAAACATTTAATGTTCTGCTTCTTTAATGTACCTTATCACCTTCTGATACAGACAGTGTAAATAGGGTTGATTCGGTTTTCATGGTAAGGGTTAGTGATTAACAAAAAAATACAAGTTTATTGCTTGTTACAAAAGCTATTGTTGGCAATTTGAGAAATACCAGCTACATTACAGGTACACTAAGATAGCAGGCTGCAGTCATGTTTCTCCAACCTTGTTCCATTATGAACATCCTCCAGCAGTACTTCTAGGAAAATGACCTGTAGAAGGTCCTAGAGAGGACCTAGCGAGGAAAGGTAAAGAGAAGAAAGGTTTGGTTTGAATCATCAACTACCTCTGATCCCACTGTTTCAGCTGGTTTCCTCCACCTGGAATGTGGTTTAAGCTGTGTCCCCACCAGCTGGCATCCTTGTGTACCAATAATAAGGCACAAATCCAGTCACCAAATGCCATGGCTCCATCCCAAATGACTTTTCAAATCCATTCATCACACTGAAGAACACCTCAGGCCAGGAGGTTTCTGGGTTTCATTGTTTCATTTCATTTTTTTTCATATTGTGCAACCAAGAAGGCAAAATTCAAAACCTGTGAGCAAGAAAAGATCACATATTCATGAAGAAAGGAGAAGGATTATGTACATGTTTTATGAAGTTTTATTACTATGTTTACATTTGATGCCAGAGACCCCAAGAGGTATAAAAATATTCAACATATAGGAATATTTTTATATAAGCATATAAATTATAAATATAGAAGCATATAAATATATACACACATGTATAAATATATAAGCATAATAGAATATTCAATATATTCAATACATAACCATATTCAATATATATGAATAAACAGCAGTGATGATTTAGAAACTCTCCCATTGTAGCCATCATGTCCCAGTACTGCCCATGGCCCCATTCAGGGCTTAGCTTGTGTGGGGGAGATCCCAGCTAGCTTAGCTTTTCTGAGAGCTTAATGAAGAGCTTTCTGTACAAAGCTGAATCGCAGCTTTTTGTATTTAACCTGAAACTAGAGGATAAAATCTCACCCAGTTTTCAAGGCAGCTGGTTGATAACAGAGTGTGTTCTGACCCGAACAGGGCTCAGCAGCCCCACTAACAGTGATGGCCAACAGCCCTGTCCCTCATTAAGTCCTGCTAATTGTATTATCTGCCTCTCAGCTGTTGCATGGGCACCAGCCAGGAAAGGGACAGTGACAGCAGTGATTCCCCAAAAGGAGGACTCTGTAAATGCACTGGCACATGTAATCCTGCCTTGCCAAGGGGAACAGACCAAGCGACATCTGGGGTCCTTTTCTTCCATTTTGTAGTCCTGGTCAGACTCTCTCAGCCAGCTAATGGAGGCTGCAACAGCAGCTGATGCAAATTTGGGATGTGAACTCAAGCAGAAGCCACCTGGCTAAGTTGTCTACACACTGGAGCAAAAGCCTGCCCATGTTGGGCAGGAGGGTTGGAGCACAGCTGTCGCAGGGGTGCCTGGCACACACATCTCCTGGGCTAGTCAGAGCATCCTTCTCCTCATGTCATTGCAGGACACAGCTCTCTTTGCATCTGACCTGCCTGAGGTTTACTGGTGAGGTTGTGGCCCAGGGCAGGAATGCAGAGTGCTGCCAGTGTGGTTATTTTGAAGCCTGCCTGGTGGTGCAGGATGCACTATATGGTGATGAAGGCTGGCTGAGCAGTGATTCTTCTGGGCCATAAGCAGCTCTGAACCTCCAGGGCACCCATGTGAGCAAGCTCAGTCACCCTGGTATGAGACCAGCCAGAGCCCTGGTGAAATCCTCTGCCTCCCTCATAGAACCACTCAGAAAGGGGCTGCAGAATCCCAGTCTCTCCCCATGCTGGCACCAAATGAAGCAGTTAGTGGTGGAAGAGAGAAAAAGACCCCCACATCATAAGATACCCTTGTAACACAGAGGCTGGAAGCTTCTCCAGGGATGTGGTACCAAGTTCCTGCCATGACTCAGGTGAAGATGGGTGTTTCACATCCCAAGTAGGAGCCCCTAATAATGGGGTGACAAATGGGTTGACCAGGCTGAGAATTACAGTCTGGGCTCAGGCTTAGCAGTAGAGAGAGGCATGTGCTTGAGCAGTAGCAGGTGTCTACCTTTTCAGGTCAAAAATGCCCAAGCCACACACATCCTACTTGCACTTTGTGGAAGGCTCATTCAACAGCTTCCTCTCCGTGAGAATTGCCTGGGGCCACAGTTCCTCCTCAGGCTCTGCACTGGGAACCCATCAGCACATGGACCAGCCAGCAGACATCTACACTCTGTGTCACTGCCCCAAGCTGGCCAGGCACAAGCCATGTCCACAACAGCCCTATCACCTCACTAGCGTGCTGGCACTGTGCCCAGGTGAGTAATGTCTGCTGGAGCTAATGAGCACTGCACCCATGGCCTCAGCCACACCTGCACCAGGTTCAGGGTGTCCTTACATGACCAGAGAGAGTGCTGAGGAATGCAGGTCTGGGCCAAAGAGCCTGGCTCCTGCAGTATGCCAAGTTATCTGGTGGCTTTTGTCTCACATTTCCCAGATCTGTAAAAGCAGAGCACCCAGAGACATAGATGCCCTTATAATGACCCTAGCAAAGGTCTACCATTGCAAGACAGCACTAACATGGGCTCAGTTCA
Source organism: Eurystomus gularis (assembly GCA_013400335.1). Taxonomy (NCBI): domain Eukaryota; kingdom Metazoa; phylum Chordata; class Aves; order Coraciiformes; family Coraciidae; genus Eurystomus; species Eurystomus gularis. The sequence goes on from VZZY01017459.1 coordinate 149,530, forward strand.
GCCATAGGCACAGGTGTCTCTTGGATCTGGTCATGTCTTCCAGCTGTGTCAGAAACTCAGGAGCATCTTGGATGGCACTAAATGCCATCTGAGAGCTGCTCATGAGCTCTGGCATGGTCCAGCCTGGCTCCATGACAGATAACAGCACCATGAGCTGGCAATAGAATCACAGAATCATAGAATGGTAGGGGTTGGAAGAGACCTCTAGAGATCATCTAGTCCACCCCTGCTGCTAAAGCAGGTTCACCTAGAGCGGATCACACAGGAATGTGTCCAGATAGGTCTTGAAAGTCTCCAGAGAAGGAGTCTCCACAGCCTTCCTGAGCAGCCTGTTCCAGTGCTCTGTCACCCTCAATGCAGCAGCAAAGCCAAAAACACATGCCCAAATTCACAGCACTGTCACAGTAGGGGTGACAACAGCCTTTACACATTTTTCTCCTTAAAAGGAAAATGTAAAATGGGAGAAGGCAAAACCACACTTCCTTGACCCAGCAGTTAATCACCACTTTCTAGGGAAGGTACCTGGGACCAGCATGTGGCACCTTATCAAGCAGGTGTGTGAACTATCATCACAGGAATGCAGCCACTGATCTTTGCTCTGACTTTTTAGCAGAGCTTGTTCGTCCTATGCAAAGTGCTGGTGTTGGCACAGATCTGAGGGTCCTTGGCCATGGGGCTGTTTGAGCGAAGGTGATTCACTGGGTCTCGCCCAAACCAAACTGCTCAGCATGTGGCTAGTGGAGGCCAGGATGAGTCCTCAGTCACACTCCATGAAGGCACCTTCTTCTCCTTTGCCAAGCCTGCTCATGAAGGAAGGCACATCCTCTATTCCTCTCCAAAACATCAAGTCTCCCTCTTTCCTCCTAGTTGCTGTAGAAGGGGATAACCAACCTTTCACAAAAGCTGCTTCCCTTGCTCACGCTCTCTCTCCGGCTTCCTTTTGTGGGTTTTCTTCCTGATGTCTTTGCCAACACTTTCCATCTTCTAGCCAGAATCCACCTTTATTTTTTCCAGTCCTGGCAGGTCACAGAGAGCAACCTATGCCAGCTGCACAGATGGCACCTTGTGAACTCCCCCCAAAGCTGGGCTTTGGTTGCATGCCCCCAGTGGAATCAACCAATAGCTGGGGAACACACTTCTCCTTCCACTAGCAGAGAAGGTCTCATGCTTCCCCAGAGCAATGGGACAGGCTTTCCAAGGAAACATGTAAATATGAGGAGGGTCTTATTTTAGGTCCACTCGGAGGAGCCAGCAAAATCCCCCCGGAGAGCGTGGACTCCGGAGTCTCAGCTGAGTGTTGCAGCAGGGAGAAATTTAATGGTGCAAACAGGAGGAGTAGCTGCTGCACTAATTGAAAATTACTTTAGGGGAATATAGGTCACCAGAACATAATCTGTCCTTCAGTTTGGCCAGGATACAAAAGCTTGTACCTCTGCCATGAAAACTGCCACGAGAGGTTGAGGGATTGCACATGGTTAAAACAGAGGATTATATCACGTCCCGAAAGGGCAGGCCTGGTGCTAGCAGCCAGAGTTAATAGCTGGAGCCAGATTCTCACCCACCTCCTGCGCCTTCCCCCCAGAAAACAGGATGCCTTTCTTGTCTGCCACTCTCTGTTCCCGGCACCAGCTGAGGAGGTGTCTCTTTCTCCCCCGGCTGGTACAAAATAGACGGAATAGACGGCCATCTTCCAGGAAAGGCACAAATCTTCTTTGACAAGCAGTGATATTAACAGGGATTAAGGAATGCAAGAGCCACTGCCAGAATTGACCAAAGGATGCAGCCCAGGCTGCCCAGCTCTGGAAGCATTTTAATCAAGATCAGAGGTTACATTGAGAATGGAGGGGTATTTTCAACCCACTGCGAAACCACCCGTTCAAAGCATGTGTTTCTGAGCAATGGGGGCTCACACCAGCACCAGTCCTCCCTAACCTCATGAATAGGGTGCAGTGATGGAAAGGGAGAATCATGGCTGGTGAGGCAGCTCGTGGAGGCATTGCTGCTGCTGCTTTGTATTGCTTCCCAAGATTAGATGGGATCACAGCACAAGATATTCTCCTGTCAGAGATCCCTCAGCACATGGATGGCCAGCAGAGCTGCACCTTGCTTTCAAACCCTGTGGAAACCAGGAAAAGGTTTTCCACTGTCTCACAATCAGTGAGTTTGGTGATTTGCAAATAGCATCCTTTCTCACCTTCTCATCTCCACCCATGTCCTCTTGTAGCAAGTCCCCTTCACATCCCCAGGTCTAGGTGTGGACTTGCACAGGCAGTGAATGAAAAGTGCCTGCAAATAATGAAATCCCACATCAGTGAAATTTGTGTTTTTCAGTGTTTTACCAAGACTATTTTGTAGAGGCATTCAAAATATTTCTTATATTTGATCTCTTCAACCTTTAAAAGACCGTCAGAAAGATTTGCCACCAATTTGTTCCTGACATGAGAAGTGATGGATTGTTAGCTCTTTAGTAATGGCTTCTGTCTGAGTATCATGATCACATCTGGGGCTTGGACATATATTTGTGACACTTAATGCTGAATTTTCGATCTCTTGAAGTTATGCCTGTACTAACACAGCCACAAGATCTTAAAGAGTTGGGAAAAGCGAAGTCTTTAGCTTTTGTGAGGAGCGTAGTAATTTCTCTGACTGTCACATAATGTGTATAAACTCTTTAAAGCAGGCAGCTCAGGTGACATTTTACCTGTGGCAAAGCGGATCTTGGCACAGGGGGTAAAACACATCTGGGGAGCTGAGGAAAACTCAGGCTGAGCTTTCCTTACCATGGCTGGGCAGCTGCTGGCACCACAGCTGAACTGGCTGCAGTTTAAAGTAAATGAACACTGATGTGTGTGCACACATTACCACGTGTGACAGTGATCCCCTGTGCATTTTAAGATGCCACCCACCCGTGTGATACGCTGAATGATGAAAACAGTAACACATGAAGTTATGCACTGACTCTTGTCTGGATTTGAAGCTGGTTACACCCAGCTTTTGGTTTCATGCAGTTTCAAATGAGGGTTTTCTTCCTTCTCCTTAGAAGTGCCATTGTAGTCAGACGGAAAGGAGGATGAGGAAAGGAAGCACAGACAGAAAGAGGGATGATTCAAGGCACCCACCAAACTTGATCAGATCTGGTTATTAGGTGCTTGTTATCCTGTACTAATGATACATAGACAGCTGTTAGGTACATGTGTAAATAATCACAAAGACTGAGCCTCTCATGGATTTTAGCAAGAAAAATTGCCTGTGTGAAATTGCCACAGGATGTGCCTTATTCTCTGGTCTGTATCCATTATTCTCTTGTTTAGAGATTTCATTTACGTAGTCAGAAACAATGCCATGAGATCTAGGCCAGCAACCGCACACTCTAACAAACCAAGAAGAAAAGCCAAAGCAAATATTCCTGAATTCTGAAATACACAGTAAACACTGGATAATTATCCATACAAACTATTCAGAGAATAACAAATACACTATTAAAAAAAGAAAATAATGTCAGAATTGGTCCATGAGCCCTTCAGCAGACAAATGTTGAACTAACAAATTGTGATTTTGAACAGATAGCTCGCAGGGGTCTATTTGGTGCCATGGGGGCTGTGGGTCCTTCTCCACTGCTGGTGCCTGCCGGAGGAGTGGTGGGTGCCAGAGCAGAATGCCCTTCCTGCCGGCACTTGATAACCACCCTACCCATTTTGGCACAGGCTGCAATGCAGAAAGCTCCAAAAACCTAGTGCTGAGGATGGCAGCTGCCCTGAAAACCCTGAGCTGTCACCCCGCGAAGCAGCACCTGGGCTTGTGCCAGTCACGTAGTGCTGGACTCGCTCCCATATGCGTGTGAATTCACTTCCTTCAGTGCAGTACATTTGGTCCCTCCTTGGCATGCTGATATAAATAAGGTCACTTGGACAAACACACCCTGTTTATCTTTCTCGCTGCCACCAGCTCTCACCCTCTCCAAATATGATCACTATGTACCTACTCGTGTGCTCTGCTTTGACATCCCCATTCTGGGCTTCCTCCTGGGCTGAGCAACATTGGTTTTGCATTGCAATCAAAAGGAATCCCAAGAAGTGGTCTTGCAGCTGGTGAGAAATGAAATGTCATGATGGCTTGAAGGCTTAGAAGAGGGCAAGGGTCAAGTGGATTACCCTCCTCATATAGCTCACCGGTCTTCTATTAGGAAAATCGCCTTCCACTTATCAGTACAGCAGGTTACTGCAATCACGAAGACAGTTTCCTCTCAATCTAGCACCCCCCATCTGCTCTCTCTGCCCCTACCTCCCACTGGTCTTCACCAGTAAAAACCTCTGTGTGGCTTATTTCAAAGCAGGTTGCAATTTCTAATGCCAGTATAATTTAAATATAGGGGAATGAGATGTGGTCTTCCATGGACTCAGGGTGCAGGCTACAAATAATGTGGTCTGGACAACTCTATCGCGTAAGCAGACACAATTGTCTCTGGTCTACCTTTGAGATAACAGAGGTGCAAAGGCATTTCTCCAAGATATGCACTGGAGTGAATGGAAGAGACAGAGTCTAGACCCTTTCTTCCAGGGTCCTGTGCTTTAAACTAACATATTAGCCTACTAATAGATAAATTGATCTTAAAAAAAAATAAAATACAAAACCACCAACAACCTAAATCCTTCTATGCATCTCCACGTTGAGATCTCAGCATCCCAATACAAAATTTTCCTTGCCTATTCTTCCATTTTCAAATGGTCTTCCCTGTACTGTAATTACTTTATACTATTATTACTATAGAAGAAAATCTATTACCTATAGTAAAAAAAAAAAAAGTAGAAAAGATTTTTTAAAGTTAAATGATTTTTTTCTAGAACTTTGCTCACTAAACTGTGCCATGAAATCCCAGATTGCTGCACCAAAACCACTGCTTTTGATACAAAAATAGACGTTGCCAGTGGATAGACATGAGTCCACTTAGCCTCTGAATCACACAATCTGCCCAATGTAGAGAAGCATGTCTAATAGCGCACTGAGAGGATTTGTATTTCACACTCCAGAATAGCCCACCAGGCATCCTGTAGCAAAAAGAAAGGAGAGTAAAAACTGACATGACAGCAGAAGATAATTTTTTCCTGAGGCAGGTATGAATCTAATATAGCACATCACTCAGAGGCTACTAACTGGCCAGAAATGCACTTATAATATTTAGATAGATTTAATTGAAGGACCTTTTCAGCTCAGCTTAGTCTTTTAATAGACCTGGGATGTGCAGGTTTTGTTTGCCTACAAACTTTCTGGTAAGGAATATGTTGTGAAGAGATTTTGTTTGTGTGCTTTGCTTTTGTAATACTCTGTCTCTATTTTGCTAGTACGCAGAGCAAAACTTCCTTGCAGCTTGGCATGACTCCATTTCTCAGCTTTTCTCTTCCAGCAGCAGTTTTTAACTCAGGCAGTTTACAGTTATTCCTGATTTTCCCAACTTCCCTGCCTTTGCACAAGGCTGCAGCTTGGCCCTAGTCACTGAGAGAAACCCATGCTTTGAAACAGGAATATGGACTAGAATTCACCCGTCTCCACCAAGGAGGATCTCTGGAGGAGAAAATCAGCAGGTTTAAGATACAAGACCTTATCTACAGCCACCTTTTTGAGCCAGTTTCCCTGCAGATTAAACAACTTTGAAATTAGTGGAATTGCACATGTTCAAAATTGGAATAATGCAGCTGGGTACCCATCTTCCAGTAACCCAGCTGAGGGCTGTCCTAGCACAAACACCTTTGAATGTCCACACAGGGAATGACAGATGACAGCACTTCAACTTACAGTAATAGGGGAAAACAACAGATTAAAGGTGGCCTCTTAATCTGTTTTGATCTGTGCTCCCCTATCTCCGCTCACAAGGCATACTTCATGTGTGTGGCTGGAGGGGACTGTCCAGCATTTGTGCTTTTTTTGCCTAGGATACTTAGTCTCCAACCAGAGTTTAGTCCAACACACATTTTACCATCTGCTCTATTTCCTATCTGCCTATGAGATCATTTTTCTACACGTAAAATTATAAAGTGAAGATTCACATATGCTTACACAGCTTATTTCTATTATTATTTGTAAAACACTGAGAATATCTTTGGCACAATACAGGGCCCAGAATGGAGACACATCAAGCCCTGAAGCCATGCCTCATGTGAAATACACCCAAAATGGCTATTCTGGATGAAAGAGCAGTGCTAGGAATTTCAACCACTTCCCTTCCTTGGAGTTCTGAGAGGATTCATGACATTTCTGGCAATACAGCTTAAAGAACCGTTCACAGAAATTTGTGCTGCAGTCATCACAAAAGCTTTCTTTTTTTTGCACATGCAAAACCTGATTTTCAGTGCAAAATGTATATTTCAGCAAGTCTAAGATTGTCCATAAAGATTCTGCAATGCAATTTCAGAAAAAAATGGTAATGAGAAAATGTCACTGTTCTTTTTTTGGTTGATAGTTATAATAATGTTGGTTGTTCATGAAGAAGCCTACGTCTTAGCGAAACTTTTAAAGCCTGTTTTTCCATTTCTATTTTTTTGTGTTAGTCTTCTCAGCCTACATCTCCCATATTACTTCCAGCAGCTCTTGGTGATAGCTGAAGCATAAAATGGCTGAATGAAAGCTCCCTGTCCTCTTTCCCCTCTCTTCCTTTCTTGGTTTCTACCCTGTCTTTCTGGTTCTGTGTCTCTCCTGGAGGTAAGGGTGGATGGTGACGGGCTGTGCCCTCTCTCACGGTCTTACTCCATGCGCAAAGGAGGATTTGTCTCACTTCCCTTGACGTGTCTGAAATACAGATGTCTATATATGTGCTACATGTCTGAAGCTCCTCTCGGGATCAGTAGGAGGAAACATGTATAAAGGGTAATTCACCTCATCCTAGGTAGGTTAGCGCCCAAAAAAGGACAGATGAATCATGCTTTCAAAGTGCCGCACTCTGCTGACCACAAAAGACAGCCTAGATGACTAAATGTTTAATGTTAGCTGAGACAGATCCTGTCCTCAGCATCTTTACTTTATGCCATTGTCCCGCCTATTCCCCTGTTGCTCATAGCACACATTATCCTCCTGAGTGATCTTCCTTCTAGCTTCCCTTCTCATGTGAGTGGCAATGCCCAAAGAAATGGTATCTTTCCCCCAGCTGCTACTCCAAAGCAATTTCCCAGCCTGGGCTTTCTTCTGAGATATCTCACTGATGTGGTTTTTCATGGAGTGCCTTCCACAAATCATTTGTGAAAGCTGCTAGCTTACATTTCAGATCTCTTCTCAAAACTCACCTCTACGAGGGTACATACACTGCAGCTTGCCTACTGCTAATAGCTAAGTGGGTGGTCTGTTGGGAATCATTAAAATACTTCCTCTCGTACATTAACCCTCCGAAAAAAACTTTTAAGAGTGAAACCTGCTATTATCCTATCACCAGTATGCTAGTGCTGGCAGAGCCATGGACTAGAGCCCCTCAAGCCTACAGGGTGGGTTTATGCAACAGCTTACAATAGCTTTCTGACATTGTGTGAATGGCAGCATAAATTACAGTGCAGAAATAGATCAACAAGCTAAAGTGGCTTTACTTCTTCTTCAAACAGCTCTTATAGGCACAAACGCTGCTCTATGGATTTAAAGGAGTCTTTTCTTCTTACTCCTCCACCCTCCTCATTTTAAGTAGGCAACAGTGAATGGAATAGCACATGGTGAAACGCCATTGCCTCTTTATCAGGTTACAGTGCTAGAGAAAAGATGAAAATCCAAGTGAAAATCACTCCTGTTTCCAGTCTCTCTCTGCCTTGGACTTCCCCCTAATAGCTGAAAGGGATTAAGGTCTTAAATAGCTTGCTGACAAAACCGCTGTACAATAGGGCCAGTTGGTAACATTGGGAGGAGATGTTCAGCTTTGTTTTTCTTCAGGTTCATAGAGGGTCTGACTAAAATGCAGCTATTCTCTTAGGCCATAAATAAATGCAAAGCCTGATCCAGTTGCAGGACCCCCCAGCACAGGGTTGAGGCTTGTAAGAGGGTGCTTTCTGGAAGCAGCTCTTCCCATGCAGGCATGATGGGTGCAGGCAAATAATGGCTTTGGCAGGAGAAGAGCTTGTTAATCTGAGGCGTCAAGTGCTCTCACATCTCATGGAAATCCATGGGAGCTGGGAAAGATCTTTGCCTTTGGTAGTCAGCCCATTAGCAGCATGATCCTGCAAGAGGCTGATTGCTCACAGAGAAGTTACTTAGTGCTGTCATCTCCCACAAAAAGGCAAAAATAGAGTTCCAGTATTATGAATGTCATCCTATTGGTGCAGCACCTAGGCATCCTGGCTGGCATCAGGACATGGCTGTAGCAGCTGGTAAGGGTCCTGCCTCAGACTGAGCATGAGGGGCAAGCATGAAGGAGAAGGAGTGCTAAAAGTATTAGGAAAAAAAGCAGGACAGCAAAAGCATGAAGACCTGTACTACTGCCCTTGTATTCTGACATTGTGCAGACTAGAGGGAACATGGTCAAAGAGAAGAAAGCCAACTCGATTTTGTATACAAGAAGAGGAAGCAAGTTATTATAGGAGAAGGATTAAACTGTCTTCCTACCAGTCTTCAAGGGTAAATATTATCTGTAGAAGGCACCCAGAATATCCCTTAACATCAGCAGGTTTTTCTCAGTACAACCTAGTGCAAAGTATTACAGAAAAGTCACGGCAGTTGTTGCCAGTTGCACTTCTGCTGCAATTTGGAAAGCCGAGGCCAGCTTCATGGGAATATTAACCAGTGCAAGCCAAGGACCAGCATCCATTGCTCCTACTTGCAGCTCACTTTGCAGGTGTCTTTGCCATATGGGTGGTAAGAACTATCTGGTCTCACTTAGACATTTGTAGAAAACATGTCCACGTCAGAGCAAGTTGTTTCCAGGATATTTATCTAATTGAGAAGGGGAAAAGAGGTACCTCCAGAAGGAAATCCATCACACCCTAAAATAAGCTCAGCCAAATGAACCTTAGTCCCCATGGATGGTAAAGGGAATGTCACAATTTGCTGTCTGATGAGTGGTATGATGAATCCCACTCATAGTACCCAAGCCTTCCATACCTTCGCAACACCACTGTTGAGCATATTAACTGTGTTTTCCAAACTGTGGTTTGGAAACTACAACCCAAACATATAAGATTCCCAACATCAGCATCTTCCCTACATAACCAGCCACTCATGACTATGGTCAGGTCCATTTCGGGACCAAAACCTGCCTCAGCTTTGGAGGTCTGACATCTCTTTGTATGGCTATCCTGGTGCATGTGCTGTCCCAGATGAAGAGGCATTAAAGAGGAATGGTATGCATACAAGATGCTGCCCTCAGCCTGCCCCTTCCTCCCCTCTTCATCTGGACAGCATGGTGGCTCCTACAGATCTATAAGGATCACTTTTCAGGTAACATCTGGTGAGGCTGCTGTGTGCCCTCAACTCTTACCCACAGCTCAAGATGTAGCCTTAAAAATGAAATGCAAACACACACATCAACCCAGACTTCAAGCTGCTCTTGCTGGTGTCTCATTAAGCTGCAAGGTGATAACAGTCGGTGATAACAACTGTGAAATCCATAGTGACCTGACACATCCGGAGTCAGTGGGTACTTGTGAGAGGCTTTTGTCCTCGGCCTTATGCTGCCTGCAAAGAAATATGAGGTTAAAATAAACAGAAGAGAAAGAAAGTCTCATTACCAGGCAAGCATTGAGTGGAGAGTGAGTTTTCCCTGTGATGATTTACTCTGCACTTCTCAGGTTTGTTAGTCAGTTTGGGATCATTTTGTTTCAATGTCTTTTCCCCAAGAATAAATACAGTTTGAAGTCTCCTGATGGACCCCTGCAGACAGAATCTAACTCCTGGTTGTGGAAGTAGCTGGCAAACACACTCACAAGCTATAATATCCCCGTGACAAACCTCAATATACACTCATGCGCCCCTACCACCACCGCCAGCATTCACCCCATGCTTCCCACAGTGGGGGTGAGGGGCCCTGGGGACCCAGGAGGAGGGGTCCCCTGCCATGCCTGGGTACATTCAGAGGCAAGGACCAGGGCTGGGAGGCAACCTGCAAACAGTGGGACTTCATAGCCCTGTGCAGAGCCCAAACACAGCACTGGGCAGTTAAAGAGAGAAGAGACAAGCAGAGCCTGGGACTGATGCTGGTACGGTAAACAGCAAGAACAGGTCAAGCTGTCAGCTATTATTAACCTTAGCAAAAAACGTATCTTCCAGTTCAGCCTCAATTAATTCATATGGTGTTTGTCTGAGAGCCGCCTTTACACTGTGGAATTACCGGCCCTATCTCCAGCCTGGCTAACCTGCCTGTCTCTACTCCTGCACCATTTAAATGTCAGTTATATTTTTGTGGTTGACTGGTTAGTGAAAGGATGAATGAATAAGTGTTTGTGCTAACTGATCTACATGAAGATGCCTCATTAAGCAGAAATGGACATGGGATGATATGATTTTGATGTGGTCTTGGCTTGCTTTTGGAAACATATTTTCTGCTAGAGGAGTGGTGAGAAACATGAGACACTCAGTTTGATCCTGTTCTCTCATTTTTAGCACCTAGCTTGAAGTGTATGAAAAAAGAAGCACTTCCAGAAACCAAAGTTATGGTACATTCAAAATAAAAACAAAGGGCCAAATTATTTCATTTATGGTGACCAGCATGGTGCACGCAAGTCATTCCAGCGCACTACTGAATGGCATTTTATTGCTGATATAAAAATCTATCCCCTTGCATCTTCAAGGATGAGAGGACCCTAGAACAGAGTTGTGTTTGAGTCTAGTATTAACTAAGATGATTCCAAGGCCAGGCACCAGCGAACAGGCCCTCAAGACCATGCTAGCTTTGCAATGCCCTGCTTCCCTTAATCCCACTGCTGCCTAGTGAATTCTCAGTCCTCAGCCAAGAAACCAGCTTTCCCCCACACAAGGCCTGTGGTGAGTTGGGCACCCTGGGTACGTTCCTAGGCCTTTCTAGAGCTAGGAAGGAGCATAGGTCCTGGACCTCAACAATACTGTTCAGCAACCAACTCCGCTTTGGTCTCTCCAAGCCAAATCTACTACCAGGGGAACAGCCCTAAGCACTAGACCTCTAAACCATCCTGTCGCCTGAGAGCCCAGATTCAGGTCCTGATTCCAAAATGTGGACACAGCCATCAAAACCATCTAAACTGCAGCTGGTGGGACTGAAACCCCAAGGCAAGACCAAGAAAAGATCTCCCTTCACTTGGGACCCTACAACACAGGTGTGGCAGAAGCCTAGACCCAAACCTTTGTGCTGTTTGAGTCAGAGCAGAGGCTTGATGTGACAATGAGGTCTCCATCAGTCATTACATAGCCATGTGCTGCAGTAAGGGAGAATGGCTCCAAATCTCTCTTGTTGAAGCTGTTTGACTTTATAGACACAATTAAATATTCGTTGGACCAAAGAGGAAGATTGATTGACTGATCAAATATTTACAGAAATCGGAATGAGAAACAGGGCTGGTTTAAACTGAGGGAATCCCCTGGTGAGACCTCACCCGGAGTACTGCATCGAGTTCTGGAGCCCCCAACACAAGAAGGACATGGACTTGCTGGAGCACATCCAGAGGACAGCCATGAAAATGATCAGAGGGCTGGAGCACCTCTCCTATGATGACAGACTGAGAGAGTTGGGGTTGTTCAGCCTGGAGAAGAGAAGGCTCCGGGGGGACCCTATAGCAATCTTCCAATACCTGAAAAGGGCCTGTAGGAAGGCAGGGGAGGATCTGTTCTCAAGGGTTCGTAGCAACAGGACAGAGGCGTAATGGTTTTAAGCTAGGAAAGGGTGGATTTAGGTTAGACATTATGAAGAAGTTCTTTAATGTGAGGGTGGTTGATCACTGGAACAGGTTGCCCAGGGAGGTGGTGGAGGACCCATCCCTGGAGATATTCAAGGTCAGGCTTGATGGGGCTCTGAGCAACCTGACCTAGTTAGAGATGTCCCTGCTTATTGTAGGGGAGTTGGACTAGGTGGCCTTTAGAGGTCCCTTCCAACCCAATACATTCTATGATTCTATGATTCTATGAATCCAGATGTGCACTTTGGCCATATCCCAATAGGGCAAATTTCTAGCAATAACCTGCCAGCCACAGGAGAAAAACCTGGGTCTTCAGGCCAGACAACTCTCATCACAGACTTTGGCCAGGTTCCTGCTGATAACAAATGGATGATCAGAATTTGGATGGACAGTTGTCTAGATCCACAGGTCAGCATAGACTGAGGTCTGCAATTCCTACTTGAAATCAGGCAGGAAAGAGATTTCAACATGGGTCAGCCAGCACCAGCAGGATTGTTTGAGGTACCCAGCTGCTCTGGACAGACAGATGGATGTAATAACACGTGCATGTACATAGACACTGAAGACCTGCATTTGTTGTTCCTGAAACACAATTAGCAACACAAGTGAGGAGGAATTTCAGAAGGAACTATCGCAATAGCAGCCCAATGCCAATAGGCACTGAGAGGACTCCTTGCTCTTCTGTTACTGTTGTGGGATGTCTGCTTCAAGCCGTCACTGAAAACAGGCCCAAGCAGATGTCTTTTGCTGCCTCCACAAGTGACCACATATCATTTCTTTCAGGTCAAGAAACAGAGAAAGTCTGCAAGGACTACAAAAGGAAAATAACATATTCCTAGCACTTCTGAAGAAAGAAATACCCACTCTCATCCAGGCAAAGCACGCATTGACTTGCGTGAGAAGGAATGGGGAAAGCCTTCAGGAAATAGCTAACCGTTTCCAAGTCTTCCCCTTGTTCATTTTCACAGACTCTGGAAAAAATGTCCTTTTAAAATGTGCCTGACCCTGGGCTCTGTTCCTACAAACATTGATTCAGGGAGGTACTTTGTTGTTATTTGTTCTCAACTGACAACTGAACTAGCACAGCTCTGAAGAAAGGGTATCCCAAAAGCCCAGTGTCTGCAAGCATTCCTGTTCCCTGCCCGTATTCTTCCTGCCCTTGGCTGACCGTCAATTGCCAAAAAACCTCCATGTTGGCTTAGCTGAGGTAAAAGCAGAACCTAAACTGTGCAGCCCCCACATCTCTTCTTTCCATGTGCTCTGAAACGAGATGTACGAATTTGCTCCTTCATCGCATATAGTACTGAAATCCAAACAAATTGGCAAGGCATTACCTACCTATGTATCTCTGGCAAGTAGGGCTGCCTATGTTTATGTATACACACACATATATTTGTGTATACCTATGGCTTCCTAGTACACCAAGCATGCCCACACACATATCTGACATTGAAGCCATCCTGCACAGAAGATACAGCATCCTCTTGAACTCCCACACGCCCATGTTGTCCTGGTTTGTTCTAGGCACTGTCCAGGAGGGCAATAATTCATGCAGGCTCCACAGCTCCCTGGACCAGTCCAACAGTTTTTCAGAATAGACAGTCACGCTCCAATGTCCAAAGCAGACCGAGGCTTTGTTTAATTTACCAGTCTAGGGACAGCCTGCGAGATCCAAGTCACAACCGACTCCTAACTGAATTGAATCCAAAGCTCAATACAGCTGAAGAAGCCAAGAAAACTTTCCTCCAGAGACTGAAGCCATTCACTAGAGTGAGAAATGTAGGTCCTCAGCTTTTTGGATGCTCAGGTTCAGCACAGCCTGCAGCAGAGCCTTACAGTTGATGCAGTCTTCACGGTTGCAGCTCAACATGTTTGTGGCTAAAAATGTGCTTTCTCTGTAATGAAACTGGAATAAATGACCAATCAAGCCAGTATGTGCTTCTGTGGAACAGCTTAAAATAGGGTTTCTTTCTTTCTTAGCAACTGTTTGCAATGAGCGCAACCTGTCTTTTCTTCCACAGAGCTGAAAAGAGCTCTGCAATCATATCGTCTCAGTGCAAGGCTGTCACAAATATTCCACATCTTGTAAAGCCAGAGAAATACAGGGAACTGAAAGGCAGCAAACTATACCTATACAACAGAAAAAAAACCCCAACACTTGTGCCCACAAAGCAGCAGCAGAATTACCAAGCTGAGAACTTCAGAAGTAAAGCATGCGTAAATTAAGGTTGCTTGAGTAGTATTGCTTCGCTCCCCCACCTCCCACTGAAACAGCCTTTCATTATAAGAACTGTGTGCTGGTTTTTACTGCTGTACCCCACTCTCACTGTTCTCAGCACTTAATTAACGAACAGCTATTCAGCATCTTGTTTTCTTCTCCAGCACATGGTCTCCTGCTTCATCTTTACAGCTCAAACCCTGATCTGGAGTCAGAAGTCTCCATGAATCACAAAGGGATGGATTTTTTTTATAGATGTTTATCGCTTAGCCAAATTTGGGTAGGTTTTCCAAAGGAGGCGAAGAGGTCAAGCATGTGACACAAGCTCACTGACCCCAGTTCCCCGCTCCAGATTATAATGGCACGAACAGCAGTGGTTTTCCCTGAGGACGACACAACTTATTTTTCTTCTGCGACATTTGTAAATCAGCCAAAGGAAGTGTCCTGAGAGAGTCCGACCCTGATGGGTCAGGTAGAAATGCTGGATCTTTCTATGCATCCTGTATCTCGCTCCCTGCCACAGCTGAATGTGCCACCAGCTGGTGAGACCACATCTAACTCCTGTTGGGTGAGGTGATACTGGTGTGCTCATGGCTTTTCTTGGAAAAACGCTTCACAGTCCTGCCTGCAGATACAGGTGTAACACTCTCAGTAGAGGAGGCAGCGAGGTTTGGAATGGCAGGAAAAATTTGCACTGAAATACAAATATCTTTAACAGCACCGGCTATTTTTAAAACTACCCCAAAAGAAATTGTTTTCATTTTGCTCAGGAGCAAGAGCCTGTTTATAACTACTTCCCTTTGTTAAACCTTTATGTCAAACATCAACATTCAATAATATCATTTGTGAAAAGGGGAAAAAAAATAAACCCAGTCACACTAACCAGATGGACCATCAAATAACTACTTGATGAATGAAGAGGAGAAATGGAAATGCCATATGCATTTCCAGCATTCCCCAACTGATCAGCCCACTGGGAAATAACAAGGCAGGAGGATTCTATATTCTTTCCGTGTCTGTGAATTACTATTATACACCAAATTTTGTAGATCAATACTCCTTTAACAATTCTGCCACAGATGCCAGAGCTCATTAGCTGGATGTGAATAACTATGGAGCCTGGGAATCCTATTTTACTTGTCTGTCTGAAGGATTTTGGTTTCTTATCAGCTTAGCTGAGGATTTCATGACCAGATTTTACAGTCTACATTGAGCTCTTACTCAGGTAAAATTTCCTTATCTAAAAGGGGAATTTTGCCTGAGCTGACTCAGTAGGAGCCTCAGAGTCCTTTCTTCATTAGTTATTATCATTCCACATTGCGTAAAATGCACAGGAGAGCAAACCAGCCTGACCAGAGCTACTGGTGTCACTATTCTGATGTGAGACCTGCTTAGTCTGATCAGAATTCCTTCTTATCCTTAAAAGACCTCTCCTCTGAAATAAAATTTTAAAAAAACAAATGCAATCACATTGAAAAATAAAAATTAAGGAGTGAAAACAAATTCTACTTGTGCATTCTTTCCTTGGTATTCAAACTGTTTTTTTGTGGTTATACAGATTTCTCCCTTCTGCCCCTTGCAATTGCAAATTTCACAAAAGTCATGTCATTCTGACTTGTATCCTTGGTTCAGCTCTCAAGAGACAATATATTTCAGAAGCCAGTATGGTCCCAGAAGGATTATGAACAGGATTTTTCTCAAATCTGGTAGTAAAAGATGATACTTCCCCCTTCACTACAGTGCTCATCCGACCTTTAGCTCTGGGTTTTGAATGAGCTTTGAGAGGAATGCACAGGACATCCGAGTTGATAGCTGTTAGACTAATGAGCCAATGCTAATCAGCTCACTTGGGACAGCCAGGCAGCTTGGACAGGACTCTGTAGGGTGCTGAGTTCACCGCAGTGCAACCAAGCCAGCAAGGAACCTGGGCCTTCAAGAAAACACTCCAGGTTCACCATTCTTTCATGACGGAACATTCACACTGAGCAGCCGGGGAGCAAAGCCTGGCTGGTGAGAGCTTCTGCCGCTGCACAGCTGTGGAGCACAGAGGTCACGCAATTCCCTGATGCCACCAGCTCAGCCAAGGGACTCACACAGGGCTGCTGCTGTTCCTTCATTAATCTGAATGATCCAAAACATTCAATTTAGATGGCAAACCATGCAATACCTTCACTCAAATGCACATATTCACTTCATGTGGACAGGATGTTTTACTCACAAAGGCCAGCAGACAATCTGGAATTAGAACTATTCAGTGTTTTTGCTGCTTTGAATTAAAGGGAATAAGAAAGGATGGAAACTAAGGTGCAAATTTTCAAAGACATATTGGCATTATTTGTGACTTTGGAAATGTTCATTTAGTAGATGCGTTTTAGAAGACTTTTGAATCCTGGGATAGTCTCTGGAAGTCCTGTGACTTAACTCTCTTCAAAATCCAAATTTCACATTCCTGGATTCATAAATTTTATACTCCTTTTTAATTTGGATAGGGAGTATTAAAATGCCTCTGAAGGATTTAAGAGCACAAGTTCTAGGGAAAATAGAGAGGTTGCATTAACCTAAAAATCTTAGATTTTTAAAAGCTCCTTCCCAGCTAATCAATTTCACATGCTAGGGGTTTTTGCCCCCACCAGTAAGAATCTGCTCTTCTTGGACTTCAAAACCCTCAAGAGGATTTTATTTGATAATAGAGTTTTCAAACATTTTGTATTAACTTGTCTAAAGTCTTGAAGAAGCATACTTTTACAAGGCCTGCATGTGAAGAAGTGTTTTGGCACAACCACTCCTGTCTCTGAGGCTGGGATTAATTTAATTTAATTTTAGCCATCTGAAAGTTAGGCTGGCATTCTCAGCTAAACACCAGGGCTCCCTTGTCCAGCTTCATTGTTTAGAAATAGGCACCTAGGGAGTTGTCTCATCTACTGCAGACATGGGATCAATCGTTTTCGGATATTCCTACCTATCTCTTTTTCTCAGCTGACAAAATGGGAAGAGCCCAGCTGACTAATTTAATGGGATGCTTATCTATCAAGTGGCCAATGTTAAAAGAGTTGCAGTTCATCCCAAGCATACCATGGTATGTTATTTGTAAGGCATTAAGCATGACGCTGTGACTTTGCATCACTGAGATTTCCAAATGTGTAGGAAGTTCCCAGAAGTGCAACCCATGAACAAAACATTAAGTTGGTGTCCACTGCCTGCATTTGTTGTCCAAGCTGCAGAGGTGGTATCACCGCCATCTTCTCAAGAACACTATGTCTATCGGTATTAACTCATAAGGACTGTTTTGTTCACCATAGAAGATGGCTTAGGAAGAAACTTGTCTGAAACAAAATCTGAGGCTCCACACAACATCTGCAGAGAGGCAAAGCTCAGGTAATGAGTATGGAACAAATTGCTCTGTCAGCAAGTGTGCTCATTTGAACACCAAATGTGAATTTGAAAGGCTGAGAAACAGTCAGGTTCTGCATTGACAGATGGGTATTTGACTGTCTGATACATTCAGTTGGATTCATCCAGGATTAAATTTGTCATTATTGGGGCAGGACCAAGTTGACTGTAGGAGTTTTATCATAGGTTCACAACACCTTTTATTTTCATCAGTTGCAGTTTGGCTTGCCACAAGTTAATGTGCTCATGCATTACGTCAGGCTTTTTTTCTGTTCAGACTATTTTAGCACCATCAAAAAAATGGTAAAAATAATTTTAGGAAGGAGAAAATCAGTATAAAACCTGTATTTATATTTGTGCTGGTGCAGCACATTCGAATACCTCAGAAAAACCTTCGGTTGCCAAAACTGTGAAGAAAGATGCGTGACCTTCTGCTACATTTCCCATGTTTGTTGTGTTAATTAAACTTGTCATGAGTCATGTTTACAACACCCAACTTACTGCGGCCCTATAACAAACAAAGGCATTCAGCCCCTGATGTGCGTGTCCAAACTCACCGGGGATTACGGCCGCCGTTTTCATCACTTCCTGTACATGGAAAATGCAAAGGCCAAATTTAGAAACAGATCACAAGTCTCTGGGCAGGTTGTTTCCAAGTAGGCTGATGAAATCTGCTTTCTTATTTAGCTTAAACCTGTCTTCCCAAGTATTATCTTCCTGGAGACTTTCAGACCTGTTTCTAGCCCCTAAGCTGTTAACCCCTGCAGTATTAGGACAGAATGAAAAAGCTAAGCTTTCTTGGGGGCCGAAAGACGGATGTGAGATCATAGCTGCCATTTTATGGCACAGATCCTATGTGTGTGAAACCCAACAGGGCGTATTTTGCCCACTGAAATCTAGAAAAAGAAATACAAAGATATGCTTTTTATCATAATAACATCAAGTTTGAAAGAGTCACTACCCTTCATACGTGCTTTAATTTGTGCATCTTCCTTACTTAGTAACTTCAAACTTAAAATCATTAATATGATTAAAACTGGGTCAAAGAGTAATAATTTTTTTCATATTTGGTCAAAAGCTCATTCAGGTCCTTGCAAGTCAGCAAACATGCATTCAAGACAAGCTTCAGATTACAAGGGCAACCACTTTTTAAAGACAGGCTTAACACCAGTATATGTGATGAAAACAAATGGGACAAAGTGCAAAAGGAACAGTCAAAAAAATGTCAGATATTATAGAAGAGTAAGAATTGTCATCAGCTTGGGTATTTCTGTGATTAGCAAAGCCCTGGAGATGCTCTTCCAATGCACAAGACACAAGGTAAAACCTGCCGGTGTCCTGAAGGACATCAGTCTCTGTCAAGAAAAGAAGGAATAAAAAGTTTGGGGAGGCACAAGGGGTGGATGTTAATTCTTGTTGCTTTACTTTTATTTTTAAATCCTATTTTTAGCTTTCCCTTTGGGTGTTTGGTTGGTTGGTTGATTGGTTGTTTTTTTATTAAGGTTCTGTCATTGTTCTGGAGGAGAGCTTGGTGTTAGGCATGGCCAGAGTCCCTCTCCAAACACCACACAGACTAGCCCATGCCCAACCAAGCCCAGATACCTGGCGGGCTTAAACGCTGGTAGGGCGAGGGGCAGGCAGGGAGCACCCTACCCTTGCACCTGCCCTAGGAAGACCCTGCTTTGGTTTTGCTCCACCAGCTGCATTTTGCAGGGATGAGTGGGCTCAGGGCAAGGCAATGCTGTGCTATGATGAGGAGCTGGATCCCCTGGGCATCTCCAAGCCATGTGTGCAGCCAGGGTAGGAAATGGGGACAAGACCAGACCCTCCCTCACTTCCTCCAGGGGTTTGGCACCAGTCACCGGCGAATCCTCTCGCTTTCTGAGATCTTTATGTCAGGCTGCAGCTCCTATTTTTGAACTGACGTTCCCTGGGCTTAATCCACTTAGCCTGTGAGCACCTTCATCTGCTTCCCGAAAGCACAGCCTGAGGCTGCAAGATCGCTGTCCTCCCCCACCGCCCCTTCACCCCTCTTGGGAATGCGTATTTATAAAGAGGTGGATTAGGAACACTACCAGGCAGGTCACAGGGTGTCAAGCTGCTCTTTCAGGGCTTAAAATTGGAGGCTCGCTCAAGAGGGAGCATTCTCTGTCCTTGTGACAGCCGTGCTGGTGACTGCTGCGTTGTACTTGCCATTTATTTTATTAACAGCACCAGCACTTCAGGCTGGAGCATTTAGAGACACCATTCCTGCAAATGAAGCAATCAGGAGGTCTAAAAATGGTTTAACTTAATTTTCCTGTTTTCATGTGGCGAAAAGAAAATAGGGGTCTGTTTAAGTGCAATAAATGAAATTCATGGCTGGTGCAAATCCATGCTGCTCTGCTGCTGCCAGGGAGCACTGGGTGATTTACACCCGCTATGGACCCCAGTTTGTAATCCCCTCTGAGCCAGCCAGCCCCAAGAGCAATTACTTCAGTTGTCATCTGATCAGTGGAGAGAAACAAGGTGCCCAAAGCACTGCCACCCTGCAGGTTGCCTCGCAGGAAGCAGGGCTGAACCCTCGCCAGCCCTGCTGTGCCTCTGGGTTCCCTGCAGTGACATCCCAATGCCTGAGACCATGCACAAGGCATTGGGCACAGTCAGAAAAGAAGTCAGACCAAGCTCTGGCTGCAGACTGTGAGAAGTGTTTGGGTTGGACCCATGTCTTGGAGGAAACGCTCCCCCTCAACGCAGGGTTCTTACGGCTTGTAAATCAGGAGCAGCCATTCCCCTTTGGTGTGCTGCAGAGATCGGTGTGACAGCAAATCCCGAGTGCTTCGTCATCCTGCTGAGCTCTAATCCCATCAGCATCTCCGGCCACTCCATCAATCGGATTAAAACATGGCTGAAAGTCATATTACGGCTGTCTCGCCCATGGGGAGTGAGCCCTGCATGTGCAGACCCAGCAATTGCAGCTCAGCCAAGTGCCACACTGCTTGCCACACAGCCTTTCCCAAGCCTTTCACCACGTGCAGGATTTTGGGGGTGGCCAGAGCTGCAGAGAGGGCAGCCCATGTTCAGCATCACCATGGGGAGGTAGAGGCTATGCTTTTAGACCACTCTCAGCCCTCCAGAGCCTCTGTGTTTCTAATGGATGAAGTAACCGTAGCATTGCTGTCAGAGTCTTTCCCGTTCATACCAAAAGTTAGCCAAAAATGTTCCAGCTGAAGATATTTTCCATGAAAAAATGCTGCTTTAACAGAATCTAACCCTCCCGGTAGAAACCTGTCAACTCTGCTGTATCCTGTGTTAGAAACCAGACGAGTATGTATAAGGCTCCTGCCTTCATCCTAGGACCACTGGCCACAAAAAGTAAAGATCCATTCGAGGTTTCTCTTACTTTTTCCAGATTTCACCAACTATGAAAATAATTCCATTTTTTTAAACTTTCTGTCCCATTTTGGAAAGCTTCTGACTTCCTTCTGCCACCCTAAGAAAAGCACAACATATATGGGAAGGGGATTCTGCCTCTAGCGGCTTATTTCATGGTCTGGATGGGCATCATTTCTGTCTCAGTGAGGCAATAGCCCCATCACCACATACTAGCTTCACCAGCATGGCTCAGATGAGGACCAGTGGGTTGGATTTGGCCCTCAAGACTGCTCCAAGTGGCCAATTGCCTTTGTCTGGCTGGTCCTTGGCGACATACACCTCATTATACTCATAAAACAGCAGGTCTCCAGAGTTGCCACATCTGTTTGATGCACAAAGAAGGGCTTAATACTAGACTCAAGCCCTGTTATCCCAGAACACCAGCATGAGAACACCTAGTTTAAGCTTTCCTGAGGGTTTGGAAGATATCTGGCAACAAAACTGATCTGCCACCTATGAATACAAAAGCCAAGACCACCCTCATTTAATCTGGTCCAGAGTGGGCATCATATGGAAACATGACAGCTCTCAGAAGCTCAGAGGATCTCCGCAGCAAGATCTGTCTTAAAAGGTTATCTTGAGACTTCATCTTTTGTGAGAACACTCAGTGGCTAAGGAGGAGTTGACCTCCACAGTGTTCACAGCGGACGGTCCTTGCTTTTGCACAAAAGCACAGATAGACAAGATTAGGTGAGTCAAATCACCATTGCCTCATGACTCAGTGAGGCTATGGAGACCCTCACTTTTTCTATTTATAAAAGCACAGTGTCTTGGCAATAGGAAAGGAATAACTGGCTTCATTTTTACATTTTCTAGGTCTGTCAAAATTCAGCCTTCCTGTATTTTCCACTGTACTTTTCTCCAGAAATCAGTCTACACTTCCTACTCTTTTATGTTTTTTTCTTTCATTTACTTCCCCAACAAGTAATTGCTCACAGAAACCATAGGAAATATAAAGCTGTGAGGCTTCTCAAGATGCCATCTAAACCATAGCTTTCTCCACAAATGCCTAGACTCTACTGATACCTACATGCACTCATCACCCCCTTACGAAGATAGCAGCAGTCTAGTGCTTTGAGGACTGGGCTGCCTGCACAGTATGTGTGGTGATACCCTGGCCAATTTGGGAAAATCAGACACATTCCTCTTTTCTTACTTTATTTATAGCAATATATAGAATTAAAGAGTGTAACTGAAAAGAGAGTTTTCCACAGACCTGTGAACAAGCCTGGAGAATTCACTTGCAGGGAAATAAATTCTTTATTAATATATTCCAAAGGTTGATTCACAGGTTTTATTAAAGGGATGATCAAAGCATGATACAGATTATGAATCATTCTATCCAGATTCCAGATGTAATATTCCTTATTATTTCTAATCTGTCTGAAGTTTTCCCTTCCCCTCTTATTTAAGAGACTTTTGGCTGTGTAAAATGCTCCTTTACAGCTCTGCATCCTATGTAGAGGAGGTGACCCTGAATGCATAGTGGCAGGAGTTACAGCGGACGTAAGCTCCCTGGTTAAGGTCTGGTGCTCACCCCTGATGTGGAGCCACTCCAGTGTTTTGTATATCAGGAACTAACAATACAAATGTGTTTGATTTGTAACTTTACAAGGACTTTCACGCTGAGGTTTAAGTTCCTTTTATTAGTAGACTTAAGAGGAGGGCACCATTAACACATAACAAAGGAGGCAGCACTTAACTATTACCATAACAGCAATGTTTTTAAAAACTCACTACTTTATAAGGTTTATAAGGTTCCTTTGAAAGATTATTGCAGAAGCCACAAAATAGAAACAGAGAAGAGAGTTTCAGAGCTGCATTGTGCCTTCCCATAGGCTTTTGGCCCTGTACAGAGAGCCATGCCTGGTCTAAACACAACTGTAGCCTCTTTTAAGCAATCTCCTTGGCTTGGGGCCATCCAGGGGTTTCCCTGCATCGGGAGGATCCCCTGGCAAAATTTAAGACCCCATTGTACCACTGCAGCAACTCAGGAGGGCCTTAGCAATAAATCTGAAGGAATCCTTTAGCAGCTGAAACAACCACTTTTCCTCCCCCAACAGCCTTGTATCAAACAAAAGTCTCTGTTCAGCCTAGGGTTGGTTTTTTTTTCTGGTTTGCTTTTCATGTTTTATTTTTCTAGGTATTCTGAAGGAAGTGTACCCTGGCCCTGAAAATTCTCAAAGGAAAACATGAGTGTTTCAACACAAGATGTCGAAGTGAAATTCTGTGTCTTTTCTAACACTTTCATATTTGCCTATTTTGCTTATATCTAGAATTGAATTTCCAAATGCTCCTGGTTGCCCCCAGAGCTGCCTTTAAGCGTCTTTGTCATAAAAAGCATTCCCAGCTCCGCTTACCCGATTCAAGGTCCACGGGCTCTTAGACTCCCATACGGCGAAGAAGTCATTGAAAGCTGTAAGTATGTATTATTTCAAGACATTTCCTTATAAAGCAGTGGCACTGTGTATTAGCAGACTTTAGTCTCTGCAAATCCCTGTCTCAGCTGAAGAGAAAGGAAAGGGCTGGCTAGTCTGGGAGAAGGGACCCAGCTGGGCCTCTGCTAGTTCCTGCTAAAGTGCATCCCGTGCCTGCATAGCTGGTGCGGGGACATCCTTGCCAGGGCCTTCCTTCACCAGCCAGCCAAATCTGGTACTCCCTTTGGGGTGCTGAGCAAGGGTTCCCTCCATGGTCATCCCAGTGGTGCTGGAGATTGGAGGGAATTGGAGATCAGAGGGGATGGGTCCATCAGGCAGTAGCTGCCTTTCTTCTTCTCAAGAAGAGTCATTGCTCTGAGGTAGCATTCCTATTGGCAAGTCAGCTTTCCAGTCTATCAAACTGACTTCTTCCTTCATCACCTGTACTTTCCCTTTTTCAATTTTTTTAGGAGTTGCCTTCGCCTTGGTGCAGTGTGACTTAATCTATCGCTTTTGATGCTCTAATAGATTCCACTCCTCTGACCTCGCTCCATGACCTCACTGCTCTGCTGTCTCCTCTTTGCCTGATTTCCATCTGACACAGAAAATATCCCTTTCCCAGCCCTTGGTCACCCTTTCATTGTCTTTCCACCATCCCACATCCCCAAACCGGTTCAGCAGAAATCCCATGACACGCTCCTTGCAGATGCAGGGCATTACCACTCCCAGCCCCCCCAGCACAGGGCCTTCCACCACATATGTCTTCTGGCTGGAAAGAAAGCTGTCTGGAACGTGAGCTCATGTTTTCCTAAAATAACCAGGAACCATGCGCTTAAACTCAACACCTGAGGCAAAGTGGGAGTCGCTGTTAACACTGTGCAGCGTCCAAAGCAATCCTCACACGCGGCACAGCACGGCTCGGCACGAGCCAGAATCGCCAAGCAGCTAGCAGCCTTCCAAGGGTGACTAATGCCCTGCTGCTAAAAACAGCTTCCAGGGGTTTTCCATAAGCACATCTCACTACAGGTCGAGTATTGACTTGTCACCTGCTAAATACAAAAACTTCACTGTAATGTCCACACCGATGGATTTTTTTCTTGCTGGCGCATACCACAGCTGGTAAAGCAAACCTAGCTCTTTCACAAGCAATGGCAGCATCTGATCCTCATTAACACCCCGCTCAAATGCCAAAAAATTGCCCTTCTAGTAGATTATGTGGGAGTGTGGAAACGAGGGTGAAGGATGTGTGGTAGACATGGAAGAGAAGACTGGAACGTAAAATACGTTGCACACATGGATGTAAGTATCTACAGTCCAAAGAAAAGTTACAGAAAATAACATGCTGATATGGCTGCTTGGAGAAGCATGGTGTTACATCAAAATAGGTGGTCTTGTCAAAAACACATAAAGCTCAGCAGCTTCACTAAAAACCCAAGCGAAATTCTCCAGAGCCTCCTTTCAGAAAGAAACCATTAAGAACATCCATCAGCTCTTCAGTTATCAGGCTCTCTGTCCCTTAGGACCTCCAAGGTCTTGCTGCTCCTCTTCTCTCAGGCTACCATGTCCTTTCAGTGCCTCTTCTTCTAGGTAAATAAAAGCCACATCTCTGAGAAAAATGGATGAACACATGGCTCAACTCATTGTGGGGAGGAACGTACACAGTGTGAATTTCTGAGCTTGTTTAATTAACATCTTGCTTAAACAAACTCCAGCACTCTGCTCTCCTGCATGTTTGAGGTCTTCAGTCAAGCAGTTGGGCTGTGTAATCCACCGTCTGAGAGATGATGTATTGTTTGCCAGCTCTGACTGTCCCTGACAGGTTGATTCATCTTATAAACCATTTGGGCTTCCAAATGAAATATGGGTAGGTCTCATTTTACCTATTTTATTTTAGGAGCAAGCAACACACAGGTGGGTGTGTCAAAGTGCCTTCCTGATACTGCTCCTAGGAACAATACTATCCTTGCACAAACGTTCATGAAAAGAGAGAGGTGTGCATTTGCAATTGAAATGAGACTACCTTGAGAAGTTGCCAAAATATCTATGAATAAATTTCCCCATTAGCAATGTTATACCAGCAGCTGAATTTTGTGGGAAACACGTATACACCTCTACTTCTACTTTAGGGGACACACCTTCCCACTGCAGAGCTCCCTATTGTAACTTTTGGGCATTATGTAAACACCATCAAGACCAATGTGAGCACTATGGCAAGGACCATGGATCTTCTCCTAGGAGGCTTCATTTAATTCATGCTGCTATGAAGGTTATAAAGAAGAAGTACAAGATGTGGCATTTGGCAGCACAAGGGGAATGGATTGATGTGGGGCAGCTCACTGTGGCTCAGTCCTTGAGAAGGTGGCCAAGCTTTGAAAACACTCAATATCTCCATCCTCAGTTCAGTGTGAAAAAGATGAATGCCATAGGGTGGCCCTGGCCTGGCCTGAGAAGGAGCATAATATAAGTCCTCTAAAACTGGACTTCAGAGAAGGGTCAAATAGCTCCTCAGCAAAGAGGAGAGGTTTCAATACCTTGAAACAATCACTTCCAGTTTTCCCAAGAGATGTGAGACTGCCTTCAACTTACTTCTAATTGATTTACAAATTAGCCTGCTGGCCCATAAAGAGCATCACGCACTAATTAAGCCCAGCTGCTTTATGGGAAGAGCTACAACAAAATCTGTAGATTTCTTGTACCAAAAGGAAATGTCCTATCTGCATGTTATTCAACTGGCACTCCTTGCCCCTGGATGTTGTTAAAGCTAAGAACGTACTCAGTCACAAAGAATGAAGCATTTATATGAGATCCTGAGGATATTCAAAGTTATAATCAATAGGAAAAAGAGATAGTGCCATTAGTGCCAGTGGCTACCTAGGATTTGCATCTCATGTTGATAGAGAGCCACGGTTGGAGTTTTTCCCACAGCTGGAGCGCTTATAAGATGCTCTCCAATGTGGTTTCTCTGGTTTCTAATGAGATGTAAGCTCACCTTGAGCTGGCACGATTGATTACCTGTCTCTCCTCACTGGGGAGCAGCTCATATTCATGAAACCTGTAGGAACTTAACTGTTTGTGAGATCTCCTCTCTGGTCCACATGGCAGAGATAGGATGTGTTCAGAGGCTGCTGGAGGCCTGAGAGCAGGGAAGAAGGGAGGGAGTCAGAGATTTGCACAGCCAGGCAGCGCACTGGTTGCATAAGCCCTGTGTCTGTGGGAAATCAGACTAAAACCTTTTCAGAAGCAATATAAACATGTAGCCTTTTAGGACGAAAGTCATTTATGCAGAAATTTCCCCTATGGTCAGACTATTTCATAATTATCCACACTGGGATGTCTTGCATTTTGCTTTGAAGCATCTGGTTCTCGGCATGTCACCGTTAGTTTGATCTAGCAGTTCCTATCCTTATATAATAGACAACCATTTCATGGCTATTTCACACAAAATGTCTCTCTTTTTGCCCACTAAATGACCTGGAACTAGAACACAAACATTCTGTTTGCACAGTTTTACATAACATTTGCCATAGTTTTCACGCAACACTATTAAAGACTAATTTGTTTCTGTTCCCAGGCTGATGGAAAGCAGTTCTTTTGGTAGCTTGATTGCGTCAGTGTTCTTTGAAAATGTAAATAAAGATACTGAGATAAGACCTGTCCAACTACGGAGCTCTTTTTCTCTTTATGTTTACCAGATACTTCAAGCTAAATAAAATTACTCTTTGCACTTGGTCTGCTTAAGAACATGCTCAACAAATTGATAATCAAATTTTCTTTGGTGTCACAACCCCTCCCCAACATATTGTGGTCACGAGAAGCATCTAAGAGGATCTACAATAACATGTTTCAGAAAGGCGTTCTGAAAAATGAGTTAGGGTCCCAAATACCATTTTGAAAAACAACTTAACTCCTGAGGAATGGGATTTTCAGGGAGATTTATTCTTATGCATTTTATGGTCAGCTTGGAAAAATGATCTTCAACTTAGCAGGCTCTTTGAAAGTGTTGCCTTGCCAGCTCCTATTGCTCTTGATGGAAATGCACTACCAGTTGGCATCTGACAATCCCACTGAGCACTTAGCATTATCTTCATTGGTACAAAACACCTTTGCAATGTGATTTAAAGGTGCTTTTCTAAACTGTCTTCAAAACTGTCTTGCTAGGCAAAGGACAGAAATATTTCCTCTGCCTGGTTCCTTGTGGGATGGTGACTTGGAGGTCCATTTCCTTGGCAAGATTTCCTGAGTTGCCTGAATTTTCAATAAAGATACATGGTTTGGGAACAATAGTTTACAAAACTGGCCTCAGTCTGTTTAAAAAAGATGGAGATATGGCCCAGCTAATATGTGGGGCCACTCTTTGGAGATGCCCCATTTTGAAAGACTAGGGCAATTAGTCAGCCACATATTTACCTCTGATGCTTTAGGTATAGGATGAATCCAGCCTGAGACCTTAGTTATATAGCTTCAAAATATTTAAATAAGCCTAAGAGTACAGATTCATCAAATAAGCCCATCAAATGTTGGAGCTATGAAGCAGGTGTGGTGGTAGAAGGTGCCTACAGTTAAATGGAAAAAGACACTTCCTCTTTCTGTCTTCATCTTTGATTCTGCCTTCTTTGCTAGCTTTTTTCCTCTTGGACTTTATTTCACCAGATACTATGTAAAGATCTTCTGGCCTCTAAAGCAGGGAAATCATCTCCTATTAGAAATAAATGATGGTGTTACATTCTTTTTGCTGGGGTTGATGTTTAAACAACTGCTACAGTTGTTAAAGTCTTTTATGCAACATCCCAAATAAGCAATGCCAAGAATCTCTTTAGTGTAAAAAGTGAGAAGAAAAGCAAGAAATGTAGGAGGCAGAAAATTATTAAGATCATATCAGGTTTTTTATAAAGGCTGAACACAAGGCATGTGATGCAAAGTTACATGAGTGAATTAGCCTTCAGAAGGGCACAAAGAGCTATCTGCTGTTTATGGTACAATAAAAATCTGCAAACTCACATTTCAAAGGGAACGTTGCATAAAGTAATAGAACTTTACTCACCCAGCCAATTCTTCTTCTGACATTTCTTGGGTTTGTTTTTTTTCTGTGTATTTTGATAAGTCTAAAGAAATGCTCTTGATTTGGAATTGCTACCCTACACCAAGTCCCAAGAATTATTATTAGAAGAAGAAAAGCAGTCAGATAAGAAACCTGAAGAATATTTGTCATTTATACAGAAACAAGGCCACCTTCAAGGTCAGAATATTTCAGGAGCCAGAGAAGTTCCCTCTAAACAACTTGGCATCAGATCCAACAGTGCATGACAAGAGGCAGAATGGCGTAGAGAAGCATTTTGCTCCCACCAGGTCTACAACACTGCTTGACGCAACAGCCAGCTAGAGCCTTCCCCAGCATCAGCTATTGATGAAAATGTGTTTAGAGGACTTGAAAGCCCACCAAATCTTTCCCAGAGCACTGCCACTTCAGTATGCCAGAAAAGAAAGTCACAAGCACTTAAAAATATTTAGATGCAAAACTCCCCTTGAAATTAGTGGACTTTATGAGGAGCTCAGAACTGCCCAAGGCTATTTAGAGCTGCTCTGCCCTGCTCCTGCACAGGGGTGCTGCACAGGAGAGGGAAAGCCCACGTGTTCTGTAGGATCAAGGAGACAAGAAAGGCTTTTCCTTTCCCATCAGTTTCCCTACTGAGACTGCCTGGAAACCCCACTAAGGGTCCAGCAGCATGTCACACTTTGTCTTAGGAATCCCCACACCTTTTCATAGAATCATAGAATCACTTCAGCTGGAAGAGACCTTCAAGATCACCAAGTCCAACCATTAACCCAACACTACCAGGTCACCACTACGCCATGTCTCCCAGAACCACAGCTATATATCTTTTAAATACCTCTAGGGGTGGTGACTCCACCACTTCCCTGGGCAGCTTGTCCTATGCTTGACAACCCTTTCAGTGAAGAATTTTTTCCTAACATCCAACCTAAACCTCCCCTGGCACAACCTGAGGCCATTTCCTCTTGTCCTATCACTTGTTACTTGGGAGAAGAGACTGACCTCCACCTCACTACAACCTCCTTACAAGTAGTTGTAGAGAGTAATAAGGTCTCCCCTGAACCTGCTTTTCTCCAGGCTGAGCAACCCCAGTTCCCTCAGTCACTCCTCACAAGACTTGTGCTCTAGACCTTTCATCAGCTTCATTGCCCTTCTCTGGACATGATCCAGCACCTCAGTGTCCTTCTTGTGGCAACGGGCCCAAAACTGAACACAGTATTCGAGGTGTGGTCTCATCATTGCTGAGTACAGTGGTAAAATCACTTCCTTTGTCCTACTGGCCACACCATTTCTGATACAAGCCAGGATGTTATTGGTCTTCTTGGCCACCTGGGTACAATGCTGGCTCATATTCAGATGGACGTCAACCAACACCCCCAGGTCCTGACAGACAGCTTTCTAGTTACTCTTCCCCAAGCCTGTGGTGTTGCATGAGGTTGTTGTGACCCAGGTGCAAGACCCAGCACTTGGCCTTGTTGAACCTTATACCACCATTGGCCTCGGTCCATCAATCCAGCCTGTCCAGATGCCTCTGTAGAGCCTCCCTACCCTCAAGCAGATTGACACACCCACCTAACTTGGTGTTATCTGCAAATTTAATGAGGGTACCCTCAATCCCCTTGTCCAGAACATTGATAAAGATATTAGAGAGAACAGCCCTGGGGAACATCACTTGTGACCGGCCACCAACTGGATTTAACTCTATTCACCACCATTCTTTGGGCCCAACCATCCAGCCCATTTTTTATCCAGTGAAGAGTACACCCATCCAAGCCATAAGCAGACAGTTTTTCCAGGAGAGTGCTGTGGGACACAGTGTTAAAAGATCTACTCAAGTCCAGATAAACAACATCCACAGCCTTTTCCTCATCCAATAAGTGGGTCACCTTGTCATAGAAGGAGACCAGGTTAGTCAAGCAAGACCTGCTTTTCATAAACCCATTCTGACTGGGCCTGATCACCTGGTTGTCCTGTATGTGTCACGTGATGGCACTCACGATAATCTGCTCCATAACCTTCTCAAGCATCGAGGTCAGACTGACAGGTCTGTAGTTCTCCAGATCCTCCTTCTGGCCCGTCTTGTAGATAGGCCTCACATTTTCTAACCTCCAGTCAACTGGAATCTCCCCAATTAGCCAGGACAGCTGATAAATGACGGAAAGTTGCTTGGTGAGCAGTACCCTTGGATGCATCCCACCTGGCACCTTTCTAAGTGATGTAGTACATCACTGACCATTTCCTCTTGAATTATGGGGCTTCATTGTGCTCCCCATCCCTGTCTTCCAGAGCAGTGGGCTGAGCACTTAGAGAACAACTGAGCTTATTTTTAAAGACTGAGGCAAAGAAGGCATTCAGTACCTCACCCTTTTCCTCATCCTTGGTCCCTGTGTTTCCCCTCACATCCAATAGAGGCTGGAGATTCTCCTTAGTGCCCATTTTGCTGTTAATGTATTTATAGAAACATTTTTAATTGCCTTTTATGGCAGTAGCCAGGTTGAGTTCTAATTGGGCTTTGGCGTTTCTAATTTTCTCCCTGTATAGCCTCATAAAATCTTTGTAGTCTTCTTAAGTGGCCTTCCCCATCTTCCATAGGCCATAGACTTTCCTTTTTTTTCCTGAGTTCCAGCCAAAGCTCTCTATTCAGCCAGGCTGGTCTTATTCCCATGGCACACTGGGATGGCCTGCTCCTGCACCTTAAAGATTTCCCTCTTAAGGAATGTCCAGCCCTTCTGGACATCTTTGCCCTTCAGGGCTGCCTTCCAAGGGACTCTGTCAACCAGTCAACCTCTTCTATTCCTTGAAGGCAGCAGGAGGGAGTAGAGGCAGAGTGTTCTTACCACCCTCTGGGCCTCAGCCACCCCTTCCCAACCACTTCCACATGCATTGTCCATGGGAGGAAAGCATGGCAGCTGAGATCTGAAGGACCTCTCCCTGGCACAGTGCCCTGGCCAGGCTGCACCAGCAAGCAACAGTTCTCACTGCACCAGTCAGCTTTATCTCCATGTTTAATAAACAACCAGACATCTGCTTGATGGTATCAGCAGGGAAAAAAGTACTGAACATTTTGAGTGCAATCTAAAAATGTGTGTGACCTCAAACAATTTGTCGTTTCTTTAGTGTGTGCAGAGCTGACCCCTCTTGCATTCTCTAAATCCTTTTGGTCTCTTTTTCTTCTCCTGTCCCTCGAAAAAGGCCATAGGATGAAAACAACAACAACAATTTTGAGGGGAACTAGTATTAAATTGTAAGTAGCAATAACCAGGCACTTCATCAACATGAGCATGGTATTCATAAATCTTTACCACCAGCAATTTTTTTACATATCTGGAATCTACTATATTGCAAATTAGTCCCATTTGTCCACTTGGTGCTAATGCCATAAAACCCGACCTCATTTGCCAAAGCACATGAGTCCAGAAATCCCTGGACTTGTTAATTTTTCAGTTTGAAAGTAATCTTGATTCCTAAGCTAAATTTTACGGAAAGGAATCTCATTGTAGTTGGAAACTACACCCTTGTAACTCTAAGGAAAACTAAGAGCAGACCACCCTTTGTTTGGGTTGGCACTGTAGGACACTTTAACACCTGTGTTTTCTTATACCTTAAGAGCAGTTGTTCATTTCTTTCCACTCCAACCCAGTATTTTTCACCTCCATCTCTGCCTGTAGTTGCCACAGAAATTTCAGCATGGCCAGAGCAACAGAATATATGATTTCTCACAGTTTCCTAGAGACTGTTCTGAAAAAAGAGGATCCTTTTCTTTTCTTCAGAAGAGTAACTCTGAGTGTGGGCAAAACATTCTGAAAACTGAGCAATGCTGGCAAAAAAAAAAAAGTTTTCACAAAATTCATGATTTTCATAATTTTACCAATCACACCATCTCTTAATGCTTTCTAACTAGTGTTTTCCCAATCAAATCTGTCTTCTAATTTCACTTCCCATTTTTGAAATAACTTCATAAAAAATTGTCTCTGTTGACCATAACTGCTAAAAAGTTCAGTTCTTTGCCAATGGATTGCTACAGGAGAAGATGAATACAAGCTTTACTTGGGCATGGAAAGGTAATGTGAGCGGTAAAGGCGATTGCATAAGTGAGGGTATATGTTTCTGAAACAGGGAATATAAAAATATACATGCTGAAACTACACAAAAAAACAAGAACAGGATTTTTTTAAAAAAAAGATGCACCACTTTCCATCTATCCTGCATCCTGTTTGGTGAAGAAAACTCTGCATGGTCATGCAAGAAGCCTTAAAATAGGTATTGATCACGGATGTGGTGCAGCCAAAAGACAAAGCTTTGATAACCAAGTATTTTGCAGCCTCCTCTTGCATTTTAAGAGGGAATGCAGCCATCACAGATCGCTGAGGTTGCTGTCAGGTGGGTGAGTTGAGTACGGCTCACGAGAACAGGCACAGTTAGTGCAGGCAATAAAACTTCTCTTGAAAAGTGAGTCCTCTTTCCTTTGGGAATCAGTAAGAACTAGCATCAAGGGTTAAGAAACCTCACTGCCCACGGTGAGCCCATATCTTGTTCCCAGCTTTTAGGCAGCTCTGAAACAGCTATTTAGGTTTATGCAGTAACCAGCACTGTCCTGATGCAGTGCAGGTTCATACTATAACCATCAATGTCCTCGTGCGGCAATAAGCCAAATGTCTTCTGTATGTCTGTGCAAGTATTTGGCATCCTAGTGAAGTGCAATTTGCCTTAATCAGAAATAGATTTATCCTGCTGCTCAGCAACTATGAGGTGTTATGGAAGACAGAAGGAAGATCTAAAGGACCACGGCTACAGCTCGCAACCACCACTCTGAAAATCCACCCTCCAATGCTGCATGGGCAGCACATCACCACCCCAGCCACGGGCACCATCCCCACCATCCCACCGAGCACTGAGCCTCAGCATCTCTCCCACTCTGCCTCCCGCCCACGACGCCTTTGTGGGCAGCCATGGTGGGGAGGGCAGCTGACAGGCAGATAAGGGCAGGCGGCTTCAAAGGAGCTGCCAGCCACTTCCCGGGGACAGCAGCAGTGCCACAGCCCACCACGGTCATAGAAAACAGATGGGTTTCCTAAGTCCCATTGGTATGTTGACCTCCGGGTCCTGGCTGCCACTTTTCCTCCTGCCCTCTGCCAGGGCCGATGGGAAGAGGAGCCCCTGCTGGGGCTGATCTCTCTGGGCAGTGTCAATACAGGACAGCAGGATGACCAAATGGCCCTCAGACTGGGGCATGGTGGTGGGATACAAACAGGCATGTGCCTTTTGATGCACATGAGCTGAGGAGTGCATAAATGAGGCCCACTATAGGGATGTGAAGAGGAGAGTGCCACATCCTAGGTGAAGGTAGCCTGTCACAGCTGGAGAGACACACCCACTGATTTCCAGGTGAGATGGAGGAGAGCTGCCCACTGAGATATCTCCACTAGTGTCCAGGCAAGACGGAGGAGAGCTGCCCACCTGGGGAGGCATGACAGGGAGTGAAATGTGGTGGAGAGATGGGGGGCTTGGCATTCTCCCATCCCCTGAGTAGTCACTCAGGGCAGCCTGAGTGGAGCACACGATTGCCACTGCTTTCTCCTGTAACAACCCTAACCCATCTACCCAGCAGCTCCCTGGGCTGCTGAGCCCCCACCACCTCGGTCAGCAGGGCTGGGTGTTCTTGGGACAGCCCTGACCTGGCTGCTGCTCTCAGCCCCTGCTCCTACCACCCCAGAGCCATCTGCTTCACAACACATTTCCCTGCTGTGCTCCAAGGGCCATGTCTTTGGGAAGTATTTCTGCAGCAATAAAGAAGCATTTTCACTGGGCAAAGCTGCATTTTAATAGCAAGTGGAGAAGACTGTTAAAAGCTGCACCAGGCCCCATTTGGCGCCAGTCGTTACTTTTTTTTTTCTCCTCCATATGTACCCCATATGCAAGTACAGCTGAGAAGCTGACATAGAAATTTTCTAAAAAGGAGAGAAACATCTGAAGCTGAAGAAGGATGTTCTGGGCTTTTTAAGTCTGCTTTTGCAAGAGCTGTGGAGACTCCAGAGATCTCTTATGTCTGCACTTTTTAAATTCCCTCCTTGCAGGTAATTACTAACATGGATAACTGTGAGGGGTGTGTAGGGCAGAGACCTTTCCACTCCATATACTCTCTCCACAGCCCAGCTGCTATTCAGTGTTTTGGTCCTGTGCCATGAGAACACCTCCAAGGCTGACACAGCCCAGGCAGGTGGGTTGCAGTAATACCATCCCACTACATGGATTTACATGGCTGTGGAGAGTCTGGGGTGGCAGAGATGGCTCTGTGATGGATCTCCTATCCCAGCCCCTCCACTGCCGCAAGCCCAGGGTATCAAACATTACCTGATGCATTGACCTACTCTCACTTCAAGAGTTCCTCCTAGCACAGAGCAGAGGATCACCCAGAACCAAAATCCATCTCCAGGCTGGGTTTTATGACTCAAGTTTAGCTGCAGAAGAGACATGGCAGTCCCCTTCTCTATCGGTGGGGGGTAGAGCCCAGCTCTATGACAGAAGTCATGCTCACAAGCTGCTTCTTCAGTTTCAGCTGAAGAATTCATTGCCCTTGGATTCATGGGTTGCATGTGGATAGGCTTGTCTGTCTCCTTTGCTCCCTGTTGCTCATAGACAATATTAAATAGCTTCCCTCCTTCATATACCCATGTGAAATATGCCATGAAATGAAAAAGACAAGAGCAAACATTCCTTGGACTCCTTTCTTTCAGGCCCTGAAGCACCCTCAATGCTCACAGGATTCACTTAGGTTTCTAAACCAAAATACACTCTTGAGTCAGGTAGCATGAGAAACTCATAGATCTGGGAGGTAAAAACCCCACAGCCTTGCATTTCTTTGTTTCAGTTTTTTCATTGTCCTAGAGAACTCTGTGGGATTAGATGAGAGTCCCTGCAGATCACCAAAATTCTCCTTTTGAAACCTCTGGCTTGTTCATCAAGTCTTCTGTCTGCTCTGACTCACTTTCTGCTAATGGTCATGAAGCTAAAGACAGCATCATACATGCTGTGAAAGGGGCTCCTCTCTCCCTGCCTCCTCTCCCATCATTTCTTACATGGCATTCTGAGTCCTTCACCAAGCACCACCTCAGTGGCCCACACACATCATCACCACGTGGTTGCTTCCCATGGGCTCAGGGATACTCTGCTCCTCAAAGGGTGCCCTGGGGAGCGGCTTCTCCTCAAATGTCCTTCCATGAGAGCAAGAGGGGAGACAGGTTCTTGTGTACATCTGAAGAAATGGAGGATATGTTCCCAAAACTAAACACATCGAGCTTGCCAGGAGCATTCTACACATGGACAGGCCCTATGATGCCATCCCCTATTTTTTTAATATTTGTCAAATATACGTTAGCAGAGAGAAGTCTGCAACCAATACTTGCAGAGTCATAGGCTTTTCCTGCCCAGGGAAATTCCCAGACCCAGATTTCCACTCGTTTGCTGTATCCTTGAGCTTATACAACTCCTCTAGCATGGTGTTGCAAGTAATTTGGTATTTCTTGTATTTCAATGGCGTTCATCACTATCACTGTGCCAGACACTGTCTTATTAGGCAAATCAGACAAAGCAAGGGCAGATGTAATATTTCCACACCCATTTTACAGCCAGGCCAAAAGAAATTATGGGGAGATGTTAGCATGCCACTTAAAAAGACCCAAACTGCAGCATGAAAAGCTCTTTGTAAGCTGCTCATACTCCTGGGTGGCCGCAGTGCCTGTGTTTCCCCAGCAAACATCCGCTTTTTTGAAGTTCTTGTCCTTGTTCCCACATGGACCGCAGTGTTTGTGACCCTTTCAGTGCCATGCATGAGTGAATGAGGGAGCAGGCTTCCCTGGGCTCCCCACCACCCTTCCCAGCTGGTCCCTAACCACCAAGGCTGCCTTCTTCCCCAGATGAAACTCCAGTCTCCCATTTCCAAGTGCTCCACAGAGGCAGTAACTAGCTCCCAGAAACACATCCATGATGGGGCCACCTGAGGTCCTGTCACTGCAGCCCTTGCTCTCCTCAAAAAAGGCATAAGAAGCAACAACTGGCTTGCCCTCTGCTCTTTTCTGCAGTGCATTTTAAAACATTACTTCCTTTTTCATGGCCCACCAGGTCCCCCGAGTCCCTCCCTGCTTGTTAAAATGTACCAGGAGGATGGAGATGAAGGTGTGAGTCCTCTTGGCTTGTTCCTTGGCCAAGAGAAATTGGGGGCTGCATCCTTTCCCATGGGGAAAGGAGAAGAGCTACCAGCTGCAGACGGGACCTCCTCTGGGACCAGCTCATTGAGGACCAGCCCTCAGACAACATCACCTTCTCTCAGCAGTAAGAAAAACAGACAAGAAAGGAAGATGCATGGCCTGGAGTAGAGCTGAGGAGTGATGGATTTAGGCAGTGGACTGTGATAGGGGGAGGTATTATTTACAGGTTTCCATATTACTTACTGAAAAAGATTGGGTTTTATCCTCTTTTGACCTTTGTTTTCATTTCAGTAGAGCAGACCGTGACACAGTATATGATTCTCTTATAAAGAGCAAGTTTTCTTGATAAAGATGCTACACTCTAATAAACACAATGCTTGATGGTACTTAGGTCACTTTTCTACGGGGAAAGTTAGACAAAATATTAAAAAACCTACAGCAATGAAAATCTTTGTTATGATTATCTGTGAATATTATCTTCTATGATTCTATGAATTTATGATCTTTCCTGTAACTTTAGCAGTCATCCTTGAACAGAGACACAATTCATTGGAATATCCTACAGGGTAGAAAAGAATTGTTATTTTCTACTAAAATATGTAGGACATTTTCTGCAAAACCTCTTTAAACAGATTAGTCTTCAGGAGATCCAAATGCCTCTGAGTTTGGCTCTACTGCTTAAAGTGTTGTTTGAAAACCACTTCAGCCCCATGTTAATGTCTGCCAGACAATGCAGCTGATATGAATTTGCCATTAATTGGAGAGTGGAGCAATAGGAGTACCAGACTCAGTGATTTACTTTTAAAGTGCCGTTATTAGGGTTGTAGACTGTGTTTGGTTGCTTAGAAACCATCCTTATCGATGATTCAACTTTTCTCCTGATAGCACAGTGAACTGATAGCACCTTTATTTTTCTCTCAGCTGTTGTCAGGAGGAACTATTCCATAAAAGCCTTTGCAAAAGGCAGTATCTCTCCACCAATAGGCAATGTTGATTTAGGCTGAAGAGGTACATTATTCCAAAGGAGTGAAAATTATTTTAGAAAACAGTATTTGGCAGCACAATGCTTAGAGACCTATTGTTCAGCTGGGGGAGAGAAAGAAAAAATACCCTTTCCCATCAAGTAGGGAGTCATAGCTGACAAACAGCATATCTAACAAGCAGCAAATGCTAAGAAGGTCTCTGTAATGTTTCATTAAAACCACAGACATATTACCAGTGTGGACTTTAGGCTGAAACTCATTAGTAAATGAATTCTATCTGTGACAGCCTTGTCAAACCCAGGCTTTACTGATTACATTTGGCTTTTAGGCAGTAATCCCCAGGGAAAGTGATTTATTTCAGCACTTGATGAGTTACTCCATCGATGGTAGTGATAATGACATTATCTTGACATAGGTTAGCATTTATAGGCCCCTTGGAAGGAGTGAGTGTTCAAGGGGGATTTAAATGAAGACAGGAGGGAAGCCGAGACAGTGGTGAGTGGGTAGTTAGAAAGGTTTGGAAAGTGCAGCCCACCTGTAATAGTGAAGGGTTTTACAAAACTGGGCAAATACTCAGCAGGACACCTTTCACTGGCCAAAGCAGAAAGCACTGAGATGAAGTGACCCCCAGTTAGACAGCAAGCCCACAGAAAAGGGGAACCGCAGGCTGCCAACCACCATCCCTCCTCTCCCAGCCCAATGCCCTGCTGTCATACAGGGGCTGAGCAAAGCTGGCTTCGTCTCCTCTCATCTTGCAGCTAAACCAGGGGCTGCATGCAGCAGGGAATGAAACCCTTCCCATGTTCAGGTGTTAATTAAATTGAATGTGTGATTAGGAAGAGGTAATGATGTGCAAAACCAGAGAGAGGTATGGACAAGCACTGAGTTAGGATGCCGTGAGGAGTAGAAACTGGTTGTTAATGGCTAAGACTAATGCCTACATGCTTCCTCAGTAGTCAACAGAGAGAAAAAGGAGAGGGAAGAGGGACAGATCAGAGCAATCAGCAGCTCTGCCTCCTATTTAGTCAATCCTTTTTTCTTCCACAGTCCTTGGAACAACAGAGACATAGGGATCCATAAAATCAAGGGAATACCCCCTTGAAGTCCAGGAAATTCATGTTTAAACTTCACATATCTACCATGGTAATTCATGCAATACAAAACCGGTGGCCCCCATCTTAACTAGTAAGACATGGAACAGGAGCTCCAGGAGAAGTCAGAGCTGCCTCTGAGATACATCTGATATAGGTACCACAGGTGAGATTGCTCCCTGAGATCTCAAGTTCTGTCAGTCTGGGCTATGAAAATGCTCTCTGCAATGCAAGGAATGAAACCTGAGCCCAGCCAAGGCCAGGAGTCAAGGCTGTCCCATCAACAGCCATTTGGAAATCCCTTAGGAGAAGTCTTTTCCAGCTTAAAAGAAACCAAACAGATCTGCAGACGCTTGACAACCCTTTAGCAGATCCATAATGTGCCTATTAAGGTTTCCGTTGTCATCCAGCTGGCCTAGCAATGCTCCTTCTCTGTAAGGAAATGCACAGCAAGCCACCCTCGGTGTGCCATGGACATAAAATTGAAGCACTAGTGCATTTGAGGATTGGTGCACTCATAATCTCTAAGACAACATCACAACCTCAGTTTTGTCGATCTGTCTTTACAGAAAATATCATAAAAACTTACTCTGTGGCAGCAGCACCTGTGGGCCTTGTGCAAATTCAGGAGAAGGTCTGATGTCTGCTGAAATTGTTCTGTCAATTTTCACTCAAGAATATGTCTCTTGAAGTGCAATGAACATGCACCCTGTCATACAGATCCAGTGTCACGCCAGCTGTAACAGCGAAAGCACGAAAAGCTTATCTTTTTCAGTAATTAACTCTAACCTGAGAAGACATAGGTAAGTAATTGCAAGAATAAAGGCTACTACACCTCCAGTAAATAAAGTTTTATCTGCCTGTTTTTCATCTCCAGCATTCATCTGGACCACCAAGTTGCTTCTGTTGCAAATCAGAAGTGTGATATTACTGTTTTTAAGGCAATAATACCTTTTAATATCCTAAGCAACATCACATCAACTGAGATAGGACCTGCAAAATTCAATTACAATTTTTGGGAGGGAGTCTAAACTATAGGTAGCAAATGGTTGGGCTTTAGAAAAACGTATTTTCTTCTTTAGGGAAAAAGGGGCAGAATGTTAGGCTAGGACATAGTCCTGAGAGGCTGTTTCAAAATAAAAAATCTGCATATTAGGTCTTTCATTGGATCGGTGTCATACACATTGTAAAAGGGAAGGAGTGGACTTCCGCTTGCCAAATGTGGTTATCGGAAATTGTAATGAATTGTTATCTCAGAGCAATTGTCAATAAAGAGGAACTGTGAAGGAACTGCAGGAGACAATGAAGAACTGAAGAGATGTTTCCTTTGTCACACATGGCTCTGACTGGTCTTGGGGGCAGCATATGAGCAAACCCCTGCAGGGCTCCAGCTCCTAAGTTCCCAGGAATACTGTCTAGAGAACAGCTCAGCTTATGAAGCAGTTGGAAGGTCTGTGTGTGAATTAAAATAAAAACTATAAGGCTAAATGAAGTGAATTGTTTAGCCATAAGGCTAAATTACTAAATAATGCAGAGAATAATACTTTTCACCATGTAGCCGTATTAATTTCCATACACACCAGTGAGTTTTGAAAGCAACATGGGTGAGAGCCACCAGCAATACGTGGCTGCTGTGCTATTCTAAATGGCCTGTCTGCGTTGAGGACAATGCAAAATATGATTTTATTAATCTTTCATTTTAATTTCATGGCACTCAGCAGTGTCTGTGACTGTGCACAATGACAGGCACCAGTCCAGGGCCTATGCTGGCACAAGCTAGGTTTGTTCCATTGACCCCAGCAGAGCTGTGTTGATTTATGCCATCTGAAATCTGACTTGTAATTTCTGCCTCAGAAGGATTAAACTTAATTACTCCTTTATGTTTGACCCACAGCATGGGGATATCCCAGCATCACAAACCCAAGGGTACCCATTCCTCCCCTCAGCTGTAGTAAACATCCCCATTCAATCCAATCTCATGACAGCCACCTGGCAAGAAGCAGGAACTGTGCTGTGGCACCAGACCCATTTACCAGTTGGTTTGGACATGAGAGGTTACACACCACAGCTTTCGGAGCCACAGGGGGCTCCAGGGAGCTCCCAGTGCCTGCCCTGGCAGGAGTGGATTTCAGGCCCAGCCCCACTGGATGGTAGTCCCCAAAATCTAAGACCTCTGGTGATGGGAAGACAGGTTTGAGCCTTCCAAGCATCTCCTTTTTGCTTAGTCTGGAGA
Organism: Eurystomus gularis; assembly: GCA_013400335.1. Classification (NCBI taxonomy): domain Eukaryota; kingdom Metazoa; phylum Chordata; class Aves; order Coraciiformes; family Coraciidae; genus Eurystomus; species Eurystomus gularis. The sequence goes on from VZZY01017459.1 coordinate 190,355, forward strand.
TGCCTTTGTGGTGCTCTTGATCTGGTGATGCTGGAGAAGGGTGATACAGAAGCCTTGTGTGATTTGCAACACTGCACACATGTTTTGTCTATCATCACTCCCTCCATGTCACCTTTCTGTTGGCTGTTTCTGCCTCCTTTATTTTATACTGCTAAATTACCCTTCTTGAAAGCTAGCATGGAGTGGGCAAACTCATGCATAACTGCAGGTTTTGCAGTTTGCAGTTTTGCGGTTTGCCCTGAAAGTTTCCAAATCTTGGACCAACAGGGAAGTAGAGAGTGCTTTCCAGGGGACAATTTAACCCCAAGGTCCTGCCACCTAGACAGTGCTCCTGCTCACAAATGGCCCATGGGCAGAGAGACTGATGTAGGCCTTCTGCGGATGTCAGAAGCCAAATCATTTTGAACTTAAGAGGTTAAAACACAAGCACCTTAGATTGCCTCCCTGTGCCAGAATCAAGCAACGGCTTGTCCTGTTCCCAGCATGATCCATCGCCCATGGGAAGTACTGCTGAATGAGGACACATTGCCACACTGCCCTGCGCTCACTGCAGTTTGACAAATGCTCATCAGCAGCATCTTACATAGAGCCCATTGTAATGATTGTGCCTTAGGGCTGTGTCCTTTCTTTCCAAGCAGAATAGGTTGAAACTATTTCTATAGTTGCATGGAAACTATTTCTCACTGGGTACATTGGTGCAGAGAAATCCAACAGCCTTTTTTCCCCATGTTTGTCAGCCTGCACACCCTCACTCACACTCCTCTCAGCCTTCTGGTTTATGCAACTATTAGGACAGTTTAGGGCACCTATTGCAAATTGCAATAGAGGGATTATTTTCTGGTCCCCAGTTAAACAGGTTCCCTGGTGATGTGTCTACAGAGTGTACGGGAAGAACATGCAATACAAAATATATGGTGTTCCCCACTGTGCCGTCCAAGACAAGGCAGAATGCCTTATCCTAGCTCTGATAAAGTCAGTGCTCATCTGCTTCAAAAGGGCCTTACAAGAAAGATGGAAATAGACTTTTTACCAGGGCCTGTAGCAATAGGACAAGGGGGAGACCTTTGAATCCAGAGTGGATTCAAACTAGATATAAGGAATAAATTTTTTACAATGAGGGTGGTGAAACACTGGAACAGGTTGCCCAGAGAGGTGGTTGATGACCCATCTCTAGAAGCATCCAAGGTCGGGTTGGATGCAGTTCTGAGCAACCCGATCCGGTTGAAGATGTCCCTGCTCATCACAGGGTGGCTGGACCAGATGAACTTTAAAGATCCCTTCCAACCCAAAATATTCTGTGACTCCATGATTCTGTATTTTGCCTCAAAATCTTTTTTCTGTATGGAACTGAGTAATCTGTTATGTGAGGAACAGTGGCTGGATTTGTTTTGCAAAGCATAGCTGGAAATGTCATGATGCCTGGTTCCATGTAGGCACTTGGGTACAAGCACTTAAAAATCTGCTATTGCTAAGCTGTACCTATATGGAGTCGATTTCACTGTGTCCCTCCACTTGAAGACTTGCTGAAATGCAGCTGTTAACCCTAAGGTATATCTCCTTACATCTCTGAAGAGAATACACTGGTTCATTAATTTTGCCTTTTCATCTGGGAAAGATCAAATCTGGAAACTTTTTCTTTTTTTCCTTTTTTTTTTTCTTTTTCTGTTCTCTTTAACTCAGTAATTACACTGTCTGTGAGAAAACAGAGCAGAAAGGAAATTGCTTCTAAAGGACATGGTAATAAACGTGTCACGTATATCACTTAGCTGGGTTGTGTTTATTATTAACTCGGAATGGGAGAAGACTCGAGCTGCGGCGCGGGAGCATGACGAACTGGTTTTCCCAGGAGTGCGATTCCAGACCGTGCTGATTATCCCCCCATTTGCACCGAGAGGACCCAGCCAGTGCAGCTCACCTCATTAGCCAAGCAAGGGACCTGGGAATCCTGTCGCTGCATACATTTCTCCACAGTTCAGCAGCAAGGAATTCTCCAACATTTCCCTCTTTGCTGATTTCCACTAAATGAGGCTCCAACTAATTTTAATTAAACCAGTATGTACTGAGAATAACTCCTCTGACTTCACATTAATGCCAGCCAACAGAGATGAAAACTGCCTTGCAGTGCCTCCCCCTTGGCAGTTGTCAACTCGAGGAACCTCAGCTGTGATTAACTGAACTCTAGCACCTGTAGAGATGAACCTAAAGATGGTGGCTTGATGTTGAATCCCAGGCAGGACTTCCAAGGCAGTGGGTGAGAAATCCTAGGAAAATTCTCATAAATTTCAGTGTAACCAAGATTTCACCTGTATCTCTAAAGCGTGTATGTATCTGGGATAAATTTGCTATCCTACTGCTTTAGATCACTCCCAAGCTGTAAAACAGGGTTAAATCTGTTAAGCGGCTACTTAGTCTGGGTTTACTGATGCTTTGCAGAAGTGGAACGGCAAAAAGCAGCTTGCATGTCTAGTTGAATCTGGCCAAAGCTTGCGCAGGTTTTTCTGTTGGAATAATTTCCTTTATAGAAAGACCATGGATGGGCTACCAAGCAGCCATTACAGGTTGGCTTTTGGATAATGTTGGAGCTAGAGAAATGGTTTGGGCATTCGGTTGTATTTGGAGCTCCTTTGTTTTTAGCAAAACCCAGAGTAGCTCTGCTTGGAGGTGTGAAAGTGGGGTGGCTGCACCAGGGCCCCCAGGGTAGAGACCTGGCTTTGAAAATGGGGAGAGGTTGGAACAACCTCTCCATGGTGCATACTGGGACCCTGGAAGACACTGAAATACCACTCAGATTTAGAGGAGACATTCAGATCACCTGATTTTGAGTCACTTCGTGGCATTGAGTACACAGGAGCAATGCTTGGTGAGGAAATGGATGCTCTGATGGGGGCCAGGTCACAGAGATGTCCAGATTGAGCTGGGCCAGTTTAGTTCTCTGTGGCCGGTCCTGGGGCAAATACAAGACTTAATAAAAACAGATGCACACACATACCCACAGCTCCTTCCCTTTCACATGAAGAACATTTCTCAGGGCGCATACTTCAAAAGATGTACACTGGCCTTTATTTTTTTCAGGAAATTAAAAAGATGGCATCCACCCCCAAAAACTATTTCTGCCTAATTTAAGTTAATAAGTTCCACTAAGACAGCAATGATTCTCCTGTTTGGCTGCTGCCTCTATTCATTACGTGTGTGTGTATATTATTGCTATTTATCAGTAATCTCCTTGGAGCTCTACAATGACACAAGATTATGACATTCACTGCTCCCAGAGCTTGCTATACCAAACAAAACAAATGATGAGCAAGAACTGTAACAACTGAGCCGCTGATCTGAGCTAACCTTTGATCTGTGGTTAGGGATTTGAGGAATCAAAAAGTGGCTTCTCAGATTGCCTGGATCTTGAGTTTTAAAATGACACATCAGAAAAGGAGGATACTTTGGCTGGGGCACATTCAATGAACATTCTTTCAAGGACACTAGGACTTTTTCCTTGGTTTGGGATTATTTTTTTCCCCACACATGGCATTGGTTTGAAACTATTTAAGTAGTGATTACCCCTTATTTTCCTACTTTACTGGCAACTGTGAATTGTTGGGATAAACAAAATATATGCAATGGTGAAAAAAAAAAAAAAAAGGCATATTTCTGAGTTAAGAAAATGAACTGTGGAGCAAAGACCACAGCACGATTACACAAGCTTATTCACTGATGGAAATAAGTGCTGTGGCAGGCAATTATTTCCAGATCTTACCATGCAAGAAAGGCAAACTGTTTGCTGGAGAGCATTCATGAGGGTCAGATGATGGAGGGAAAGGCCAGGAAGACAAGAAGGAAAGCTTTCACATCCCTTTTTCAAGCTGTCACATGAAAGAAATGCCTGCAGTAACACTCAGTGAATGTGAACAGGGAGATGTTTGCTAATTGCCAAAATGTCCCTCAGTGGGGCAGAGAGAGGAGGGAGAAGAAAATTATCATTAAATAAAACAATAAGAGAACTGTTGCCATTTCATGTTATTTTTGTTGTCTGGAGCTGAGTGAAGAGAAAAGAGTCGTGCATGTCCAGTATGTGCTACCACCATGCTATTATAGGTACTGTATAGACTTCTCAAATGCTGCTAGTGAGGGGCAACTCAACGCAGTTGCTGGTTATATGCCTTGAGTATTTAATGACAACCAGGAGGAACCCATCACAGTAAAAGCAGAGTCAATAAAGCTCTTGGGCTTTACTCACCACCACATGAGAAAAACAGTAGTGCTAAAAGCACGTGTTCTGAGCCCCATCCCAGCTGCAAAATCACCTGGGCTTGTTTGGAAACCGTACTGGTCCTAGTAGCACGTGTGCATACACCAAATATGCCACACGTGCTGACAGAGTTCTGCCGAGCGGGGACTATTGCTATTTGCTGTTCAGCCCAGAGACAGCAGCTCAGTAGCTGTAGGACCCCTAGATGAGGAGCATCTGCCCTAGCTGACGGGCAGAGATCAGCCCCTTGGAAGGTCCAGGGTTGCCCCTTTCTCCCCTTGACTGCAGAGGGGACCCAAAGCAGATACGCTCCTACCAAAGACACCAGAGTGGTGGGGTGGCTCTTGACCTGCAGGCACATGTGCAGCCATCTCAAGGCTCAGGTGAGTGCACTCGTTCCTGCGGGCACAACATCTCCATTAGCCCTGGGGGCTGCTCAGGATGAAGTGATGCTGCAGAGAAAGCTCCTTAGGAAATGCAGCTGTTCAGTCATAAGAAGGTGGGTCCTGCTATCTATAGAAAACAGGCTGAAAAACACGAAACGGAGGTCAGGAGTAGACATCCAGTTCTTACAACGGCAGTGTGATAGCAGTGACCTTCCACAGGGGTCTGCACAGCAACCTTGGCTGTTTAGTATCTTCGTAAATGGCGTGGAAAAGGGGTGAGGAGTGAGGTGAGAGAATTTGCTGCTGATAAGAAGTTATCTGAGGACAAGGACATGCTGTGAGAACTGCAGACAGAGCGAGAGGTCAAAGGGCAGAAGAAATTCAACAAACGTAACTGCAAAACTAGATATTACAAGGGGAAAAGGGAGTCCTAGATTAACACAGGCTCTGCATGGACCATTGCTGATCAAGAGCTAGGTCCTGTGTTTAGTGTCCACCAAAGCATGAGCTCAGCCCTCAGCAGCAGATGAAAAAGCAAGTCAAGCACTAGGAACCTGCAGGAATGGAACACATATCTCAGAGGGTGGCAAGGGAAGCATCACAAGCCATGTCTTCCCTCCTCCCAAAACATCTGGCCACAGCTGCAGACAGATGCTGGGCTGGATGTGAAACCAGTCTAACCACACAGCCAAGTCTCCATTTCACAGTGTCACCTCAGTATGCATTCGAGGCGGGAGGTTTCTGCACCACACAACGTCATGAACATGGCCTTCCTCTCCCCATGCCCAGTAAAATGAGCAGATATGCAAATAATATGAAAATAAGGCCCCTACGCCTTCCTACAAAGTTCACACAGTCCCAGTCAATGACTGGATTTCTTCCCAGCCCTTAACAATGGGGTATGAAACATCAATACCCAAAGCAAACACCAGAATACCAACCTTGGGAAGGTCCATCACGTTGTTTGTCAGCTGAAAGTTGGCTTAACAACCATGAGGCAATAGGTTTATTGCTTTCTGGTTGTTAGTAACAACCTATGTTGGTTACGGCAGGAGTCACCTGGCCGTGCAGCTATGTGGTGGGGCACCCTCTCTCTTCTGCCACATGGAGTCATACTTTTATGATACAGGTCTTGTTGCAGGGCTACTCCAAGCAGCTGAACACTTTGCCATGTGTTTTCCTTGCTACAGCTTCAAATAATTCCTGGGGATGGTTTATATCCTGAAAGCTGAGACAGTCCAGGACCAACGGAGACAGAGAGCCGCCTGCACTCTCATTTTGGGAACCAGTCAATGTGTCACAAGCAGGAAAGTTACACCAAAATATTCATGTTTCAAGTCCTGGATTTATTCTCCAAAAGAAAGACTATACTCATATGGGCTTGAAATAATTGGTGCTCATCAGAGGGTGATAACGTGCATCACAAGAAGAAAGGGGTCTTTGCTTCCATCACAGATGGCATCCTTGTTGCTGTGGGAGCTGCTTCTCCCCAAATGGGAAAGTGCCACCTTGGAGTTTGGCAGCACATTGTATCAAGGTGTCAGCAGCCTCTGCTGCCCCAGGGACAGTGAGGGATGGGGCAGCAGGGAGAGCTGGTGAGGGACTCACAGGGAAGGCACAGGGGACAGGTATAGAGGCATAGTGAGACATGCACTATGGACCACTGGGGACATGCAGGGGGTTTGGTGGAACGTGGTGGGGGCAGGCATGGATGGTACCCGGGGACACCCATGAGGGTGCAGAGGGATATGTGGGACACATGGAGGGTGCAGGTGGGGACATGGGAGACAAATGAGGGTGAAGAGGACCTACATGTGTAGTGGGACACATGGAAGCAAGGCAGGACATGTAGAAAAGCATGGAGGGACAGATGAGGGAGGACAGGAAGACACATATGGGGAGGCAGTGAGATGTGAGGCATAGGGACACATGGGTGCATGGTGGGAGCATGGGGAGATGTAGGGGTGTGGAGATCAGGCATGGTGTCACACAGGTGGTGGGATGTATGGTGGTCACACAGTAGGAACACTGGGGATCACAGGGGAACACATGAGGCTTCTCTGGGCAAGTGTGCCCACCCCCCATGGGGCCCCACATGTGTCCCAGTGCCACAACCTGTGGTGGGCAAGAGAACTCAGGGGGATGCGCATACTTTGGGGGCCAGAGGAGCAGGCACCAACAGTCCCAGCTGCACCCCCTTCCCATAAAAATAAAGTATGTGTGACAGAATTATGCACAACAAAACAGATATAATAAATATATGTAAAATGTATGATATCTGTATATATAATTTATTTTTATATATACAAAATAAAGCAATGATGGCCAAACAATGGATACAGATGGGAAGCGAAAAGCACAGTGAAACCTTAGCCACCAGAGATTAAAAGTAGCCCAGCCCTGGTAAGGTGGTGCCAGGGGTAGTGGGGCCATTAGTGGGGTCTCGGGGAGACATCTCAGGTATGCTCCCCTAGGGCCTGGAGCAGACAAGCTTTTCCCTGGCATTCTCTTCAAGAGGGAGGGGAAAAAATCTGCATGTTCAGTGCAAAGTGTGCATCTGTCCCAGTGAAACCAGAAGAGGAAGTGTCAGACCCCACCCTGCAAAAAACCCACATGTGTGAGTGTGTACATACGTCTCTATGTACAGATGGCTCAGGGGAGCGGTGGCTTTGTGGCCAAAGGGAGCCAAAAATCTCCCCTTCACAGCCTCAGCTGTGGTGGCTCTCCCTGGGCTCTAACTCCGGCACCGCCCCACCAGCCATGGGTCCACCCAGCCACCAACATCACCCACCAGCATTTGGGCTGCTGAAGCTGACAATAGCCAAAAGTTGGCTTAGGAAGGAAGGGTTTTAATTTAAGCCTCGCCTGCCTTTATTTAAAACTCATTTACAGCTTTTGCTTGGTTTAAATCCACTAATGAAAGGATATCGGTGGAAAGTGGAGTGCAGAGGTACTCCTTCCTGTCCCTCCATCCAAGGGATGCAGCTTCCCCAGGAAAGGAGGGGGTGATTTCCTGGTGTCCCGAGGGAGAGGAGGGAGACCCATAGCTAGGATTTTTGGATGGCCGAAAGTGGAGTGACCCACTTTGCCTTGGAGGTGGGACTCCTCCACAGCTACATTTGGCCACAATCCAGCTTGACTATTGAATCAACCCTCACATCTCTGAGAATGAACTTTAAAAGAAAGTTTGTTATGGCTCTTGATGTTTCCCAGTCCCTAGGAAAAACTGGTAGATCTGCTTTTCTTCCAAAAAACACACAACTCAAAATCAACTATTACAAGCTAAGTTAAAACACAGTGTTTCTATAGCCCAGTGCCCTTCTGATAACAAGATGTGAGGTTTTGGCTGGATTTTTTTTTTTTATGTTCACCTTAAATCAAGTCAATCTGTTTTTCCCTTTCACTCTTGCTGCTTGCTGATGTGCAAAGCAGTGTTTGTGCTTGGACTGCCCATGACTAACAGCAGGAGTTACGGCTCACAGCATAAACAGCCTGGGATTCTCAGTTGCTGCTCCAGTGCTGCTCTAGTGTTCCTCTGCCCGATACAGATCCAGTTCTCACCCATCAGGTCAGGGGGATGCTCTGGCTGAGCTGCGTTGTGCCAGTTCGTGGGATTTTGCAATTTCTGCCCCAAAATATTGTTTGAAGCTCATCTGTCATGCTTGGCACCAAGTTGGTGCATTGCCCCAGGTGGGAAGGGGTGGGGTGGATGAGACCCTTTGAGCTGATTGCTCTGAACCTCCCTCTCTGCTTAGCAGCTGCCTCAGGGGTGGGGTGCACTGGTGGGGCTGCCAAAAGCCCTCCCCATTGCCACCTCTCCTAGGACCTGCCTCCATGGGGTGGGTATCCAGAGTGGGGGGAGGAAGGGAGGGATGTCAGAAGACACTAACGGCACTGAAATTAAAAATGGAAAGGAAAAGGAAGGAAAAAGGGAAGCCAAAGTAGAAATTCAGTTGTTCTTCAGAGATGGGGGGAAGGAGGCAGACTGTTATGCAGCCTTTACTCTGCCGCTGAGAAACTCTACCCATTGAACAAGCCTGATGAGTAATTGTCAGTATACATCCACTGTTATTTCAGTCCTGGCAACATCTGCATTTAGAGAACATCTGCTTTTTCTGCAAAGCTGTAAGTGCTATGGTCAACGCATCGGTATTTAATTCCTTTTATTTTTAAAATCTTCAACCTGTTCTGTGAGTACTGTGCTAGCAGTACACATAATAAAATGCAGCGTTACAAAATTACTATAAATTAATGAACTTCTCCTTTCCACATTCTTCCCCAGCCCCAGAGCCCTGCCTCACGCTGCTTCATTGTACTGACTCAAACTGAATTAAAGCTGCAATATCTTAGCACATTTCACTTAACAATATTCCTGGCACAGGCTGAAAAGCATCTATTTTAATGGGATTTGAGGGATGAGGGGGGAGGGGGGGTAACAATTTTTCCTGTTGTTGGGAGGAGGTGCCTGTATCAATAGCAACTGAGGCATCTCAACAAGAGAGAAAGAAGAACAAGAAAGCTCCTGGGAGAGAAATACTGTTGGGCTGTTGAAGCTTTCAGATCTCAGAGCATCCTGTATTTTATTTACAGCTCCTCTGTAACTGAATACTATTTTCCTATTATTATATTGTGCTTTTTTTCAGTTGGGCTCCTTATCCTTTCTTTGAAGCAACATGACCACATAGTAAACTGTTTTTGAGGAGCGTTTGCTGGTTGAGGTTAGAAGTTGAAACCACAAAGTTCCTTATCTTGTCTTTCTGCAACTGTTTTTACATGAGCTATCAGGGCAAAGGAACAAAGCACTAACAACTGAAATCTTCTTTTTCCCCTCTCCCCACCCATATTTTTGAGGCTACGGGAGGAGAAGTCCCCTGTAGGACTCATCTGCTGGTTCTCTTTGATTTTGGTGTCCGCAGACCAGGTATGAACGTGCTTCCAAAGGGTGGTCCGGGAGGGGAGGCAAAGGGGCTGAACTGGAAGGTGGAAAGCAGTCACCAGCCTGGCATGGGTCCCCCTGGAACCTGTCTTTCTGGCTGAGGAACAAGCTCTGGAAAGTTTCCTCCCTAAACTTTCAGCATACCTTATTTAACTGCTGCTGTGTCTTGCTAACAAATGTGTCTGGACACTAAAGCTGGTGGAAGTCTTTCTTCTCAGAAGAAGACCTTTGGATAAGCCCAGGTGTCAAAATCAGCTCTTGTGGTTTGATTTGAAGTTACAAGCTTATTGGAGACTTCTAACCGAAATGAACTAGGCCACCTTCCCAGATAGAGATGGGGCTCCTGGGGGGCTGTGAGTGTCCAGTCCCTGCACTGCACCATGTTCTGTTGGTATCTAGAGGCCTTTGAAACCCACTCAAGCTTTGATAAGCCTTGCAGGCATTTGTTTTTCACACGCTCCAGTGGTCATGCTTGATACATCCCAACATGATGTTTTTATACCAGGACAAGTGTGCTGGTACAAATCATTTTGCAAGGCTATCTCCTTGAAGCCTCCCAGAGCTCCATGGGTTCAACAAAGTCTGGCCAAGCTGGGTTTGGTACTTGGTCCTGATCTTTAACAACAATCATACTTGGGCTTCTGTGGCTTTTTGACTCTAATCTTTAACTAAGAGGGAAAATATTTTTAAAAATACAAAAGATAAACAGCTTCTTAGACATATCTGATATGTTATTGTTATCTCTAAAGAGTTGTTCCTTGCCGTGACAACGTACCCAGATGTTTCAAGCATCTTTGGGCAGACAGCGCAAACGCTGCCACCCACGCTCCATCCCCACATGTTCGTCACATCAAACCAGTCCGGTAGGAACAAGTGGCACAAAATCTGCTCCAGAGAACCTGGAGTACCAAGAGGATGAGGGGGAGGAGGCAGTGAACACAGGAGCTGAAGCGTGTTGTGACTGAGAATAAGTCAACAGTGCACAGCTATACTAGGTAACCTCGTCTTCTAAAGCTCACATCTGGATTCTGGAGACAACATGATTTTTCTAGCGGTAAATGATCGCCTCAATCGATAGATGATTGATTTCTGAGCAAAAACATTTGTAGTATTGAACCCCAAGTGGCATTTGTTATTTGCACTCAGAATTACACAGAACTTTCACCTGAGAAACAGAATTAGTTCCATTATCTGGAGACCCATCTTGAAAACACAGCACTGGTAATGACTTGGGTTTAGTGCTGGCTCTCAGAAACTCCAACTTTGTTCTTGAACAAGACAGCCAGAGGGGCTGTGTTTAAGCAAATGCTTCATGCTGGCAGAAGCTGTTTCCAAATTACTTGTCAAGCTCCATGCGAGCCCAGACAGCTTCACCTCGGTGGGTAACTTCTCCCCACCACTCAGTCCTTATCTCAAAGTCTAACCTGAACCCTGCTTCTCCTTCAGCTTCAGGCCATTGCTCCACAAAGTAACCAGTTGCTTTTGTTTCTCTTGGTACCTGTCACTAATGTTGTTCCCATCCTCTCCTCACTTGCTTCTTCCCAGGGAGGACCTTTAGCAATCCCAGGAGTTACATGTACAGGTCTGTGTCTGTCTTCTATGTATTTGAGCTAGGTTTTGTACACCTTTCCTAAACATCACAGATCAGAAACACAAACTGCATATCAGGTTGGCCTCCACAGCTTCATTAACCTCACAGTTTTAACCCGTAAACCCTCTTTACTACCGGACCAGCCATCATTTAATTTCTCAACGTTTTTCTCCACAATGCCGTGGTCTTTAAGCTAACATTTGCCTTGCTGGTAACTGCTCCCTGTCCCATCCCCAGGGGCTTGGCAGGGGTTTGTGTTCACAGCTCCAGGGTCCCACCCAGGGTGGTTGATTGCAGTATGCCACAGCATTGTCTTCTCACCACGCATGGCTGGTAACCTTCCCAAATGGAGTCTCGTGACACACTATGTCACACTGGAAAGCACATCTTCTCAATAGCTACTTCATCTCCTAGACAGAGCAAGGCTTGATATCTCCTGGACATGAGCATGCAGTGTTATTCTTCCCCTCCTTCACTAACTTGCTTCTACAGCCAGTAGAAACCACTGGCACCCATGGTAGGCACTGCTCCTTTGGGGCAACCTGGTGGGTGGAGTTGTGGAGGAGATGGGAGACCAAAGGCTACCTCACAGTGATGGTGTGAGTGGGCCAGAGGTGGTCCTCCTCTGAGGCATCACGATGTGCTGCATCCCTGCCTGAGCATCAGCCCAGGCACTGCTGTGGGTCATCATGAGGGCAACGTAATCCAGGTCTAGAGGGAGTTGTCTCCTCATTCCATCTGGCTATCAAAGAAGTGGGGTGACCTGCTCAGCTCTAGCTAATTGCTAAGTATCTACAACTGAAATCTGTATATCCTATTCAAGGGTAAATTCAGGTTTGCAAAGTTCCTGGGAGTAAAAGGCATCCTGTGGATGCGCAATGTCACTGCTGCTGAAGGTGTCCTCATCTGCCTGCACAGCAGCGGTGGGAGACTGACGTGCAACTCCATGAACTGGAGCTGGCTGAGGAACCTGTCACTGTGTTCTCTCTTTCCATATGTTTTTGGGTTTTTTTTTTTTGCTAATTCATCTGTTGCATGAAGGGAGGGATTGACAGGTCTTGCAGCACGTTCCAAATAATAAGTTGAGAGTATCCTTCCCCAAGATGCTTTCAGAGGGTACAAGCACTTTTGGGTACTGCAGGAGACAGACCAAGCAGCCAGTACCCACTGTTCTCACAGTTTCTCCCTGCTTCGCCCTTAGAAGTTCAGGGGGCAGAACCAGTGCAATTGCTTTTGCCAGTGCTCAGGGGACATTTGCCCTTTATGGCCCCATCCATGTCCCCAGTATGTGACTCTGAGAGCACCCAAAATCCAGTGCTGGCCACATGCCTGTGTGCGAAGGTGAACTCAGTCCTCTGGCTTCACTGAAGGCTGAAAGCATCCCACCATGTGCCTTCTCTGCCTTGGCCAGTGTCACTCCCTTTCTCCACTTTATTTCCTGTGACAAATTTGCCGTGCTGGCTCTGTGGAAAGCAGCTGGAAGGGTTTCACGCCTGCAGTGTTTTTCTCCTTCATTATCCCCCTCAGCAGGATTGGATCTATTCAAATCTCGCTTTCTTTTTCTTTTTTTTTTTTCCTTCTTTTCAGTGCGGCTTCCTCCCATTTCAGCTTTTTGGCTGACTTGGGGCTTGAAATCTGCCTTTCCTCTTCCCTGGTGCTTCCTCCTGCAGAAACCTTTCACGTGCCATGGACTTGCTTTCTGCAAGCTCATGGAGGTATGTTACGAAGAGCACAGTGGGAAGCTGCTGCCTTTTCAGTAGGAGGGCTCCCGAATCACCCCCTTAGCCTCCCAAAGGTGACAGGGGCATTGGCTGCTTTGCGTCACAAACGCAGACACACAAGGGAAGAACACCGAGGTGCTGTGCCTACAGCATCTATGCAGGTCCTCACCCTCCACAGGAAAAAGTGGTTGTGATCCTTGTGTCAGGGCCACTGGGATATGGGGTCTTCCTCCTCCCTGAACCCTCCTCGTGTTTTTAGGATTTGTCATGAAGTTACTGACACCTGCTCTGAGTGACAATAAATCTCTGAAGCCACCGGTGAAGAAACAAGCCTGATGCCCCAACTGAACATTGTTCTTGTTCAATGCCCCGCTGTCCCTCTCCTTTCTATCTCCAGAGAGAAATAAAACCAAATTATCCTAATATTACAGGCAACACCTAACAAAGTCACACATAAGGAATCCCATGGCAGAAAGTTTTCAGGGCACACTGCAAGCTGTGCTGGCTCCATCCTGCAGTTGGGTAAGGTGGGTAGATGCCCAGCACCTTGGCATGCAGGAGGATGGCAGGATCAGCCCTTCGGGACAGTTGGGAAGCGCAGCCACTCCATATCACAGCTGCCTCTTCTGATAGAGCAGCTGTGCCTTGGCCTCAGACACTCCCAGTTTTGATGGCATAAATGCAAACACATTTCTGGCCATCTCTCCCCTTCTGGGGACTTGCCACAGTCTGATCTGGGAAAGCCAGCTGCTCTTCCATTTGGCAGATGCCTGTGCAGCTGGGAGTCTGTACTGGGACACCAGTATGGTGCTCCACTACCAGCCAGCTACGCTGCTGGCAGCTGCCCATGCATGTCCAGTGCTTGCAAGACACAGATACCCACCATCTCAGCTGTTGCTGTACCAATGGTGATGGTTTCACTTTATTAAATGACAGTTAAAATAGCACAGGATAAGTTATCGGAGGAGAATGGGAACCTTCACTGGGCTTTTACCAACCTATCTAATGCCAAGGAGTTGCAATAGAAAAGGACTTTTTTGCTTTTATACTGATTTTAACCATTTTGGTAAGCCGGCCCGGAGCTGGTAACTTCCCCTTGCTCTTGCCAGGGTGTAGTTAGGTGATGACTGCATGTGCATTTGTTTCTGGATGCTGTAGCTGTGTGTATACTATCATATGGTTCTGTTTTATGCTGGAACTTTAAAAAATATTATTTATTATTATTACAAACAAATGTTTACACACAACAGTGTGCCATTGGCATCCACTTCCCAAATAGCCGGTGCTTGATGGGTCGAGTCAGACCTGGCGCTCAGCATGCTGATTCCTGGAACAGATCCCCAGGTACCCCAGCTAACCATCTCAAGTTCATGCTCCAGACTGGGAAGCTCTTTGGGGTTTTGTTTTTGTTTAAGAAATGTATTCACCAAAAATATGCTCTCGCTCATCTCGAAATATGCTCATCTGGAATTTTGTTCTAGATGTTAAACAAGCCAATAGCAACAATGCAAGAGTCATCCTTGTTGGATGGTCAACCTCATCTCTCCTTTCAAATAAGCCAGGCGTTCCCAGCTCACAGCCTTGACAACTCCACGCTCCCATCCCAGTGGCACCATGCAGGAGAGGCTCAGTGCCCAGAAAATCCAGCCTGGTCAAAAGCAAAAGGCAAAGGAAAGATGTCCACCAAAAAAAAGTCACGCTCTGGAAATGTTCCTTCTTACTTTTGCTTTACTTCTTCTCTATGTTGTTTCTCTTTCATATCATTTCATGGCATTTCATTAGTACTGCATATTATATGAGAATATCTTACTATTTTTTTAATTCTGTTTCATTTTAAAGCTATTAAAACCATCTGCCACTTAGTAAACACTAACATATTTTCTTTTCTAGATCAAAGTGTCTCCTGTCTGTGTTGTAATGGAAGTTTGACATTATTTTTTTTACAAGACAGGCAGGAGACACTTTGATCAGGTGCCAAACTGTTTCACTACAACAAACAGGCAACACTCTGAGCTAGAAATGATAAGATGTTATTATACGCCGTGATGATTTCACGACATGCCAGCCATAATGTTAAAAAAACCACCCTACATAACACATAACATTCAGAATATCAGTGTGGAATTCCAGATTTTTTTAATGAACAATTTATGAACTGAAAGCATTCCTTTTACTTTTTTCGTGTATAAAACTGTGACCTTTTTGTGCCATTTGTTGGATATTTTTTGACTATTTTTTGTAATCCTTTTCATTTCAACAAATTGCTGTCTTCTGTCAAAAATGCTCCATCGAAAAAATTCAGATGGAGTCGACTTGAAAAGCTTTTCTGGAAAGCCATTTTTTTGTACAAAAAGATTATTGTCCCTGTCAGAGAACAAAAGAATCACCTGCTGGCTTTTTTGTCATTCCTAAATAAATTAATTGCTCAAGGATTATTTCATCCACGTTTCTCAAACACACTGCTCCACACTGCTCCCATCAGCCCGCCGTACACATGTTTATCTTTCATCCTGGGATGTAGGACACCTCCATGGAGAGCCCCTGGCTTTCCAATAACACAAATACTGATGCTACACGCTGAGGAAAAAAAACATGCACATTATCATTTCTGTCTTAATTTGTATGCTGAAAAGAAGAAGGGCTCTTCCACAGTCATCTATGCCAAGTATCCCAGCACCCAAGAGGGTCTGAGCATGAGTGAGTAGTCCCTGAACACGGGAGCTGCAGGTGGAGCACATGAAGGCAACCAGTCCCTCTTCCTCCCCCTAAAAGCGAGTCTTCTCCTGCTTTGTCAAGAAAAGCTATTCTAGTTTTCCAGGTAGACAGCCACAGCCAAGAAAGGGTTAGTTGTCGCCAATAGGCATGGCAGCTGGAGGGGATGTCCACAGACCAGAAAAGCTGGTAGCAGAAGGGCAGCAGGGGTAGCTGGTAGCACGAGGGGAGCCTGTCTCAGCAGCAGGGAAAGACAAGCACTGCTTGTTCGAAACTTGCAATTTATCTCACCCTACAAGAGGTGAGAAACTTCAGGGGCCTGAAATTTGGTTCTCTACAGTGATTATAAAGGAGTAAAAGATGTCTCTGTTGTAAAAAACAGACAAAAGTTGCACCAAAAAAAGGTCTGATTAGGATATTAGGGAAAAAACCAGCACCAAAACTGGAATAAGATGACCAGAAAGGCTGTGGGATCCTTGTCCTTGGAGGGTTCCAAAACGCAGCCAGACACAGCCCTGAGCAACCTTTTCTAATGCCAGTTAGCCCTGCTTTGAGTGGCCAGTTGGATCAGATGACCTCCATGTATCCCTTAAAAGTTCAGTCATTCTACTTCCATGTTATGACATCCCTACAATAATATGGGATGAATCCCTGCTCAGGAGATAAGCCTCAGGTTTGCCTGAATCTGGTCTCGCGTCCTTACCTGCAGCCCGCTGCAGCAATGATATCTTCTCCATCGGTGGTGGTGCAGATTGCCATCTCTGGAATGTGCCATTGGAGGCACAGCACTCAACCCTTCCAAGAGAAAGTCCCCAGCTTCCCAGATAACTTCATCTCGAAACATGCATTCAAATCAATCTGGGACTGAAGGACTTGTAGCACATTGCCCAAGGTCAGAAGAAGCCCCCAGGCAGCACCGGTCTGCAGGCATTTCAGCACAGGGAGTCGTTTGTAGCAATAGAGCCACATGCTGGTGCAGCGTCAACACAAGGAGCACGTCCGAGCACAGCCCAGGCCGCCGCACAACAGGGTTGCGTGTCAGTATGTGTAGCACAAACAGACACCAAGCGTGGGCCACTTCACGTTTAAGTCTGCTTTCCCTCCCTCCCCGATGCTTCAGGTCAGTGGGTGTCACTGCCCTGAGAATGACTTTGCAGCGCTGGTGGAGCAAAGGCTGCTCAATAAATGATTGAGCCCTTCTTAGCTCATCTTCTCCCCTTTTAAGTGCAGGCTCTTTAGAAACAAAAGCCATAGGATTGTGTACGTTCACCGTTTCAACCCAGCGGTAAGCATTTTAATGTGCAATAAATCATTACTGAGAGAAAAGGTCAGAAATCCAGAGCCTGGGAGGCCAGAGGGGTTCGTTGGGCACTGCAAACCAACTGACAGGAGTACAAGTCAAGTGTTTTATTCCCTAGGGTTCCCCCAAAATTCACAGCTTTCATGTTTTTTTTTCCTGAAAGACTGCATTCAGAGTGTATCAGCACAAGGCAAAGTTGGTTTATTCTGGAAAGCTGAGAATTTGGTATTTTCTCCCCTATGAGAAGAGGACCTACACAGGACAACACAGGTTGTTTACTGTTTATTATTACTGGTTGTCTGTTAGCACCTCTTCCCCTTTCTTGCCCTCTCCAGGCAAAAATCAAAGCATTCCCTACTACCTGTGTTGTTACAGGGTTAGCAATTAGCTTGTGCTATTCCTCCGCGCTGGATGAGGGCCAACCACAGTGCCCAGCATGCCCAAGGGCTTCTCCACCAAGAGAGGGAAACCACTGGGAAGTGACAACCACAATTCCCAAAGAGTCCATCTCTTGCCAAAGGAAAATATCGTGGAGCTGTGGCCTAAATGTCTACAAAAATCTCCTCTCTGGCCCAGTGCAAGGACCACCTGGTGCCCAGGAGCCAATGAACAACACATAAGTCTGTCTGTTGCACGAGGCTCCATCAGCCATGTGTGTCCATCTCAGCTAAGAAGGACTTTGATTTGGGCTAGCAAAGAGAGTAGGGGTGATGCACACCAGGATAATAATCCCCAATGGCAGCGGGGTTGGAACTAGATGATCTTTAAGGTTCCTTCCAACCCAAACCATTCTGTGATTCTATGATAAGCAGTTCATGGGCCACAGCAGAGACCCTTGGAGAAGTGCAAGATAGCCTTCAATCACAGCATTTGACAGCACAGTTGGCTGTGCCTGGCAGCTACAACCATGTCAGTACTGCCTGTACAGCAGGCAGCAAATACTCATCCTTTGCTTGGCAGGAAGAATTTGAAGATTGCCAGAGTACTGTGCTGAGGTGCACTACACACCAATAGCCCAGGTCCCAAGCGTGTCATTTAGACACGCTTTTGTACAATGTTCATGCCTCTCCCAGCACCAAAGACCTCTCCAGAAGAACTGATCTATTGTCCTGTTACCCCTCTTTGAAGTGCTTTGCCCTCTATTAAGTAAACAGGGCAGGAAACCCTTCATATTTACCCACTCCAGCAAAGCCTTTTGGTTTAACCTTGTCAGGATGCATCTGCTGGAGCGGCAACATTCTGTATGTTCTGTCTCTCTATTTGCATGGGTCAAGGAAACAGGCTGCCTACACAACCATCTTCCAGATGGAGCGGTCCCATACGCACCCAGACCTTTGTGAGCAGTTGCCAGACTTGCACAGTACGTGAAAAATGCCTTGCGTGTAATTACAGGGCTGCAGTGTTGCGCTTAATCATTTGGCTGACAGTAGAATACAGCTGTCAAAGGAATTGCCCCCTTGGAAACCTTGCTGACCACAAGTTTTAGGATGGGCAAGATTAAATCTCCTAACAGGCTCATGATAGAAAGATGCAGTTTCATGGGGGCTGAGGGAGAAGATTATCTCTCTTCTCCTTTGCTGTGTTCCTGATGTAGTTCTGCAAAGATGACAGCACACATAGAGGACTGGAGATGGGATCGTTACTGCGGCTGGTTATTTTTCTTGGAAACGGCCCTTTGCTATTTTTCAGTCTGGTTGATTTAGCCAGTGGTTTCCAGAGAGCAAAAAAAGTCAGTGCTTTTTCTTGACCCTTTGTTGCAAAATACAACCTGAGCTTTAGGAAATGTTGTCAGAGGGTTTCCATTCCTCAGACCTGCCCTTGCCATTGGGGTAACTGTGAGAAAACACTGGAGAAATGGCTGTAGGGTGGCTGTCCCACCAGGTACTGGAGGACACTAGCCCTGGCTGCCTGAGCATGCTCTGTGAGCGCCTTCTCCAAGGAAGAGATCTACTCCAGAGCAGTCGGTGCCGCACAGCGCCCAGGTTGTGGATGCTCCAATACAGGAGTCCTCAAATTACGGCCCACAGGCCGGATACAGCATTCTTTTTCCTGTTTTTTGTGCACTACTACAAATAAAATATGTGCAGTGTGCATAGGAATTCATTCATTTTTTTCCAAACTATTGTCCAGCCCCCGACAGTGTCTGAGGGACAGTGAACCGGCCCCCTGTTTAAAAAGTTTGAGGACCCCTGCTCTAATATAAGCACTCCAGAGTTTTCTGGGGTGAGTGAACAAACATCATTGCTTCTGAAGGAAAAACAAAGTCTCATTTTGAGCGGCTCAGAAGAGCTGCAGCATTCAACCCCAATTTGACCGCTGCTTCTCCTCACCTGTTTGCACAGCTACAAGCGAGCAGCCATTTGCCTTTTCCATCTTTGTAAAATAAGGTTGCAGCCTTTACTCTTGCCTTAAGGAACAGATTGAATTGCTTTTGATGATCCAGAACAATGCCATAATTTATTTCCTCTCCAAAAGCAATTAGTATTTCAGCTTATTTGCATATAATATGAGTGACCAGACAAAATACGGTGGATAGAAAAATACTCTTTAATAAAGAAATGGATTAAAGGTATTTAAAAGATCCAACATACACTTAAATATCATTAAACTGCCATGCATGAAAAAGAAAACAACTCAGTCTCACTTTATGAACGAGGAAGATTGAGGTTAAACAGAAATACAGGATCAAACACTTAATTTCTCGCAGGATCAGAGCCCCATAACACCAACGGCAGCTTGTGCTACTGCTAGAGCAAAAGAACAAGTTTGTTCCAGCACAATTTCAAGCTGTCAAGGCATCCAAAAACCTCCTAAATCAGCCCCAAATGTGTCATTTAATCTTAAGAAATAATTTAAGATTAATTTTTTTCTCTATCTTATTTTCTGATTTCTAGCTTGGTGTATTGCATCTTGTTGATATTTTCAGCTCTTTTCCTCAGAAACTGAAAGCTAGAAGCTGACTCATTCTCAATAGAAGGTACAAGTGTCATAAAGAACATCAAGATTTCAGGAGTTCTTATTTTAATGGGAACATCAAATCTATCTGCCATTATGATAAGGTCATCAGAAATTAGCAACGCTGAAGGTGTATCTTGGGTTTGCTTCTAACGTAGACCATAGCTGATATATACCTATGTCTGTACTGACATTGCCAAGTAGCCTCATTGGCAAACTTTGCAGTTAAGCACAGCTAGAAATGGAGTTTTGTGAAAATTTAGTCTAAAAGTTAAAGTTGCTTTTCTTGTCCCTCTTTTTTTTAAAAAAACAAAACAAAACCAAAACAAAACACCAAAATTAACGTCTGTGAGTTTTCATATGTAACATCTCAAAGGGGCCTTCACTTAGCTGGGTTGACCTCAGCCCTGCCAGGATGACATCCTCAACAGAAAGTAAAACTGCACAGAAATGAAAGTGAGCCATTTAACAACGTTCTATCTAGTGAAAAGCAAATAGAACAAGTGCTAATAAGGGATGCCAATACACAAAGTCCTCTCCTTCCCTGAAAGTGGATAATAACTTCTTTCAAATATCTCAGTGAGCAGGCAATGTTAGTGAAGGTGAGGAGACAAGGTCTGCGGAGGACACCATGTTAGCCATGGGAACCTACCTTAAACTTCAAGGACAAGGACTTGAAGAGGAGGTCACAACACCAAGTGCCAGACAACACATTCAGAGCAGAAAACTCCATGTCTGAAGCGATGCCCGTGGGCCAACAGCACAGACTGGGGCCAGTGCTGGGCTCCAGGCATGCCACTATGCTGGGAGGCAAGCATGAGCACTGGGGAGCCTGAGGAGACAGACTGAAAAAGGACAATTGGAGATCAACTGGTCTTACAGAGTGAGCAAAAGAATTGAAATGAATTGAAATATACACCTGGAGGACATGTCCAGAGGCAACTCCAAACTGTGGGTGTCTAGCTGTAGCCTCCAGTTTGGGAAGTCCCTAAGTTGTTGGCTGGCGGAGGGTTAGAAGATGCTCATGGACAAGGAATGCTTCCACGCTTTCCTTTGTGTGACTGCTGCTGGCTATGGCCAGTCAGAGGCGCTGGGCTAGGCAGGCTGGGTCAGTCCTCACCAAAAGTCCAGGCAAGGCCATTACGGATGGATAATGCACTGAGCTGCTCAATTTATGCTGAGCAGAAAGCATCACTTTCAGTGCGGCAACATCAGTATCGTAGTACTTACACGGGACAGATTAGCAGGAACAGCCACTGCTAGAATACAACCATGTTCACAGGAGGAGGTCCCATGACACCAGCAATGGGCTTGATCTCTAATGGAAACCCCTGCCTTTAAGAATGTAACTGCATTTTTTGAGGTAGTCCTTTGGCAATGGCTTTTAAGGGATGAGGCAGTAGGTGGTGTTGCAGTATTGGGGTGCAGTATTTTTGTACCAGACAGCTACAGCACACGCTTGGTCAGCCAGGAGCTGGAATGGCAATGAACTGCCAGGCTCTGCCAGAAGGACTCTTTCTTCCCCCTGGAATGGACTGGGGTAAGATTTTCATGACCAAAACCGTCAAAAATCACCACGTGCAAAATTGGCCCTGCCTTCTGCAGGGTGGTTTCTGTTCACATTAGTTTGGGTTAGGTTATTTTTGCATTGCTCATTCTTAATTCAAACGACCATCTTAAATTTATCTTGAGAAAAGACAAAGGATCTAACGCTCCTGTAAACAACAGTCTATAGACACGAGAGTTTTTTTCCTCTCTAAATTACTAAGAACTGATACCTGTATTTTCACATCCCCAAAAGGAAACATTTTATTTTTAGAGAGAGGTGTTTGCCACCACAGCAGCATGGTGATACTACTACAGCAGCAGAGTTGTGATATGGGTTTACCTCTGGGCTGACTGTGGGCAGCCACAACGAGATGACATAAGAATGCCATGGAAAACCAGAGTGTTTTCCCCTGGGCTTAACAGAAGTGCAGCCCTCTCCTTGCCCTGTGTGCCTCAGCACTCCCTGGGAGCACTGCAGCTCCTCAAGGGAAGGGTGGGCATCCAACAGGCTCAGCATGGATGGCCTGGGTGGCCTGGGCACATACATCAGCTCTGCCAAAACCCAGATTGTCCAGGAGCAAGTTTAAGCACTGCAGGCATTTAGGATGCTCCACTAGAAAAACAGACTCAAACTTTCTTGGTAGCAACCCTTTAAAACAGATAGGGGCCCATGATAGACTTCCCTTCCCCTGGAGGATTTCACATTATTTCCTAAAAATACATTAAGACCATTGATCTTGTGAGAGGGATAGAGGCGGGGGAAGGGCACTCTCTCAAATTTCCCCTGCTGGCCTTGGTATCTGCTCCCAGCCCTTGCTGGCTAGCAAGGCCACCAAAGCAGCCTAGGGCTGGAGTAAAATCACTGCCTAGCAGGTATTGACGTCCAACAGGTCACATTAGAACATGGCCTCTGCCACCATCTCCCTCTATCCTAGATCTACCTAGGCACCCCCAACCCTGACTTATTCTTGGTATATCATTGGTTGGAGCTGCTTTAGTTTTCTCCACATGCCTTAGCAATACAGCTACTGCCATGCTTTAGAAAACCCAAGTGCATTTATGGCACTTAAGTAGCAAATAGGAGTAATTGCCTTCTGAGCAAACAGGCTGTTCTGGCTCAGATCTTCTGAGCCCATTAAGTGGAGAGCTGCATGTTCTTTAAGAGCATGACTGAACCTGATCCACCACCGTTGCTGGATTTAAAGTTAAAGCTGATGGAGGTGGACTAAAAGACTTCTTCCTGCACCACCTAAGAGTACTCACACTTCCATCCTCTTCTCACCTCCCCAACAGATCTGAAGCACTTCCATTGCCACTGTTGGGGTGGACCTCTTGTGAATGGCAGACGGAGAATGCCTGTGGCTGCAGGATGCTGACCAAGGCTTCGGTAAATCCTGCACTGAGGGGGTACAGACAGCTACAGCACCCTGACCCCCCATTAGGGCTATTCTCAGCTGCACTGTTCTAGTCCCTGCTTGCTTTTCTCCTGTCAGATGTAAGCATTAAATCTGCCTCTCTATCACCTGGGGGCTGCTGCTTCCCGAAGGCAGGAGAGCTTGCAGTGAGCTGCAAGCCACATCCACTCCCCATGCTCACCTTTGCTTTTCACTTCTCTTTGCGTTGGGGGTTTTCGTCAACTGCATTTTTTCTATAAAGCAGCCCACACAAACCTCCCTTCTGACTGCTTTCACTTGTGATTTCGTGAGCCTTTATAATCAGTCCTTAGAAACGCTTTAAGCAAGACCACTAAAGCATTTCAGAATATCCTTCTGGAGCATTTTTAAACAAGGTTGTGGTACATGTCAGGGACCAGCCTGACATCATTTGGACATCAGCTTTACCTCTATGGTCATGGAAATATTTCCAAAGAGCTGCTCCTCACAGAGGCTCAGTGGTCTGGCCTGCCCAGAAGGTGTTTGGACCTCACATTAATCACCTCACAGGATCACTGCAAGCAAGAATGGTGGCCCTGGAGCAACTGGCGCCAGGGAATATGCACTTAAAGCACTGGAAACCGAAGTCAGGGAAAATAAAGAAGTTCAACTTCTTTTGGTATAGACACCCCTATCAAATCTTGCTTTCATGCCCATTCAAAAAAGTTCAATAATTTACCCCTGGAGCATCTTTGGAGCTTCTTCTTCCCTTCTCAAGGCAGAAAGACACTACTCTGCAGCAATCACTGCTTGATACGTTATAAAGCAGATTTTGTGGCTCCTGAGTGGTGCCAAGCTTCCAGCTTCTCTCCTGCTTTGCAAGGAAGAAGAAATAAACTCCTATCAGCCACCTATGAGGAACAGGTCCTCATTTCAAGCATCTGTAAGCAGGGCCAGCAGGACAGGAGGGAAGATGAGCCAGCAGCAGGAGGCAGAAGGGCTGGCGCAGAGCTCTGCAGGCTGCAGCCCTGGCGAGCCCATGGCATGGAGGGCACTCTGTCCTGGCAGCGGCTGGTTTCACAGAGATCATGAGTTTAAGCACATATCTAATTGAATTGCAGATGTCTTTTCTGATGGCTATCTGGTAGCAAAGCTTTGATTAAAGCAGCAGCAGAGAGGCAGAACAGGCTGGTTCTCAGTAATAAAACTAATGGGAGGAAGAATGACCATTTACTGCAGCCTCCATGTGGAGCATAATGTAGGCAGGCACTTCAAACAAGGTTTTGTGGGGACATTTGAGAGCTCAGCACAGACACCCAGCTTCCAGCTTCTAGAGATCCTGAATGTATGTTGGAGTGGAAAGCAGCTGAAAGTAATTTAAATAATCCACAAATAAGCTCATCTCCTTCCCTTCCTTCCCATACTCCCTGATGAACAACAGCTCTGCTTTCCTTTCTGAAGGCCATGGAGGTTTGTTCTTCTTGACTTTGGTTTTTAAAGGTTGACAAATTATTTGCTGCCCTTTTGTTACCTCCAAGGTTCGGGTGGATTTGCCCTGAGCTTGCACTTGCCAGATCTCAACCTCACTGTTCTACAGTGCCTTTAGAAGTCTAAGGAGGGAGAACTTTAACAGAGCTCTCAGTCCACCCGAACTAGAAGACTGCAAATTGGAGTGTTTTGACCTTTTTCCCTTTTTTGCCTGCAGCCACTTTCTCATGATGACTTGAACTGCATCCAATATGTATTACCACATACACATCACTGAAAAAACCACCCCCACCCAATGCAGCTGAAAAATCAGAGTTATACTTCGAGATGACCTAAGAACCTGGCTTAGCTCACAAATAAGGTTTTCAAGAACCATCTTCCCTTTCCTCAGCTGTTCATTACACTCTACCCAAATTCCTGCTGTGCTATGTTTTGGGGGCCTCTTGGCCATGTTCTCTCCAAACGTCTCTTGCCTCTTGGCCCAGCACAACTCTCCTAGGGGCACATCAATGAACAACCACCACCTGGGGCATAGTTTCAAGGAAAGTCATTGCAATTTTGCTCATTTTCCCTTTTGAAGAGCTGCCCTTTTCCGATGTATTTACAATGTAAGGAAGTTAAGTTTATTCATGGTTTGGCTTTTAACTTCATTGTTGAGCTTGGCTTTGCTCCTGTTGGAAACTGAACCCCGATTCAGGAGGGCAGTTGCCAGTGTCTGCTGGAAACTCCTTGCCATCGGATTTTCAAATACGTGGTTTGTTGGCCCAGCTCAGCGCATACTAAATGCAATCAGAAGACTCTGCTTACTCATCGCAGGAAAAGGATCTGGCCAGCGGCAGGTGTTTTTCAGAGTATCCGCAAACAAGCATTTCAAATGCCTAAGCTCATTCCAGACTTCCCAGGAGCTCCTTCCAGCAACCATCCTCCATTCACTTTCATACATCTGCAGTTACGCTGACCAGCAATGGTTGGAATTGGGCTAACTTCCAGCTTAGGCAGAGCCTTGGATTTGTAATTTGTTTCAGGTTCACCCCCGCAGAAACACTCCGGAAAAGTTAAAACGCATAATCCCAAAGAGAGAGGAGAAAAGCAAGAAATTAATGCTACATCTCTAAGGTGTAAACTGCTAGTAAAGCACTCAAGGCACTTAACAAGAGGTTTTACGAATGGCATATATTAAGCTAAACAAGTACGCTTTCAGTCAGCCAGCTAAGTGCCGCTATTTCACCTTAAAAAGAATAAATCATAATTAAAATTCTTTGCACTGAGATAAGACATTCACCGTAGCTACAGAAATCAAGGGTGGTAATTCCCAAATAGCCTCGCTAGGTTCTTTTTCTGGTTGAAAGATGGGAAGCTGCCTCCTAGGCATTGATTTATTCCGTAAGGATGAGGTATTTACGGATACATTCCGTAAGGTGCTGTATTTACTGCTGCTGGGAGGCTGTGTCTGGGTGCTCTCCGGACAGTTTTCAGGCATGTTATTGAAGCGTATTTCTTTTTCCCAAGTATTTACAGAGCCCCCAGAATTTGGACAATCTGGACTTGCCTTAGAATTATTTGCCATAAATTATTGGTTAAAAAAAAAATGTCACAAGAGGAAAAAAAAACCATAAAAAAGCAACTTGGTCTCTGTAATAATTTGCTTAGATCAGCTTATGTGGCTGTTAAAAATAAAGTGAGTGTGCGGCTAATTGTCAACAAGAAGTTAAATGACAAACAGTTTGAGTATAGCCACAAGAGTTACTGAATTGCAGATATGCAGAGAATCAAAAGACTGACACACAAAAGACAGATTACATTAAATTTGATTCTCACCATGGATGAAAACCTGAGCATTTCACAGTTTGTACAAAGACAAATTCTGGTGGTGCCACTTTTGACTGTTGATAACATTTGATTTAAAGCGCTCTGAAAAATGATTTGTTGTAGAACAAAAGCAAAAATCAAAACAATTCATTCCAGGAGTATTACAACACAACCGACTGAAATGTCTACTCTTTGTTTGGGTCTCAAGTGCAATTTTAGTCAACTTGAATCTGTTGCATGGAGAGAGGCCGCAGTTTTGACAGAACCATTGCCAAAATAATCTCAGCAACACAATGTTGTTCTGCCTAACTTTAGCAATTAATAAACAGCTCCAAAAAAAGCCTCCACACTTTTAGTACCTAATGATCAGATTTGCCAACGTTGCAGCACAGTCTACTAAAATTATTAAAGTATTGCCTAAGCAAAAACCTTCAGACTTCCAGATACTGTATTAAAGAATCGTTTAAAAAAATAATCTTGGATTTAGAATATGCTCAGGCTGTTCTTTAAACATCATAAAAGAAATAAACCCAGAGGTCAATTATTTTTTTTTAAACAAAAAATAATTCATTGCAGACTTTGGTCAGTGAAGCAAGTTACAAAGTCTCTCTGCATGTAAAAATTGACTTAATATACTCAATATTATGGCCTGGAAGTGTTAAAAAGACATTCCGATATAAAGCCAACTGGAGACAATTAAGCCATTTTAAAAGCACCAAAATTAGCATTCCTTTTGTCAGATCCAGATAATTCAAGTGCTATTCTGCCATAAAGGCTATCATCAATTCCTAATATTAGCTTAATCCATTAAAAAAAAAAAAAGCATCTTGCATTTCTCTCTGGCATTTCCTCATTAAGAACACTCTTAAATTATACATTGAAGTCTCAAGAACACAAACTACGAATTAAAGTTCACACTCCCACAGACACACACACACTTTGATATACTAATCCCAATAAAGGTAACGCAGCTACTTCTGCTGTGATTCACTAAGCAGTGCCTGAACTGCTGCATGGTGAGTACACAAAAGCAAGAATTTAGCTAGAAATCACACCAAAAGACCACCTGTCCTGCCTTTGAACCCTCAAGCCTTCTTGCATCCTCTGCTGCACCTGACTACTCTCAATAACTTCAAGTTCCACAGGAACAGTATCTCCTGATCTTCACTATATGGAGCAAGCCGTCATACACTGACCCTATTAAAAAAACCCTATTAAAAGACTCTGTAAAAAACCCTTCGTAATTAACCCTTACATTTTAAGTCAAATTAATTCCTCACATTCAAATTTTAACACACTGCTTTCAAGGCCAAAGTACTGACCATTTCATCTCATTGTGAGCACTCTGAAGTGTCCAAGATCCACATCCTCAATGTCAGCAAACATTCTGCTGTGAAACTGCAAATTCCTTCACTCCCCTGGCTGCAGGCGATCAATTACACTGTACCTAGACATTCACCTAGAAATTTGTAGCTTTAGATTCAGCTGTATTCTAACTGTTGCTACTAAAGAGGAAAGAAATAATTTTTTCAAACCAAAGGGAAAGTTTTATCTTAGCACCTAACTGGAAGTTCTTCTCAACAAACAAGAGCTGCAGAAGTCAAAGGGAGAAATTCTGACACTGAGCTTTCAGCCTGGTCTCATCACAGAAGTTTTTGAGAGAAGGCAGTGCTATGGCTGACCTGAGGAAGCTGTAAAGCCCACTGCCTTCACCACCCTGAATGAAGGGTGTTGGTCATCCCCACTGCCAGCATGGGATGACCCATGCCCAGCCAAGGGTGTAGTTTGGTGCTAGGCAACAACTGTCGCATGAGATTCATACGTTCATGGCTGATCTGTGCTCCTGCTTATCTACTGCTCGACATCCAGAAGGCATTTGACAGTCCTGACTGTACAGGATTGGACCAAACCACGGAGCTTTGCTCAGTCAGGCCCCTACTCCCCCCTCCTCCGCTTGACTTCCCGCACACTGTGGTTTTAAGAAACTGCACTGCATTTTTAGCTGAAACGAATGCTCTGAAGCCAACAGGCAGGATCTTGCACCCAGACCTGCACATGTAAAACTGCATCGCAACAGGCTGAAAGTAACTGTGGTTAACATTAGTACAATGTACAAACAGTGATTTATCAACATCGTATGCTTTATTGAAAGTTGACAAGTGCAACAGTTAAATACATTGACGTGTTACAACTGTTTAGAGAACATGCACAAAAACATATGCATACTACTATACAGATCATATGCAAAAAATCCATACTGGGAAATCCAACTTTTTTGTTTTGTTTTGTTCTAGTTCTTTGCTAGCAGGGTTTGGTAATTTTTGGAGTGGTTTTTTCCTGTCTTGAACCAAACTACAACGAACAAAGATTTACTTCAAGATAATCAGCAGCCAGGGAACTTCAGAAGTTACACAAACAGCATAAATCTGCCAAATTCTGAACAGTTGCGTAGGTGCATTCTTATTTATGTAGCGTAAAAAAAAAAAAAAACAACAACTTTCCAAACTTCTTCAGGTCAGCCAATGAAACAACTAAACTTCAATCTGTACAACCTAAATAGTTACAGTTTTCTATTTTACAAAGTAATTACACTAAATACACAAATATACAGTAGGCAAAGAACCTTCATTGTAATTATCCTATGACCCAACTGTACCTCACCTACCTGCTTTCTATATATAATACAGCTTTATGCACCTGTCCACTGCTTCAAGAAAACGGTGCAAATATTTGCACTTAAGGTTTCAGGTGACAATTAAGTGTTAAACACTGAATTTACCTTTCTCCCTCTTCCTCTTAGATCCTATGCACCAGTCCTCACTTTGGAACCCCAGTGCACTATGGGGGATTGAGCCATCACTTTTTACTCCAGTCTATTTCTTCATGTTTCCAAGCTTGAAAAGCACTTGTATCAGTTACATCACTGGATGAGTGGAAGATTTAAAAACAAACCAAAAAAAATTCCGGCATGCAGCTTCATTCCTCAGCCATTTGCAGAAGCTGCTCAAGTCCCCAGTGTACTTGTGCTAATTCTCTGGAAGTTTATTTTACTCAACCAACCTAAGAACAAAGACTCCTTCAAGCCAAAGGGAGAAGGAAGGGAAGAGAGAGACAGATGAGTGCGTAATACAGGGTGGGAGAAGCCTCTCCTGATGTGTGCAGGGCATGGAGTCCTCAAGTCTGGGTTGCAATGTGCCTTGAAATGGATGAAGGGTGGCTGTGGCGGATTCCCGCTAGTCCTTCTTGCTCTGGGCAGTCCAGAGGCCAGCGATCACGACGGCAATAACATCTTGAACTACGCTGAAGGCCCTGACCCCTGTGATGCCGGCTGAGCAGGCTGCTGTGTTGTCCCTTGTGACTGGGAAGAGGAAGGCGGGGAACCAGTCTGCAGCTGTGCTTGGAACTGGGCAAGCTGCTCTGGGCTGGCGAGTGTTTTTAGCAGAGTGTTTTCTTGCTCCAGCTGCGAGTTCTTCTCTATCAGCTCTTTGATTTGCTCTTTGAGGACCTCCACTTCCTCCCTTACCGCGTACATCAAGTGACTCTTTACCAGATCCTGAAAGGCAGAGGAGAGTCTGTGAGTTAGGAGAGCGGCCCAGCACCGGGCCCGGGCTCCTGCCCAGCTCAGCAGGAGA
>VZZY01017459.1:222299-247271 GCA_013400335.1 Eurystomus gularis
CTGCGGAAGGCGGCAAGGACAGGACACGCACAGATGCGCGCTGCTGATAAAGGCGCTTCGGGCCCCTCCGGAGCTGCCCGAGCAGCCGCCGTGCCTCTCGATCCTCGCAGGCCTTATCAGCCCGTTCAACCATTTATCAGAAAACGTGCTCAGCCATCGGATCACCCGCACGAAGCGCACGCAGCACAAACGTGCGCTTTTCTAGCCAGCCCGCTGATAACCTTCCACAGGAACTGGGAACATGCCTGCTCGCTCGGGTTTAGATCGTGCCATGCAGCACTTAACGGCCTTAAAAGCTGCCCTAATAGTTTAGGAAAAGTTCTTCTCCCACCTCACCGTGGTGTGTTTCTCGACACATGTTACACTCCCGGGTCACGGAACACGCTGCACTCACAGCCAGGCCAAGTGACCCCCTCTACCTGTAGCAGTTGAGGAGGAGACCCAAGGCTGAATTAGACCCCCACCAAATACTGCCGCAGGAAACAGCCGACCTCTAAAACCACCATTTCCTAGGCCTGCACTTCCATCGGGCGTTACATGACTTCACGGCACAAAGATAAAGTCAAAAACTTCTTTGATTCTCTACAGCAGGCTTCTCCAAGAAGGAGTCACACACGTCACAGGTGCTGCTCCCAGAGGAGCAGGAAAGCCAGGAGGCACGGAATAATCATCTTAAAGCTAAATTTAGCATTTGCGTATCTGCATCATCCTTCTTAGCTTATTTATGTTGTCCCAGTCCACTATTCTTTCATTCAGTAATGCCGGCAGAGTAGTACCAACTAATCCTGTTCACCAGGGAGGTCACATTTAAGAACAGGAGCTCATGACAGACGCTTTCCCGGTACCACATATGATGCATGGGATCCCGCACGGGCACAGCTCTCATCCCATCCTCTAGGTACCTTGGGAAGTTGCACGGGATAGTGCCTAACAGCCTAGAAATTAAAGGAAGTTTAAGAAAAAAAGAAAAACACAAACAAACCCTTGCCTGTACTGACTTGAAAATTCAATAGCACATAAATTAGAAGCAACACATTGAAACATTAGCATCAGACTCCAGCTTCCCAGTTCCTGACAAACACCTGTAACCGTATATGTACACTTCAACCAACCACTTTCTTCAGAGGTTACTCACTCACTACATGCAATGGTACTCATCCTGTTCAGAGACCAAGCGAGCCATTTAATAAACATCTCCAAAAGCACATCACCTTTACCGGAATCTGCATCAACTCCTGTCCTAGGCTTACCTAAATTAATGCTTTATGAAGGGCTGGGCTTGAAAAATCAGTAATGTCTCAAATATGGCAGTTACTGGGGACGTTAGAACTGACAAAATCGCAGCTGGACAGGAGCTCAGGGGATATCTTGATCCCCTGAAGCTCTTAATCAGAAAAGGGCAGAGTAGGTGTAAAACCAGTGAAGTCCCATCTCGGCTAATTAGGTCCTTATAAAGTAGCCGGCTTGAAGACATCAAGCTCACATGCCTGAGCAGACACTCCCCTGAAACGCCCGCTTTGCTGTCACAGCACAGACAGCAGACATTTGTGTGTATTTGCGCTCGTACATGTACAAATAAAGCCACGGATGCATTCCAAGATGACTGTTGGTGCTGCCATAGTGACTGATAATTATTAACTGCCATCATTCCTCTTATGACAGAAAAATGACGCTCAAAGTTAACAATAAAGTAATGTTGCCCTCTTCTAATTTATATTAATATGTTTCCACAAAGAAGAGATACAGCTATGATCCTAACTCCCATTTCCCACTGAACTCATCAACCATCTTCCATTAACTTCAGTGGGCTCTTTGCAAATTCGTTTATTTTTAGATGCCCACAAGCCGAGCTGTGATTCAACAGAAAGCTGTCAGCTGCCTAAGTAGGACTGTGTATTAATACGCATGTTCTGCTTTGCCCATCCTATAAAAAAAAAAAGCAACCCATAAGTGTCCCTTTATGGCTGAGGAAGCTCAGAGCTCTCAGATCACCCAGGAAATGAAAAAACGTGCCATGTACTACTTTCATCCCCAAAACTGGGAGGGTGGGGAGAGGACAGCACCACTCATCTCTAATGCTCTCACCTCAACACCCTGTCATCTGCCTGACAAGGACAGAGAATGAGCTCCATATTTAAAGGCTGGGGTTTGGCTGTTGCTTTTTATAAAGATACATAATTTATTAAATAAAGCAATCTACGGAAGATCTAAGAAAAACAAACTCCAAACTCCCTTTCCGCTTGCTTTCTCATTGCTTTGTCTTCCCTCCTGCCTCCTCCACCAGGACATTCAACATGCACCTCACACATTACAGTTGTTTCGACTCACTCTCCCTCCCTCCCAGCACTTAGAAGGGAGTCAAGATGACTACTGAAAACCTTCTAACCATCTCTTTTAACACCTCATTAACAGATACTACACGACATTAGACTCCTACAAAAGCTTACGATTTTACATGCCTGGGAGCAGAGGTGAGAAAGGCTGCAGAATTCCTCCTCACTGCTGGGTCTCCACTGGGCTGGACCAATTCATGCCCCTCTTTAGCCCTGGATACGAGATGAAGGACATTTGCTGAGAGTCCCCTCACACCCTTAAGAAACCTGCATGTCTATGGGCACCACAGGTGCTCCAACTGCATAAAGTAATAGAAAGAGACTTGAGATGCGCGACTTAGAAAGGAGCAGGGCAGAGCACAACACGGTGCTGAACCTCACCAGCATCTTCGATCCACAAATAAATCAACTGCTTAAACTGAAACATCTGTGGTAGTCAAAGACTTTATAGTGTGCTTCACCTTTTGCAGTGTTTCAGTTCTTAGCCATTGTTTCTCCCACTAAATTTCCTCGTCTCAATTGAATCATACTAAGCACTTGAAAAAAGTGCTTCTCATCTGAAGTACGTAATGAGTAAGCCGCAGCACAGCATCGCTTTGTCTCTATGCAAGTCTGCTTTAGCACATCGCTGTGTGCATGTTATAAAAAAATCTTTCACTTAATTTATCTTTCAAGTACCTTGTCAATGTACGCTCCCTTTAGATGCCAACATTAAAAGTCCGAGATAAGCACCCCCTGAACTTAAAATAAATCCCATCTTTTGACGATGTTGCAAAGAGACCACACCTGAAACTATGGTAGAGAACAGCAACTTCTGTCACAGAACTTTCCTCTTAACACCACAGACAGTTTCAGATCCTGTGGACTTCAGATTCTGGAACTACTGTTTTCAACTGCAAAATATAAGTACTGAAGACATTAAAAAATCTGTTAATTGAGAAAAGACTACAGTAATTAGATTCTACATGACGTCTGACTTTACATTTCACTTGGCATCTAACAATGGTCAATAAATGGCAAAGTACTATTCTGCCTTAACATTCATAAATGCAGAACTACTTGTGTATCGACAGTAACCTCCCAGTAGCAAACATATGCAAAATTCCTCCAAGCTAATAACCTAAGGAGGAAACTCTGGCTGCAGTTGACATCAAGGACTAAAGGATTATTTATTTCAGCAGGCCATTATTTTTTTTTCTGTATCTCAGTAAAGGTACAAGATAGGCTGGAGAAACTGCCTGATTAATTTTCTTCCTGCACAGGAAGTAATAATTATGTTTTTAACATACTAAGGAAAAATATATAATTAAAAAATCACATTCAGATAGTCTAAATATAGATCACAGAATCTCAGCCAACTTCCTTTCCCAACTTGTAGCTAGGATCTTGATTTAAAATAACCAAGCTATTGAGAACTTACTGCTCAGCTCCAAAGGCTAACACGTATTTTATTTCTAGATTCAATTCTGCAGATTTCAATGTACGTACCACTGCTAAATTGAAGAACCTCTTGCTACCAAGATATTACTCCTAAATGTCTGCTTTTCTATTCCCATAGTAAAGTTATTTGCATCTCTAATTTGGTTTGCTAGGAATGGGTTTCCAGTTCCATGCAAAACAGATAAAAGGAAAAGCTATTTAAGATGCTAGCAAAAGGACGCGCTGTATTTGTAAGTTTTTTTTTTCCCCAGATGTGCAAGCACAACTAAATAAATATTCAGCAGAAAAAATACATACACCCTACTGGGGTTCTGGAAATAACCTGACAGTATCTCTAATCGCAATACACACACAGAAGTCTCATGCTGTGCACTCTGCAGAAGAGACAGAAGGCTGCATTTAAAAAGCAAGAAGATAACCGTGTAAGATCAAAAGACAACCAAGGAGCGGTTCTCACTGGCTCTTCTGAGAATATCCTCTTTCTCTTTTACAGGCAACTAATTGCTAAATCAACCCTAGTTGTCTTTAATGAGAGTTATAATGATTCTACCGATTTTAATGCTGACAAAACAAAACAAAGCCTGTTTCATGTACCTGGATATAGACAAACAGAGATAATCTGCTTTTTACTGGTCAGAGAACTCTGCAAGGACATGAAAGCCACCTTAGAGCAATTTCGATGCTTGGAGAGGGATGTGTGGCATCGCCTTTCCTGAGATCATCCAGAGGTGACCACATAGCAATGCGGCTGAGATGAAGTACCCTGCTCCGTGCACATCCACTGAGTTTTAAAGTTTCTTCACAGAGTCAAGTGAGGTCCATCGTAACTCAGAAGCTGGAACTGCATACAGATGCTACACTGTCTAAATGTAAAGAGTTATACATTTGCAGTAACATCTAGTTTCGGAATCATAGGCTTCCCTAATTTCATATCCAAGCTTAAAAGGAGGAAGTGTAAAATATTTAACCTCATTAAAAGTGAAAACCCTCCTCAGTATCCCAGAAACTGCCCTTGACCAAGGACTGCAAGTAGGAAAAGATCCACCAACCGTGTTAGGATCCTTAAAGTTAAGTGAGCCAGGAATTGATTTTTCTCTCCTCCAGAAAGCTGCGCACACATCACTCTGCATGCTGTCACTGTCCCCAGGATGGAAGGGGAGAAACACTATTTAGTGCCATAAGGCAGCATATGCAGAAAAGTGATAAAATGTTACAATTTAAGTGTCACTACCCAAAGCACGGAGCTGAAATTATTTTCTTCCTTTATGTGAAATTTGGTTTAAATAATTTTAGACTTAATTCATAAAAAGAGCACTCAATTCCCTGATCTTATGCACAGCATTCGTGTGCAGTGCTCTTCTTAAAGTCAGGGAGAGCACAGAGTAAAAACGACTTACAATAGCATTTAATCCCACTTGTTCTAACTGTACAACAACAGATTTTTCAACCATGTACTCCAACATGAAATGAAGAGGGGAGGAAAGAGTCACTGGAGCACTTCAAGTTACACCTAACGTAACAAAAGAAACACAGCAAGTCTAGGAAGTGGTTTGGCACAGTGACACGATGAGCATTGGGAAAGCTCAAGTTCCTTATATCGAACAGCATCTCTGACCCAGGGGGCCACCAGCCCAGGAGGTACTCTGGGACAGTGGCTGACATCCCCACCCTACCTTGATAGGAAAGGGTGAGATTTAGTCATCTCATTTAAAAATAGCCAACCTGTAACTGAGAAGGGTCAGCTTTTCTTATTTTTTAAAGTCTTAGTAACTTCTTTTTCCTCAAGGCTGTGGAAAGTCACACTAAGTCACATGGAGTGGGAATACTATGTCTTACTGAGTGGTGCTAACTGTGGAAGGTGGGGAAGGGATGAAGAACTTTAAGTCCCTCCACTCTCCCTGTCTTCACCCCCCTCTAAAGCCTACACCTCTTATACTTTTTTTTTTAAACCACTTAATCCCTTCCTTCCTCTTTTCCCACCTCCTCCCCCTTTTTCTAATTGCTCCCCTTGAAACTATATTGAAAATCTTGGATCAGCTAATGATTTAGTCATGCTTATTAAGAAATTATTTATATGACATAACAGCTGGTCTGTACTTCTCACTGAATATTGTTTTCCCTTTGATGGCCATTTTTCAATTCAACACTTGAAATTAAGCCTTTATTTCCCACAGAAGTATAACACACTAGAAGCCAACTCAAAGTTGGCAGGAACAAAAGCAATTAATCAGCGTTGTTCTATGGTCTTTAGGAAACTTGGAATGAAGATCCCTACTCCAGCCTCTACAGAATTTGTTAGAAACAGTCAATGATGATCAAATGGAAAGAAAACCTACATTAAGACCACAGCATGGGAAAGGAGTACCCAGGACATGGAATCCAGTTGGCTGTGAGCAAGGATGAAGGTCTGCCACCGCTCAGCTTTTGACGTGGCAGATCGCTCATTCCCACTCTGCTGTGCAGAACCACTTTTAAGGCCATTCTATTAAATATAATAAACCCCCAACACTGAAACTGGGTTACATATGTACTAGAATACAGTAAGGTGAGAGTTCAATGCCACCTTTCCTGCTTGGCAAATACACTAAGACAACAGAGCTCTACCCAGTTGTCCATTTACAATCCTTCCATTTTGGTCTCTTTGCAATCACTGGCAAATGGCTTCAAACATATTAGCAATATCAATGAACAAGCAGGTGAATGGCTTTCGGATTAACTCCCCTGGTTCTAACACGTGTATTTCACAAATGACTAATACCGTATTTCTTAATTTGAGTGGTCAAAACACTCCACTTCATTTGTGCCCAAACTCATAGTTTATCATCCTTTAGTGACTTCCTAAAAAATTCAGAGAAAATTCAAGACCTGCTGTACCATCCCAAGAGAAGCGCACTTAAACACGCTGAATTAATTCTAATGTATTTAGAAGTATTTTTATACCTGAATGGAAAGTTTCATTTATCAAAATCAAACCCGATGTATTCACCCATTCAGGAAGTGTGGGGGGAATTTCCAGAAACAGGTTAAGAACATGACCCAATTTACCAGATCTATTGCACAGTGCGGCATATCCCAAAGTCTTGCTCCCCTTTACCAACCAGTAAGTCAGGCATTTGCTAGACAATTTCCTGCCCAGCCCGTGCTTTTCCCCCACCCCATCCCCCTTCCTGTGGAAACGAGGATATGGGAGGAATCTGATGTATGCCTGTGCTTCAGCTAAGTACAGCAATGAGAAAGGGGCACAGCTAGACCCTGGGGTGGGAAAGTACTTCCAGGCTTCTTAATCCAGGCATAGCTTCAGCGACTTAAGAGACACAAATCCTGCTGACTCACGATTGTAGAAATCCCAACAGAGTACCTCCGCGTAAAAAAACATTTAAGCTTTCCTCGCTAAGGGAAGAAATTGTAAAGCAATACTGGTTTGAAATAGAATGCAAGAATCCGGGGAGGATGCATGAGACTATGAAATGAAGTACGCTTAAAAATTACTTTAAAAATTACCTAAAGACGGATAAATAGGTATCAATCTGACCTGACTGTGCCTTATGGCTTTAGAGACGTATTACCCACTTCAGCACAACACTTCTTTCCTGTAATCCTGCCATGCTGCAAACCAAAGAGAACAGTCAGAACATAGATGTGCCGGCTCAGCATATTTTGAACACGTCCCTGGAACATCTTCTAGGCCAGAGACTGCAAAAGGCTGGCACAGGTCCACATCATCTACAGAAAGCCAGTATGTTCTGAAGTCCTTATTCTCCTTCAAGTGGGATTCAGCCTTCCTCAGTATCTTACAGCTCCTCTAAAGGAACCCTGGGCAACAGAAACCCTCCTTTCCCACCAGATTGCATCTTCTACCTCACAAAGAGCAAGCACCTTGAGACTATCAGATCAGTGGTGGCCACATGGGGCAGACACCACTGACATTTTGCCACTCTTGAGCCAGACATTCTGGAAACAGCAGAAGATACACTCGTAATCTTTTACAACACCATTTGCGAAGGAAAGATTACAGCATGTTATTTCATACCTACTCAATACCTGGGTAATTGTCTTTATGCAGAGCTGGCTAAATTTATGAGTGGCATCCTGTTTATGAAGCAGGTCCTGTCCGCTCTCTAATACTGCTGATGCCCATCTTCCGGTAGATATTCACCTAAAATATGTTTTGTTAGCTGTTCCAAGAGTGTTTTGTACAAAACAAGGTCTGAGCTCATGTATATATGATGTCAGGTACCTAACTCTTCTTGAAAACAATTACCTCATCCTCCAGAAACCACTGTCATTAAGATGACACCTTGAACTTTCACAGCTTAAAAAAAACCAAACCCAAACTCAAAACAAGACAAAACCCCTACAAAAACATAAACCAAACCAACTCCAGAATCAGAAGTCTGAGATGAGTATCCTGCTTAGTCATGCATGGGAGCCCAATACAGCTCCCAGGTACATTTCCTCATTCTCACGTGAGGTGTTAGCCCAGATGCCCAGGGACCACTCTTGTACAGCATCAATGCTGTAGATACAGATCAAGCTGCCACACTGTTGTCAAGTTATAGGAAGGCGAGAAAACCTCTGCTGCAATGCAGGCTAACTTAAAAGTCCCTCTTCTAGCTTCACTGGTGGAGCCAGGGAACCATTGCTGCAGTGTCCCATCAAGCACAGAGGACAAATCACCTCT
Organism: Eurystomus gularis; assembly: GCA_013400335.1. NCBI lineage: Eukaryota > Metazoa > Chordata > Aves > Coraciiformes > Coraciidae > Eurystomus > Eurystomus gularis. The sequence continues at coordinate 230,754 of VZZY01017459.1, forward strand.
TTCAAAAACCACCGTAGGCAGCCTCCCATCCCGGAAGGCATTGTCTGCTCCCACACAAGGTACAGAAGGGGGGAATTCCTCTCTGACTCTTCCCAGCTACTACTAATTGCTAGAGGCCCTGGGCAGGTAGGCGGTAACATCAATCAGCAATTCAAGTACAAGCAATCATGACAGCTATAAACAAAAATATTTTTAAGTGAATGTTTGAGTCATGGGGTAGCACGGTGCAACTGAGATAGGCTCCTGCCTTGAATTAAGTTTGCTAAAACCTGTTTTTCAGCCCCCTTTCTGAAGAAGTCAGCATTTTAAAACAGTCTGTTGATAAACTGAAATGGGTAGAAAAGAACCATTGAACTGATTCAGAGACTGGGGTTGGGAGAACTTACACCAAAAAACTGAAAGATGTCAAAGTCCTTGAAAGGATCCTTGAAATCCTTGGAAGGACTGAGACATGATTTAACTAGAGTGAACAACTACCTTTAGATAGAGAAAATATTAGGTTTCAGGGGGTGTCAGATTTTTACTTTCATTCTTCATGTTGTAGTGCATCTATTTAATATTTGCCTGACAATGAATTAAAGCCAGCTTTTTATAAACAGCAAGAAGGACTAGCTCCTAACTATAGTGGGTTTTCTACCCCTTGGTATCATCAGATAGAGACCAGACGCCCTTCACTAAACATATGCTTTAAACTGAAATTACTGAAGGTCAGATAGGAATGACCTAAATATAATAGCGCAAGACACAGGAGTTTTTTTCAAGAGAAGCAGGAGCTCCTGCACACCCATATAATTGGTATTTCCAGCTTCCTAGTGCTAGACAGCTCCCCAGTAGCACAATGACATTAGGGATGACTTTTCCAAAACATCTTGGCAAGCTCCAGAGCCTAAACTCTTTATGTTGGACTTCATTCTGGTAGCCAAACTTAAAATGAAAAAGTATAATGTATTTAAGAGTGTAAGCTCTTCTCAATATGCTGTGAACTGCACTTGACCAAGGGTTGCAAGTGGGAAAAGATCCACCAACTGTGTCAGCATCCTGGAAGTTTTAAATTAGATGCCTGCCTGGGGATTGTTCCTCTTGCCTCCAGAAAGCCGCAGAACTGCTCTCTCTCTCAGAGGAGATCTCATGTCTAACCCAGAGAAAGACTGACTCCAGTAGGGTCAGTTTTGGAAAGAAAATATATGCAACATGAGAAGAGCAACCAAGCTGGTGAGGGGTCTGGAGAACATGTCTTAAGAGGAGCAGTTGAGGGAATTGGGACTGTTTAGTCAGGAGAAGAGAAGGCTGAGGGGAGACCTTACTGTACTCTGCAACTACCTGAAAGGAGGTGCTAGAGAGGTGGATACCGGCCTCTTCTCCCAAATAACAAGTGACAGGACAAGAGGAAAGGGCCTCAAGTTGCACCAGGGGAGGTTTAGGCTGGATATCAGGAAGAAGTTCTTTACTGAAAGAGTGATTAAGCATTGGAACAGGCTGCTCAGGGAAGTGGTGGAGTCACCATCTCTGGAGGTGTTCAAAACATGTCTAGACATGGCACTTCAGGACATGGTCTAGTGGTCATGGTAGTGCTGGGTTGACAGTTGGACTTGATGATCTTAGAGGTCTTTTCCAACCTTAATGATTCTATGATTAGCCAATACTAGCTGCAAGAGAGGTTAAAGTTTCTCCTTCATTTGCAATTTATGGTGACATGACAGTCAGCCAGTCACAATTCACAGAAAAACAAGTAGAGCAAACCCAGCGTCTGCAAGAGAAACGAGAGGAAACAAAAGCAAATGAGAAGTAAACAGGAAGTCGCTTGCCCAATAATACAGGAGAAATCCACGTTTTCTGTACACTGTTAACAGGGCCAGACTTTGGTTTAACAACTAGAGGTGCTACATCATTCTGCTACATGTATCAGTAAAAGTTATAGCAAAACCTCTTAACAAGGAAGAAAGAAGTTAAAGAAAATCCTGTCTACTCCACCACACTTCTTTCCATTACACATTTTGTGGAATAGATTGGTTCCTGGTAGGAAACAACCTTCGCAACACTACCTTTCTTGTTCAGCAGTGTATACTGACACAGGTCATTGCTGGATACACACACTGCTTGAGTGTAACATACCTGTTGTCATTATCTTTCTACTGCTATTATAAAAGTTTTCCATTACACTGGTTCCTTAGGCATTCAAATGAATTTACTAGCCTTTTGAACATTTATTTGAAAGTTCAAACAAGTTCAGAAACTGTCGATTGCTTAATAAATGAAAAATGAGCTTTTTTTTTAAAAAAAAACACTTCCATTGTATAAATTTATGTTTTTTAAAGAGGCACCACTGAGAGGAAAGCTGCTCTCCACAGGCAATGCCACAAACATAACATGACAGGAATATCAAGTGAAATGTACTAATTGGTATTTGTCAGAATTTATATATGAGCAAGGGTTTGGGATTTTAAGGGTGTGGCATAAAAACAACAGCTCAGAGATCAGAAGTTATGAAGAACACATTCTGTGCTCCCTCCCACAGAAGGGTATTTGCTTTCTGTACACAGAATAACTCTGCAACATGAAGAGTCAGGGCATTTTTCTCCCCCCCACTGTCATATATTTTTAACTCAGTAAAACAATTCTTCCCATTCACTGAGTTACTCAGTATTTCTTTTGAATACTAGAAAGGAACCAGATCAAACCCATGCTTGTCATATTTCACTGTTTATATGGAAAAGGAGGTTAATAAATGTAACTTGCAGAAGACTAAGCTGTATTTCAATGTCTCTCCAAAAATTTAACAAGACTGATTAACTAAACATTTTTTTTGACATGTGACAAGACAGAATATAGTATATGTTATGTATGAAAAATATTTGAATGAATATATACTTGTTTGATAGCAGGTTTCAAATAATGTTAAAATTCTCATTTTCTGTTTAGCATTACATCACTTAAAATTTGGAATAATTGGAATAACTTTTGAGAAGAGGAAAGAAAAGTACCGCAATAGCAAATATTTTATAATATGGATTATTTTAAATATTGCAGTAAAGATTTTTTTAAAGATACAGATTTACAGTAAATAAGCAAACCACTCTGTGTGACACAGTGCTCTCAACCAGTATGATACTTCTAGCTTGAAATAGTTGGAAATAATTTTAACAAGTGCCAAGAACCTTGGTTTAGGAGAAGCATTTTTAAGTACTTGCTCAAACAAAATATTTTAAGAAACCATTTAAAAAAAAAAAAAAAGAGAGAAGTGAAGTAAATCAAGCATCTAAACATTAAAATCATTGTAAATACCTCTTTAGATGCTGTTCCAGTTCCAAGAATAACACTTTCATGGTTATTTGGTCAGAGCCTTGCTTCTGGAGAAGTGTCACTTTCATGGATGTATCTATTTAGTACCTGCTGAGTAGTTCCCCCCAGATGGAGGGTCGGAAGAAATACCTCTCAGTCCTCGGCAGCTGTAAGATTAGCATTAGCATTCCACTATTAACCACGGGTCCTGAACTCCACAGCACTTTTAAGAATCACAAAGCCTTGTCCGTTAAAGATTATCCACTCGCTTCTATTCAAAGTTAGCTGAGTTTAATAGTGGTTGGTCACGATCAACAAAAACAAGAAGGGCGAACAGTGACGATGCTACAGATCCTGAGATCACATGGTGTTCTGTTACATAAAGCATCAAGAGAGATTAAAATCTTCACGATTAGGTTTTCAAAACTCAAACCAAGTGCATCTTCTCTCAGCAGTGCCAAATTTGGCAGCTCTCAAGCTGATTCAGCCTGCTCCCTTTTTGTAAAGCGCACGTTAATCGCTACAGGTAGCTAATTCTGCTCAGAGAAAGGCAGCTGAGTGGTACTGTTTCCCCAAGCAAAGTTCTAGTGCTTCATGGCCACTGTAATTAGACACAGAACTGACAATACCCAAGTTTGCCAAAAAATATTTTACGCAGGCAAATCCTATCCCTGACTGCTGTTATAACAAGAACCAGTGATGAGAGTTACAGACGTCTATTTGGTTAGAGTCTTCTGCAGACCCTATAAAGGTAACAACTCATCATGTATCAAGCCAAAATTCAATCAAGTATTGCATATTCTTCCTCACAGAAACACAGATCACCGTAAGGATTTTTCGGTAGTACATCTATATCATGTAACTACAAGCCTATTTGCAGAGATACCATTATGCAGCATTGCTTCAATGTAAACATACTCCTTCCTCTATCACGATGACCGCTTTTCAGCATGAACAAAAGTTGACTGACCACAGTACATTGCTGAGGAGTGAACAAGATTCACTTCCCTCGCCTACGTGTGAGCTGGAGAGCCAGAGATAACCCCTCTACCATGGAAATGGCTGGCTACTTGCACCATGTGTGCAGGAACCCCCACCACACAAGAAAGCAGGGCCATCGATGTTACAACTCTTCTATCAGATCAAGACCACAAAAATGCAGAGACAAAACCAGAAATCAAACCTAGCAAATATTACTTGGGCTTACCGCTGACTGCTAAAGCCACATCAGATGTGATTCTTCACCTAGATTTGCCTTGTAACACTATATAGGAAAGAAACCAAACGGAAGGGCCAAACAAGGTGGCTCAGAGCATGGCCATGTACTGTTTAGTTGCACTTCTGTTGTACCTTGCCAAGGCAGTGAAGAGGCAGCTGATGGCAAGAGAAGCAGGTATTACACAATAAAAAGAAAAGTCTGGCTTGGGAGAGGAAGGGATAAAACCAAGCCTGCTTACTAGAAGCAACAAGTCTACCACTGCACAAAGGGAATATTTTGGTCAGGAGGTAGAGAGGAAGCAAACAAAATGAAGTAACACAATAATTCCTTTTTTTTTTTCCCCCCAGGGGTGAGGTGTGCGATGGGGTTAATTCCCCATTCCCAGAGTCAAGATGGCATTCAGATAATTCAAACTGGGCATCAGAGCTACTAACTGTGAAGCAGTGTAGAGCATTTCTAAGTGGTCCTCCCAGGGCCTGGTACACCTGGCTCGTAAGGACAGAGCATTGTGTTCCTTTTAAAGCACACCATGGAGATTGAAGTGGACAAATTACACTTCACAAGAAATGTTTCTCTCTTTACTTGAGGTCCCTCTCCTTCAGCACAGCATGGAAACAGGTAACAGCCGTGGCTCTTTTGAGTGTTCTACTCTCATTCCCACCAAAAAGCCATGGAGGGTGGGACCACTAAGATGGTGGCACAGTTTTACTCCAGGATGTTGGTCCTTGGAGAAGAGGCAGACAGGTATAACAGCTCTATGAGAGGGACACCTGATCTCAAAGCAGGACTACTCTTAAAAACTTCAAGTGGAGACTAATGTAGTGCAACCATATACAAGGGGGGAAAGACTTGTACAATGAAGTAGACTTTCCACAGGCTCTCAAGGAACAGTAAGCTAGGAACAAAAGGATCAACAACTATAGCCATCAACAACTATTAAGTTGAGAAAGTTAGATCCCATATTATTGAATAACTTTAATAGTCAAGATAGAATATTACTTATAGCAAGGAGTTAAGCATCAAGATGGCTAGCGAAATGCTCAAAACAAATTCCAGAAAGCTGAACCAAGACAGAAATTATAATCTGAGTGGCACCTTTACATATCCTTTCATAGTCAGAGGCTTGGTACAATAATGATCCCTAATAAATCCTACTGGCTGTTTTATCTTATAGATCACATATCCTACAATCTCTCTTGGCTCTTCTACAAACTACACAGCTGACCCATGGCTGTTAAGCTCAGCTGAGGCTATATCCCACAGAAGTGCACGAACAAAGCCAATGGCTTCGGATTTTAAGTTGTCCTTCTCCTAATACTCTTTAACATCCTTCTTGCCATCTCTGTTGCCTGTATTTCCTCTCTGTAAAGCTGCACGGTTGACATGAGCAAGGAAGACAATCTTTCTCCATAACTGTTGTACATACAATACAGGCACTGGTCACAGGCGTTTTCCAGAATGCCTAAAACAACTGAAGTGTGTTGGGAGTTGGAAAGGGACGAAAGCAGTCATATAAACCTTTCTCCACGGACAGTCTTTGCCTCTTCTTTCCTATTCCAAGATGCCCTCTGAACAGGTCCTGCACATCTGACCATGACATCACTCAACTTCAGCACGGCTCTGACTCAAATCTAAATTTCCTTTACAATCAGAAGGATTATTTAATGTTAGATTACATGGGGAAAAGATGATCAGTTTTTTAGGAGACACAAATCTAAGCACTGAATATAACCTATGAAAGATAAATAAATCAACAGTACTATCAACCTACGACCACACACAAATAAAAAGATACTGTAGAAAGTTATCTTTCCAGCATCCTTATGAGCTTATGCTAGAACTCCAGTAATTTTCTCTGCTTGTTAAAAGAACTCATGTCAGAGTTAGTTTGAAAATGAAATTTTATCTATATAGATCTCTGCATGTATGATGCAGGACTACTGAATATGTTTGCTGTTTCACATTACAGAGAAGCAGGTATGCTGCTGGGCTGACAAAGGGACACCATAGGTAGCTCCACCACCCTTCCTCATGCTTCAGCCCCAATTCTAGTGATGACTTTACAGTAAGGCTACATTCACAGGCTTCACTTGATGCTAATTCTCCAGTTATGCCAAGTAAAATGGTTTATATATTACTGATCTAAAAAGCACCTCATTTCAATTCATCACTTTATTTAGGGCTTTTGTGCCCCAGAGGAGTCTTACCAGTTCCATGTACGACCTTCACGAAAAACAGCAAAGGATTGGCTTTGTCAGTTACCAGACTGAAACCAAATTAAATGTTAAAATATAACTGCTTCAAAGGCCGGTATTCCAGTAACTACATGATTCTTCTCATAAGCATTCCCATAAATTTGATAATTCTGGTTACAGTGCATTCAAGTAATTAAAAGTATTGCTCAGTTATGTGTAGGTCAACAACTTACAGGTAATAGAAGCCTTACAAAGAAATTGTAAGTCAACTGGATTAACTAAGAGATGGAACATTTTTACTGCTTTGAAAAACAGCCTCTAGCTGCAACCGAAAAATGCCTGAAGTACAAGGATCTCCTTTCTTCTCCTGTCACATTCAAGAACTCAGCACCAAGCTATGCTTTCCTTCCTTTGTCCTGAACCATTCTGGCTGTTATATAAAGTGACAGATTGCGCACAGATGAATTATCACTGTGGGTACACTAGGATGTCAGATACTGGTAAGTTTTAGCATTTGATGAAACAAAAAACAACAACATTTCATGCATGACAGCATCAGGGTACCTAGGTTCCCCCTCAACCTGCTCATAGCTCTTATGCCCAAAGGGGAGGAGGGAGCATTATTTCAAGATATGTAACTTGCAGTACTCTTTGGCAGTTTTGCTGTTGAAAAAACCACATCAGCCCAAGCTTAGATTTAACCTGGTAAGTGAATGAACCTGGCATTGAGCCAACAGAATCCACTGTTTATGTCAGTCTGAATGAAGTGCGGCACTTGAGCACGAAATCCTGAGCATGTTACACATCACTGAGTTAGCTACCATACCTTCATGGCGTAAATATTTAGCAGGTTCATTTTCCGCATACTATAGAGAGCTTCTAAGACAGCTTGAATAATCCAGACTTCACCACAGGAAGAAGCAGAAAGTAAAGCACAAGCCAACCTTTAAACTACAGCCATAAAAAGCTCTATGGTAACAATGTCAATTTTGATAGGATGCAACAAACTAAAAATAAATTTAAAATTTTAATGTGCATACAAGTGCTTGACAAAGTAGAAAATAGACAAACCTCCAAACCCTTCTGGAAGCTTTAAAGTTACAAGCATACAATCCTTAAGACATTTAAGAGTTAATAAATTCCTAAGATAGTGATTTCAGATTGATGTAAGCCACCAGTACTCAGGATTTTCACGTTTCCTTTGTGAACACTGAACAATCTCCAAGACTACTGCTACAGGGGTTCAAAAAGAGCAAACATTTATGTGAAGATGCAGGGCTTGTTACAGCACTGCAACATTACTGATATGCAGTGACAGCTGCACACAAAAACAAAATCTGACTTTAGAAAATATTCATTAGTGCTCACCAATGAAGCTGAGCATGCTGGGTTATCAAAAGAAGCAGAATTGACAATGAGAAAAGGTAAAAAGCATGAAAAAGCTATACAAAGGCATCTGAACCATAATGAAAACCAAAGTACTGAGGCGAAGGACAAATGCATGGATGCCAAGCTGGGAAATATCTTGTTCCCAAACGCCAGAAGCAGAAATCACTGCTGTACCTTTGCTGTCCTCATATTTTGAAGAGATGCAATGAAGCGCAATTAGAGAAGATAGCTTTATTTCAGTCTGTCATTAAGCAACTAAAAAAGTGTCTTTAGCTATTATCATTCTAATTGAACATCTGAGAAGTATTCTTATAGATCCTTCACAGTCATCATGGAGCAATATGTAAGGTAAGGCTTTCAGTTACACAAAGATTAAGCATCACAATTGCACAGAATTAGCCTGTTTCACACTTTATTTTTTATTTTCATCTTGGTACCACTACATATCCTGCCAAAAAGCAAATCCTCCCTACACGAAAGATCAAGAAACACATACAGGAAAGATCTTATTGGGTCTGAAACACCCATCCAGCCCAGGAGCCACCTCCAGGTATGGCCAAAGGCAGAGCCCTAGATCAGGGGTCCTCAAACTTTTTAAACAGGGGGCCAGTTCACTGTCCCTCAAGACACTGTCGGGGGCCGGACTATAGTTTGGAAAAAAATGAACGAATTCCTATGCACACTGCACATATTTTATTTGTAGTAGTGCACAAAAAACAGGAAAAAGAATGCCATATCCGGCCCGCGGGCCATAGTTTGAGGACCCCTGCCCTAGGAGAAAACCCAAAAAGGCGGGCAGATAAATGCAGCTTCCCTACAGTATCCTCCTACTTTCAGCAACCAGCAACTTGAGGAGTTCCTGCACAACAAGGATTAATTTCATGTTTAATAACTCAAGAGGATTTTCTTCCAAGAAGTGGTCCAGTTGTTTTCTTTTAAAGAAATTACATCATTCAGTTCTGAGACTTTGTAAAACTCTGGTTAGTTTGTTCTAAGTTAATTACCCAGGGAAAAGACAGTTTTCAAACTACCAAATGCGAAGCATCAACCACTCTGGCTGCTAAGGAGATATGAATTTGAATCTCTAGAGCAGACCTGATTTAGGAACAGACATTAGGAACACCTAACCTAGACGTTAGAAGCCAACACAAGCACGAAGGAGCAGCTACAGGGAGTCAGTTTTCTCCAAGAACCACAGCGAGCCACCTGCAAGTTGAGCGCTTTACATTCCACTAACTGGGAATCACTGAACTTCTAGCATCTAATCATACAGAATAACAAATGTCCTCATAGTGTATTTAAGCTGTGGAACTATGTGGGTGTTGGGACAAAGAAACATGTTAAAAATTCAAGTAAAATACCTTGGGTGGAAGAAGTAACTATAGGCATTGGTACTGAACACATACTGCCAGTTAGAGTATTTACTGGTTACTGCTTTTTGTATTGTGGAGGTCAGTAAAATTAAATAAAGCCTACAGGAGACAAGTCTAGTATCTCTGCTTCTACAGGTAAGGCATCTCTTTAGCCTGGCTGTGCTGTTATCTGAGTCTAAAGCAAGTGTTCTTTTCCTTTGCTGTAGCACCTGTGAAATCCAAACCAGCAGAATCTCTGATTAACAGCAACTGACAGAGCACACTAACAGCAGCTCAGCATTTTTTGCTGCAAGGGATTGTCAATTTATTTGCATGTTACATCAGCTGAATACAAAATTGATAATGAAGGATTTATGGATGTTCAGCTAGACTGCCAGGGAAGGAAGTCCCAACACATACACACATTTGCTTATGTTGTTTTGTTGGTTTGGGGATTTTTGGGGCTTAGTGTTTTATTTTTTTGTGGGGGTTTTTTTGGTGGTTTTTTCCTGTCTGTTTGGTTTTTTTTTAACCTATGCATGCAAGAGAAGACTTCAAAGAACTCTGAAGTTGCCAGTCATACAGTCCATGAAATGAAATTAATTTTACTGTGAGGCTCCAACAGACAAACACAGCACAAAGCAGGACTCTCAAGACTTCCTATTGAGAAGGCTTTCCTGTTGAAAAAACCTTCACAGGACAATTCCAAACCAAATCTGCATCCTGCCCGAACTTCCAAACTGAGACTCATCACTAGGTGTGGTCTAACAGGAACCAGTTACGGCTACTCCTGGATACCAGAAACTCCACTGTAATACTGGAACTTCATGGGCCTAGATTACAGCTGACATTCCTTGGGCATCTGGTGACATCCATATTAAAGAAGTAAGCTAAATTACAACAATGTAGTTCTAACCATTAACAAGACAGGAAGAGTTTTTAACCCCACATCTCTGTTTCCTCCCTTTAGATTCCAGACAGCAGCCTGCACTCAAGCAGCAGTTCAGGCCCAAAAAGCTTTGGGCTCTGTGAGGCCAGCATCTTATTTTTAAGAAGTCAACCTGTTCCAAAAAGGAGGCAAGTCATAGAATGATGCAGCTATTGCTTCTGAGACACAAGCAAAAATTCATTCAGGGGTAACCTACTTCTTTCGGTATGGTGAGCACAGCAGCTGTAATACAGCCTTCAATGATCTAAAGCAAGCTGCAGAGACCAGAGAGACTCGGTTTCTCTGCTATACCCACCATTTTCTCAGGAAGGGAGCACCACTTTGCCATCCTGATTCTCTTCACTTAGGCCAGCCACTCTGTGGGGCCAGACTAACTAAAAAATGATTCTCTGATGTTTAAACCAGAAAAAAGCCCTCCAGGATCCCATTGCTACCAATGGCCCAAGCCATTCCACCAGGCCCAAGCATTCAGTTCCTGGATCACCAGGATGCCTCACCAGCAGCACAACATGGGTGTAACTTGCTGCGGAACCAGAAACATCAGGGTCTGGTAAGTATCCTGTTAATAACCTGTTCTCTTACAAACAGCTTTGATAGTGCTGTGAGACCTACTCAAATATGCTGATTTCTGTCAACATACAGAAGTGCTTAAAAAGGTTTGACAGGAGAACAGCCACAATAAAATAACACTGCAGGTAGCAAACCAAGTGATCCCATCAGTGGCCCACCATGAAGGATTAAGCCACGTGAGTTCAAGTGTCAACAATACCCTAATGTTAAGCATTAGCTCCTTTAGCAGGCATTGAAAGACACTGTTAATCCTATACTTGATTATTTTTATTGTGTACATTTAACACTTACACAGCTCTTAACTTGGTATCTATTTTGTTATTCTTCTAAATTGTGTTTGGCAATGTTTCTTTCAGAGAAGGCTGAAAGTCACAACCTTCAATTTTCTTATCTGGCTATGTAACAATAGAAAGCAATTCTGAAATTACCTGCTTCTGACAAAGCATTTTCTTCAGAGACCTTCTGACTATTTTTTTGTTTCTTCCCTTACCAGTAAGCAGCACAGAATGTGACAATATTGCAGATGTGCTGAAATGCCCCTCTTTTAAACCAGAAATTGAGACTTCAGTTCCATAACCAGTAATTATCAGTCTTTTCCTTGAAATTAATTGCTTTACTCAGGTAAGTAAAATCTAAGGAGGTTATCTGGGAGACCAGAATAGAGGTTTGGAAGAGAATTACTGCATTTCAGAGAGGAGGAGAGATTGTTATATGCGCTATTATTAATGAGACTGAGAAATGTATTTATCACAAAATTAAATATTAAATAACAGAATCATGGGAAAACCATCTAACTACAAGATTTGGAAACTAGAAAAACACGTCAGTGAACTAAAGATAACAATGAGAAGAAAAGAATAGAAATTAAGAAAAGCTAAGTGGAAGCAGGGAAGGAACAGGGAGAAAAAGTAGTCAGAGAAAATAGCAGAGGGAACAAGGCAAGAGAGCAGAGTCAGGAACTGCATGAGGGAGTGAAGGGGATAAAGGAATTATTGGCTAAAAATACCCAAAAGAAAGGTAACTACAGATGGGGGTTTTTTGCACATTTACAGCAGCATCTGAAAAACAGAAAGTATTTCTAGAAATGCCAGGCCTTGTTGGAAAAAGAGAAATATAGCAAGGGAAGGATTAAGAAACTAAATCTACAGTGAGCAGCTGCCAAAGCCCTGTGATTTCCTTTGGCAGACCAGCAATTTGATTCATAACCCGATGCCGTGACATCACTGTCTTACGATAACAGCTTTTGGAAAAGAGGTAAAAAAGGAAAAAAATAAAATCAGAAGCTTCAGACTCTCAATCTCTCTTCTCTGTGTACGTGACCAAAACCACCCAGCCTATGACGACTCTCTCCTTAGTTTATGCTCTAAATACAACGTACAAGAGAAATACTTTAACCTAAGGTACCAGAAGTAAAACTGTTACATTAGCCGAGATCTTTGTGTGGCTCAGCTTACTCCACTGGAAAGGGCTACGGTGGCGATGCTAGGGTAGCTTATTCCTAAGCGACTCCAACAGCTCTGAACCGTGCTGCCCTGCATTTTGTAGCAGGCATGCACGCAAGCTTCTCCACCACGCAAATTCTCCTGCCAGGAGCACTACAAGTTCAGTATCGCACTGACAGCCCTTGGTTTAACCACTGCGGCAGCTGCCTTTTGGTAAAGGTGGGTTAAAAGCACAGCAATTAAAAGCAAAAAGCCAGCCTACAGCCGTCTTTCCACAATCACAACCGATTCAGTCACTGCAAGCATGAGGCTTTAAGAGCAGCGCTGTGTATGAGCTCTAAACAATACAGCACTATTTTCACTCCTCTTCAGAGCACAGGAAGGAAGAGAGAATGAGCAGGCATTTTGAGTGGGGAAAGCAGAAGGACAGACACAGAGTATTGACCTATCTGCATTTCAGAGGTAGTTAATAACAGCTAACACTTCATATTGTTCACTGAAAAATGCACCAGAAGTGATAAGGATGATGGGTTCTAAGTGTATTCCAAAAATCTCTGTGCTTCTGAATATCCATTTATCAAGTTACAAGAACTGAGAGTTCTTGTTTCCAAGGTGCCGGAGGAAAAAAAAAAATACAAAAAAAAATCGAAGTTTATTACTTTCTCCTTCGGTGAACTGTTCAATATCCCATTAAATATTTGCAGTGATCCCTATTGGTACATACATACCAATCTAAGTCCAAAGATGTAAGTAATCTGCTCAGGCATTCACGGCAACAGGCTTTCCATTGACAAAGGCTGAACTTTCCATGTTTTAATAAAAGGCACGAACACAGCTAACAAGACAAGTTAAATAACAGTCTTTCCCTCTCACTCCATTACACATATTCCACTATTGTATTTCACAATGGGCTCCAACTAATTGCCATGAAAGCTTCTCCTACTTCATCCTGCCCACACGTTCTTGCCTCCTCCTTTGCACTAGATCTCATTGAAAACCAGAAATTGTTACCTGCTACTCCATGCGAAAAATATAAAAGTGAAGGCAGAAATGAGCGACGGGCAGAGGGGCAAGAATAAGAATATATAAATATCTTTCATTCAAGGCTGTTTTTCCCTTCCTTACACGCACACACACTAATTCCACTACCAGTGCATGGTCTTCCAGCAAACACCAGGTGGAAAGTGCTACCACCAAAATACAAACATGAAATTTTGTTATTATCTAGATGTTTTGTTGTTAAAGGGGGTAAGAAAACCTGATAAGGAAGAAAATACTCAGGCCATTTTCCTGGCCAGTCATCTTTTCTAAGGATTCCCATCATAGCAGTAGGGTTTCCCTCTCCCAGTCCACAGCTGTATGGCATGTCTGATTCAGGGTTCCTTGCAAACCACCAAGCAGAGGGCATGCTCAGTAAACACAGATACAAGCAGACTGATATTTACCTGTGTCAGAAGTTTATCAGTACAGTTGAAGAACCACATTCCAAAGAAGATAAGCAGGCAGGCAGAAAGGGCAGCAGAAAAGAGAGAAACTAAGTTGTAGTGAAAGCTATCATATTAAAAGATACACAACAGCAAGTACAATCAACATTAAACTTGTCACTTCAAGGCTACTTGAGAATTGACTGAATCATTTGTACCTAGGAACAAAGAACCCAAGAAAAAAAACAAATAATTATATAGTATCCTAAACTGCAGAGACTAACCCTAAAACCATTTTAGGAACGGGTATTTTTACATCCAACTCAACAGCTGAAAAAAAAAAAAAACCAACTCCCATTGTTCTCAAGAAGAAGAGCTGGATTATGACTTTTAAAGACCTGAGCTTCTGTTCAATTGCATCTTGCAATTGAACAAAAGGCACCTGAAGAAATTGGAACATAATAGTCTTAATTCTGTTTTGTCATTTGTCTCAATTCAGGTTGGCAAGAAAAAACTATTAAGATAAAATTATACAGTTTTCAGTCTCAAATTGCTGATTACGCTCAGGCATAAAAGAAAGGTTTTACTAGAATTAAAAAGATATTGCACATAGCACATTGTGGTTTTTAAATCAAGTGGTTATTCATGCTGACTTGAGACTCCCTTTATTCACCAATTAGGTGGCTGCTTATTTTCTCCAGGGCCCCTATTAGTATAATAGCTCAGCTGCCTATAACACACTCATGCATATCTATACGACAACCATGAAAGACAAATTATCTATTTTTGCCACAAACACTCCTCTAAATGCACAAAATCAACTTCTTCTTGTTTTCTTATTCTTTTGCATCAACTTAATTTGATAGCAAGCTGAAACTGCCACAGGTATGAGCAGTAGAAATAGGCATTTATAACAGCAATGCCTTTATAAAAAAACAAAACAAAGCAACCTATCCTTTGACCATATACAAAATGCTCGAGGAAGACCAAAGAGGTCATGCGTATTTTTAGACTTCCCATGCAGTACACTGCACACAAAAATAGGAATCAGAAGTCCACAAAGCTTGTGTAATCAGAAAGTCCTTAGTCTCGCTTTAGGAAAGCTCAACATTATCCACACCAGCCCTGCCCCAGGTGGGCTCTCTCCATGCAGAATTAACTTTTAGAGAAAAGCCTCCTTGTTTACAACTGAGAACTTGAACAAGAAAGATATAAAGTGTAAGCACAGGTAGAGACCACTGACTGTTTTCCTCCCAAGCATTACAGGATTCTGTAATACAATTTGGGAGTTACTCAACCACAACAATAATTAAGAACACCTTGAGAGTACCACAGCTGAGCAAACTCTGTTCCAATACACTGCATCACTGCCACCGCAGCCTCTGTTGAATATAACCCAGCCTGGGCAGTTCTGAAGCTTTTCCTGCCTTTCCTTCCTTGATGCTTCCCTCCTGTTGGGGTCTGTGGGCTTGGCATGGCAGCCACTCCTCCAGAGACACACAGTTAGCTTGCAGAGGTCAGGCAAGTCCCTAATAATGACTTCTCCCCAGAAGTCCAGCTCTAAACATCTTCTAAGTTAAAAGCTGAACAAAATTCGAATTTAAACAAACAACCTCAGGCCAGGACTCTGCAGAATCAATCTATAAAAAGGCGAAACAATCACCATCATACATAAATGCAAAATAGCCAGACAGGGCGTTGGAAAAACCAACCATAACGCTATTAGCTACTTCCATTAGCTCCCCCTCAGACGCCCATATATGAAGTCAGTGGAAAGCTCTGAGTACTGAGAGCCATTTCACGGCTGTCATATGGCAGAAGAGTTTGTATCTTTGTAGATCGTAGCAGAGCATCACTGCTCCCTCCTCAGACCCTCTGCTCACTAAACCTAACTGCTAGTAGTTTGGCTGGATGCAGACACAGCTGTGTTTCCAGCTACCAGTGCACGTGGACATGTTATTCTCGACCAAAGCTGCTCTGGGTTTTACCGGCTATCAAGTGGTGCTCAGCCTGAATCCTGCTCCTACTGAAACAAGCTACTGAAGAGTAAAACCCAGATCAATAGTTCAGAACATTAACATCTCCCGGGGGAAATCAAGAATCCAGATTGTGCAAATTCCTCATATTCTGCCCACTTTAACAACTCTGCACAGTCGACAATGAACTCCAGCGCATTTTTTCAAGACAACGAGGACTTGACCCTCTTCCCCTCTGCAAGGCCCTTTCCTCTGGTGCTGCAGTCGGTGCAGCCCCGCTCCCGAGGCGAGGCTCCCACGAAGAAAAACCTCAAGTCACGGACACTTTCTCACGCCCCCTGAGGATGCTGCTTCCCCGTGAGCGCTGCATCCGCTGAACTGATTTACTCCGTTCACGTTAACTCGACAGGATTTAGAGGAGCAGACTCCGAGGCCGAAACATGCCTCCGCTACTACAATTACTGGTTTCAACACGTCAGCTGCCGGTAGCGGAGGAGGAAGGCGGGAGGCAGCAGCGACCCAACCCCGCCACCTCGTGGCCGCTGCCGGAGGGAAGCCGCGCTCCCCGCCGCCGCCGGGACCCTCCGCACCGTTCGGGGGTGGTCGCCCCCTACTCGCCCTCCGCGCAGCTACGGATTTGGGGTAGGCGGGGTGGAAATAACCCTCCGGGGGCCGCTGGGCGAGCCCGCCCGGCCGCAGGGAAGGGCGGCCCCGCCGCCGGCC
>VZZY01017459.1:247314-278613 GCA_013400335.1 Eurystomus gularis
CCCGGCAGCCCGTTCGGGCCGGGCAGACCCCCCCGCTCCAGAAGACTGTTCTGTCTCCCTGCGGCGCACTCCCCCAGACCCGCTTCCCCGGGTTTCATGTCCTCCCCGAGCGATTTTCCTTACGGAGTCAACGCGTGAGGGATGAGCCGATGGGAAGCGCGCAGGGACAAAGTCCTGGAGAAAACCTGAGCTAGCAGGTCTTTGCCCTGGGCCATGTTCCCATCGGCATCTCCTCTCCCCGACTGCCCGAGAAGAGGGGTGCCTCCAGGACGCGGGACCAGCCCCTTCTCCAGGGGGCTCAAGAGTCCCCAGTGACCAGAGTCACTCACAGCACTTTCAGGCCTCAAAAGAGCTCGGGGCCAAAACCCACGTTGGTTTTCCCTCCGAGTACGTATTTCGGGCCGTGTACGTGCAGGAGAAGCCCAGATAAGTCTCCCCCGTGCTCCACGTACAGGAAGCTGGCGCAGCTTTGATAGCTGGAACCTGCTTGTCAACTGGGGCAGAAAGGGACAGCGATCTCAGACACAATGTTTTTCTTGGGAGAGGTAACCTCCCAAACGCCATGGCACACTGGCTGCTGTACCCCACGCTTGCCAACTCAAGTTATGCTAAAAAACGTTCTCCCTTCCCTCAGCCCTCTCAGCAGCGAGAAGGCCACTGGCAAGGGTAGCACCTTACTGGTGTCACACCAGAACATCCACACTTGATGAGAAAGGAAAAAGAAGACTTCATTATATGGAGGCATAACGTACAAGAGACAACTATGGGGTTCTTTTTTGTCCTTTCAAAACACTGAATTGACAATAAATTTTAAAATCCTTCTCCCTTCCCCACCATAAAGCCAATGCCACTTCTCAGATTAAAGTAATGCTTCCAGCATCTTCCCGAAAACTCCCCTAAATTTACTACTCTCCATTGCACGGAGGTCATTAGCTTACCCACCACAAACACAGGCCCACAGCACTGCAGCTTTATTGAGAAATGACCCTTATCCTTTGTGCCAGCCTCGCGGCGTATGACAGGGAAAATAAATATCCAAAGAGCTGTTTTAGTCAAAGATGCCAAAGGGTCATCACACTCTCCCCCACAACCCCATCCAACTTTGCTCGCTGGCAGTTACCTTTGAGCAAACACTAAAGCAGCAGGATGCCGTGCGCTCGAATCCTGTCACTATTCCCAGGGATACTACGAAGAAGAAACAAGTCCTTGCCGAACCTAGTTTAAAAAAGAAAAATCACACAAATCTGTGTGTACACAGGGATACAAGTGAGGCTGATGTGTCAGAACACAGATTTTAGAGAGTTAATTTCCATGGCTAGAATACAGTTTTTAAAATAAGATTTTATGACTTTTTTTAAAAGGTTTCTTTAGAAAAAAATGGAAAGCTTTTAAAAAAAATAGAGTACTCCAGTGCAATAATTTTCAGCACTGATGAATATGTGTTTTTCCTTTTTATGAACACCCAAACACTTGAAACACTTGAAGGTATTGTTTTTTGTGTGTTTTTTTTTCTTCCCCTTCCTTGTTTTTTTTCTGTTTGTTTGTTTTAACAGAGCATCAGCCAACATGGCAAAGACTTGTTCTTCAACTGCCAAAAGCATCACTAGTATAAAAGTGATGTCAGCACTGTTTTGTTAGTAACGTTGGCCTTCCCTCAGAAGAGGCAGAACATACACATTGCCAGGTCAAGCATTAATGGAAACTATTGTTGGTTTACTTAGCCCAGCAGTGTGAAAGCTCACAGGACAAGACATCATCAAAAAAGGTCTGGGATCACCTCAAACAACCACTCCAACTCACTTTTCTGCAGATCCATACACTCAGAAATCTAAGCAACTGGAAACACGGCAGAGGCAACAACAACAAAGGGATGAAGCCTTCACTTTTTTTGTGCTCCTCCACCTCACCTTCCCCCTTGCTGACTTACCTACACATGCACTTGAATATGGTATTTTGAAGAAAAAGATGTGCCTGTAAGATTGGGAACTCAATGAAAAACACGCATTTTATGCAGTCTGCACTTCCAAATTTAGTAATGAATCAACTGTCAAAACAGGATTTGACACAAGAGTCTGGATCTTTTGTTACTGTGCCAAGCTTGAGTTTTGTCTACTACTGTAGTTTCAATACTGCACGTAGACTCTGTGAGTTATCTGATCAAAAACATATTTATACTTTTAATTATCAAGGCAATGTTTTATTCAATTAGCTCAATGAATTGCCTTAGTTCTCCTGGTTACTTAAGTAGCTGAGTCCTTTCTACTGTCTACTTCACATGAAGTTACAAGAAAATTCTCTGAAAATGAACCTGAACTGGAACGCACAGGAAGAAGGTAATACTGAAAGACAGATATTCTTAATTGATGAAATGTCTTTTGCTATAGGTTCTACATGTTAGAGAACTGAAGTTTATACCTTCAAGGTATAGAAATAAGTAAGAACATGGCAGGTCCAATAAAAAAATAAAAATTAAGGAAATAGCTAAAATGGAAGCCTTCAAAACCACTAAGTGAAGTATAACACGTGCTACCAACCACAGAATAACAGGAAGAAAGATTGGAAGGGTTCTTTGGTTTTAATCTAGACCAACCTGCTGCTCAAATGACAGCTAGCTTCACGTTTATATCAGGTCGCCTTCTGAAGCAGTTGAACAAGAATAGATAGATAGTGCTCAAAGTTCATGAGCACTACCACCCTGAGAGACCACCACAAGCTGGAAGGTGCCATCTGAAAGACTCAGCCTTAGGAATGCTGAAAAGCAGTAAACAAAAACGGTGCAGACTTCACATGGTCCTTGCAACTCAGATCAGCAAAGGCCACACATTTGTGATCTCTCACCCTCAACTAAAACAGCACAAAAAAACCCCCAAAACACAGCAGAAAGGAAAAGAAGATCAAACCATCGGTTCCCAAAATACTACAGGTCTAGGATATGAGAACCAGGAAAAACTGTATGGCTCAGCAGAAGTACAGTTACAAAAGTATAGCAGGCAGCTCCTCAGAATGTAACTTCTATTAAAGCTGTATTTTAAAAATTACTTCAGCTATTTGGCTTCTGCACTCCTGGTTGGAGGCCAAACCAGAATCTCAGCTCTCCAACAGCAGTAGCCTTTAGTATGTCATACACGTTTTCTTGCAACAGTTTAAGCTAAGAGATCACATGAGCCTGAAAAAAAGTATAACTTCTCCTTCCTGGATTTTTTTTTTTTTTTAAGAAGTAAAGTCACATTCCCTCAGTGCTTCACTGGCGAGGGCAAACAAGGCAGCAGCTGAAGAGAGCAAGAGACTCAGTACATGAAACCTTTTCAGAAACGCCCAAATTAAATTTGAATGGCAGGGTTAGGGAATACCAAAGTGAAAAGTGATAGCAAAAAGAGGATCAAATACATCAGTCACGCAGAAGGCAACAGGTTTTATAGTGCTGTCCCAGATGAAACACTGCTCGCTTGCCTTGCAAGTGTGAATGCAATGAGGTTCTAGCTCCAAAGCACCCAGAAACCTCAAGAGCTCAAGACAGTGTAGCTGTACCACTGAATCATGCTAGTAAGATCCAATTACATACTTAAAAACAACGGTCACAAACAATTATGTTGTAATTAGGTATGATATCACGATCTGGGGTGCAGACAGCATTGAAAGAAGTCTATATCCAAACCAGCAAGAGAGATCCTATCTAAAAAACAACCCCAAGAGACTCATTCAAAAACATTAACGCTCTGAAGATTGCAGATTTAAGGCTAAGCAGAATCCATTTTTAAAATGCCAAGTCTGTTTAGCATGCAGCTATAGGCAATATTAAAAAAAAAAAGAGCAGGCAAAACCTAGAATACTTTGGTCTTTACGTTACAAACCTGTCCACCAATCTGCACGAGTTTAACACACTTTGGTGCTGTTCTGTTACCATTCAAATAAGCACTTCTGCAAAGTTCAACACCTGCATATCTTGGGATAAGGTATCACTCTGAACCACTGTTGTTCAGCCCAAACGTTTAGAAGGATGCTGCCTGGATTAAACCACAATTAACAGTTTGTTAAAGTGCAAAGGTACATATTTGACCAGTAACTTGGGGGGTATTGCTTTCTACAACCACTTCTGGAACTCAGAAGCAAAATAAAGCAGAAAAGGAGAACAGAAACCTTGACATTAGGAGATGCAGAAATGAATGTTGCCAATGTCTACAGTTCAGAGAAAACCAGAAGAAAGCAGGGTAAGTAAAGTGCCAAGACTATACAAAAGAACTGGAGAGAGATCTTAACCTTATACCATCTCATTTAACATTATTCTCAAAATGTCTGAGTTAAATAACAACTTTAAATATTTCTGAAGTCTATTAAGAGCCAGTTACTTTTGAATCCCAAGCATTCTTGCCTGCACTGACTGCCAATACTAACCACATGTTTAACCAAATGTCTTTCTATAGCTTCTACAAGTTAAAGATTGACATTTCTACTGTTTCAATAACTTCATGGTCACAAAGTTATGACAGAATTTTCTTTATGCTAGAAGTTGTACTCCAAACTGAGCTCCAACAGCAAGGTTAGAGACATGCTAGAAATGTTAGCAATACGTGTTTGCTGAGGTTAAGAATAGCCCAAAGATAAGCAGTTGCCTAAACTTGGCAGTTATGAGCTGGGACTCTACACAGGCACAAAACATTCTTCTGATGCTCAGACTCATTTGTTCTCAAACACTGACTGTCCCGGCTCCAAAGCCATACAAAAGTTTAATGAGGTGACAATCCCCTGCTGTCACAAAGTTTTGAGAGATTCAGGTCACAGCAGAAAAAAAATGCAAAAAAAACCCCCATAAAAATCAACAACCCATGGGTAATTTCACACAACAGGAATGTACTGAAGAGATTAGATAATAGGTGCTGGGAGCTGGGTTTTTCCCATCATCAAGATAAAAATCCTATTTTTTTTCCCCCAACATTAAAAAGAGAAGGTGTCAGAAAATGTGTATATTTGATCCTTGAATCTTGAGAAGGATTTAAAGAAACCTCTAATAAACTCATTTTCAGGGGAGTCACCATTCACAATCATTTCTTTCCAAAAGCTCCCAGAAGCTCAAAACATTTTAAGACAGTCTTACCTTTATATCAATTTATATACATAATAAAAATAAATTTGGAGGGGTAGGTTAGCAGGGAAAGGAGAGGTCTATCAATGCCTGTAACATCAGCCATGGTGATTAAGCGAGTCTGTCTCTCACCAGCAGGAGTGGCATATTGAATCTATCTTCATTAAAAGCATAGGATTTCTCATAGCATTTGTGGGAAGTTTTGCAAATTTAGCATTATTTGATCTCCCACACTATCTATATCATTTCTCCTGAAGCCACTGTAAACCTATAGTTACTGGAAAAATTAACTTAGTTATGGCAGCAATGAAAGAATTCTCTCAGCCCTCAAAACACATTCGTTTTGTCTACAGTAAAATACTTTTAGAAAAGTTTTACATTCCACTTTCAAAAATAAAGCATACTTAAGGCCTTGTTTGTATCAAGTAGAGCCCCCCAGACTCATTATTTCTATTTAAAATTTGATGTAAGAATGCTCATAAACACCCTGAATACAGACATACTAACAGTAACTTAAGTAAGAGTAATTGTACCTGCCTTCTCTGTATTAATTTTAATCACCAGTTAGCATAACATGTATGGGTCCACTAAGTTCAAATGCTTCCATGTTAGAAAGCTGCACTGAATCATTTTTTCAACTGACTGTAATGACCTTGGACTTTTCCCTAGAACTGGTGATCAGTTTCTGAAAGCAGATCATGCACCACAGGCCTGATTCTTCACCTAAATTAGTCAGACGTTCAAGTTCTTTGATCATCTTCCCTTTTTTCATAGATTCTTACTAGGAAGTACCCAGGTTTCCACTCATTTTGAAAGCAAAACCAGAAAAAATAGCATTTTGGTCTCTGAAAACACAAGAGGATTCTATTTTCAGTGAAATAGCACTGCTTCACATCAGTATGCAAGACCATTACGCTGTCATTACATTTCTCAATCAGTAAGAAAAATGGAACTTTCAGATTAACAAAGGGCAGACACAGCAATCTGGATATTTCCTCATCAAATGCAATGGACAAAAATTAAATGATCACAATTTAGACTCAAGCTTTACCTCAATAATTGTCTCCCTACTCTTCTCCAAAATAGCTCTACATCTCAGAATTAGCTTTCCACGGAAAGTTACTCCAGCTAGTGATGGATACTGCCACTACAAATACTTGCTGGAAATAAAGCATTAAATAACTTGTTAAGCTAAACAGAAGACTTGTTTTCTTCCTCAGATTGACTCTCAAACGCACTAGCAATAATCAACAGTATGATCTTGAATTACTAGCTAATAAATTGCAAACAGAAAACATGAGAGTTAAGACAAAAAGTCAGAAAGGTAGAGCTATAAATATTCAACATATACCAAAAGCACAGGAAAGCATCATCAACACAATAGTCAGAATTATATATACACCATAAAGGCTCTCAAAGATTTATATTCCCTCTTTACCCTAAAGAGCAGAGAAAAGAGTGAGAAACTAATTCATCTTCTCTCTCTTCCATATCATGGGATACAAAGTTTCATGTTTTCATCTAGATAATTACTACTTTTGTCTTTTGTGAATTACAGTGTTACCCATTTCCAACTGAAACCAATGCATTTACTAACTTAAGCATGAAGGATTTGGGCTTCAAGTCATCAAGTATTTCAGAAATATAAGTTAGCCTATCTATAATTAGCATTCCTGATGATTTAAACAGGGTTGATGATTACTAAATTCATCATCTTTAAATAAACACTTCTGACTCAGCATCAGCAGAATAGAGACATTTTCATCAACTAATTTAGCTTAAGACTTCTTGGCAAGCAAGTATAGGAAAGAACCGATAGCTTTTATAAGATCAGTGAAGGCAGGAATAGGCATGCAAGTATGTTAGCAAGTAAAAGGGAAAAAATTATCATGAAATGGAATCCAGAATCATTGCAGACAATTGTTCCCATACTCCAGTGTTTTGTATTTTAAAGTGAGTAATCAGTAAGCAGACACTACATAGACAAAAAAAGTCCTTATCTAAGTAGTCAGGTAAGGGACCTACCCTTTTTTTATTATGATTAAATTAAACGCTTTGGAAGTCAAGTTGTATCTTGTAGATGCTAACAGAATATAAAATGGAAAACATTTATTTCAGTACTTAGTGGTCAAAGAGGATGAAGCTAATGACTTCTGAATCAAAGACTTAATCCTATAATGGACCCACAGTGTTCCATTGCCAACAATGAGCAGGAGTCATCTCAGCAAGTTACCTGCTCAGCAAGTCAAGAAACAGTATGAAAATAAAAAGCACCACATAGGAAGAATGTACAAAGGCTGAAAGGACACGTGTCCTCTAAGATACTCAGCAAACAAAAACCAAAATCAGGCACCAGAATTATTTCATCAGTTGATTATTGTCCAGAATTGAGACCTTCCCACATCCCTCGAAGATCTGACCCACATTCAAAGGCCAGATCCAGAACTTCACAGGTCATCTGAACTGCAAATTCTTGTTTCCAATACACTGGCATCACACAAGGCTGACTGTCAATCTTCCTAAACAATCACAAAAGGATTTTTTCAAAGACTCATATAATCCTTTACACTCGTTTATTGATAACACGTACACACCCCAATAACTGCACTGGAACACAAGTAATTTTGCATATCAAGTCTTAAAGCCTGTTTTGTCTACAGACTCCTTGGAAACTTCGTTTGCATAACACATTCTTTCCAAAAGACTCCTCTGCTGAAATTAATATCTGCTTCTTTCTTTTATTAAGGATGAGGCAGTTCTCATCTAGTTTCAAGAACTCAATCTAAATTTTTAATCTTAAATTCAGCACAGGTCCCTTCATCTTCATACAGCAAACATTCCAACCCTACAGATTTTGCATGAAATCAATTCTTTCCAGACTCAGTTACCTCTTCAGCTTTTATATATTGCATTGATTTATTTATTCCACATTGCACATTAAGGTATCAGAGACCTTCAGCTCTCTTTTCTAGTGTGTTACATCAGTCTTCAGCTACCAGGTTGCATAATACTCCTCAAATAGCAGAAGCCATTCAGATTTTTCAGCAGTATGTACACATGGAGCAAACCACTCCTCATTATCCCCCCTACATCAGTTGCTTTAAATTACATGAGACCTCAGAATGATGCTGTGTCTAATGTGAGCTTCTCCTGAGGCCTGACCATCTTTTAAAAAGAAAAGGTGATAACCATATCTGTACCAGGTACAAGAACATGGCTGAATACAATAGCAACCCATTTACACAGCACTTATGACATTCTGAAACACCCTTGCAGCAAAATACCTGAGGCTCCATAGAGCACAACAGCATCAAACATCTATTCACATGCTTACTGCAAGTAGCTTTCCACTCTTCCTGGGTTTTTCATTTGTTTGATTTTGTTGTTTGGTTTGGTTTTTTTTTTTGGTCTGGTGGTTATTTCCTCCAGTCAAATAGGTGGCTGGGAGAATTCACCAAAGCAAAATATTTTTTTAAAAGCTGACAACTTATACAAGTTTAGACAATATTATTAAATAACAGTTTAAGTATCTAGAAGGCTTTATGAACGGTGGCATTTGTTCAGATAAAGATTTTACGTCACTACAGAGGAACTTACTACAGGTTTAATATGATTTGCAACCTCCACTAAATCAAAATGAAGAACTATCCCAAGAACTAAGAGACATTTAGTTACATGCTGCTTGTCTGGATTTTTCTTTAGGAGATGCATATAGGCAGAAGGCTTCAAGGGAAGACTTAGGACCCTGAATTTTGCCTAAGTAGTCTAAAAATGAAGTGTAACATAATAAATAAATAACAATATGCTACCAAAAATTTCATTAACAGTCTGAAAACCCATTTAGTAGAGCTCTAGTAGAGAAACCATACTGTCAAACACCGTATGCCCACTTAAAGTTGTATTTTAAACCAAATTTTGTCTTCCAAATTATAGGTGTTCCAAGTTAGTTATAAATAGTGTAATCTGAGACTTCTGACTTTGTGAACCACAGCATCTGTCAATCTTTACATTAAAATACTTCTCTATTATTCCTATGCTTTTCCGCAGCACAGTACCTTTGAAAACTGGGGTCATTATCTCCTGAAGCACATGATCTCAGATGTTCAGTTTGAGCTTTAATAAGATGAGATTTTTCAGAGAGCCTCAGCATCTCTTCTCAGACCCACATTCCTTCATTAGGAGCTGCCAAATCCAGCAGCCCAACAGAGGTGACACAGCCCCAACTCCCTGCCCCAAGGTCCAGCCCAGTAGCGAGGCTGAGCACGTTCTCCAGAGGTGCACACACAAACACGTGCACAGCACATACATACATGGCTGGCCACACCGGCCAGCACAAACTCAGCACTTGGGTAAACAGAAGCAGCATCGGCCACCTCCTCCTGCTCCTCTCTGATCAGGGTGGAAGTCCATTAAGTATGCATATACACTCACATGGAGAACATGAATACCCTGCAACTGGCCTTGGGCTCAGTCTCCCAAGCAGCTGTCCCCAGACTCTTGGTGTCTCCAGCTGCCAGCATGTGGCACAGGAGCCCCTGTGGCCCCACTCCAGTTGCTGGTACTCAGACCATCTTGTAAACAAGTAGGCACACTCACTAAAGATCCCCTCTAGGATCTGCCCTTGGTCTACACAGCAGCTGGTCCCCAGAACCTCTTTCCTCTAGTTACTTCATGCACAGACACACATGAACAGAGGCTTCATCCAGACCCCAATGTCTCCCCAGCAGCTGATTTGGACTCCCAGTTCCTCCAGTAGCCAGCATCTCCAGCTGTCTCATGCAGATACAGACACATTTTGCCTAGACTTCATGGCCACTCCCAAGTCTCTTCTGCTACCCTCTGGCTAGTCCTGCTTCATAGCCCTAGCAATCACACACAGATACATGCACCCACACTTGACCCAGCCACGTGGGCCTCTGGGGGTCTCAGACCATGGTGACAAAGACACACACAGTAGTAGCCCCTTACCCAAGAAAACAATTAGAAATATAGTTTAATGAGGAGACAGGCCAGAATGAGCTGAGGATGGGCATGGCCAGACAAACGTACTGTCCAATCACCTTCTGCCAACCAACTCACTATATTCCTTCACCTCTCTATCTTCCCTATGGTTATTCTTTCCCCCAAACCACCCCAATCCCTCCTTTCCTTAACCTTGGTCACACCCATAAGCACCCCATGCCGAGTTGTGTACAATCCTAAAATTCTTCCCTGCATCCCACAGTAAGTCCCATGGTGGCTCTATCCCCCTTCCCAATCTGCAAGCTGATCCCACAGAGCCTCTCCATTTACTCATCAAGTGTCTGTCACCCAGGTCCCTGGGGCTGATGATCTCCAGTGACAGCCCTGGCAGGAGCCAGGTCAAGGAGCTCGTTTCTCTGACGAGGTTACTGGGGTTCTGGGTTCCCCTGCCTGTCACCGTGCCTCAGGGCACCGCTGTGCGCACAGAGACAAGCCTTTTAATCACATAACCTGTCCTCCTTAGTACTTCCAGACTGAACATCTAAAGCCATTCCAAGAGTATTTATCAAAGCCATTAAAATAACATTTCAAAGTTCAAAGCTGATGTGTTTGGAAAATCATCACGTTCACCACTTGTTTTAAGTTGTGGGGTTTTAGATTAAAAAAAACTCAAAACACAAGCACATTATTTATCAGATTCACTTAAGCTGCTGCTCTTAAGTGCTGGGCGCTTGCTCATGTGTAACCCTAATAAACATTTTCCAACAGTTATTAGGACACTTAAGTAATACAAAAAGCACAACATACCTTGTTGACTATATCATGTTATATTCGCTTTATAAACACTCATGACTGTTAACGTTATTGCTAAGCAACTGGCTATCTACCAACAGTATTTGCGTAGAACTGTCTATCAGCAAACAAATGATTTCGAACTCTTAGTTCACCATTCAGAGAATTACACACCTAACTAACGCTGAACAGATTTTTTTAAAAACTTTTGATAAATTATCCAAATCATCGGATGTCAGAAAACTCATTCAACACTAGTATTTAAAAGATAGGAACTGTTAAGAGGTTAAAAAAATATGGGAGGTTTGGGTTGTAGGGGAGATGACAGGAAAGCTGAAGTTTTAGTTATACAGCAGCTCTGCAAGGTAGAGGAAGCAAAACTGAAGATGTTATCTGGAATTTGTGAAGCACCTTACTAGCTGTTACAGCAGCTGCAAAGATGCAAATTTCTTCATGCGCAGAAGAAAAAGAATTAGTCAGAAAATAGAAAAGGAACAGATGAAGAGAAACAGAGGCTGCTTCTTATAACTGAAAAGCTTCCCTCTTCATTATCTCCCACATATTACCTTCTCCAGTAACCCTAATCATGTCCTTGTCTACCAATACATGGGGCAATAGCTCTTTCAGATCCCTCTTCATTTCCAGTTTCTCTGAAAAACATAGGTTTATTTTTATTTGAAGTAAAACCCATGTTTCCAAATTACTTGATCCCAATGACTTAATTTACAATCTGGCAAGACAGCTACTATTATTAAATTACACTCTAACACCCCCTCCTTGAGTTTCACTGTTAAATGGTGCATTCCCTTGGGCAAACAATTCTACAAAAATTAATATTCTGAGAGAGCAATGAGCTGGGCCAGACAAGCCAAGTGAGGGTGCACGGCTGGGCAACCCCACTGTGGGCAAGCAAAGCAGGCTCTGGCAGGGAGCAAGATTTTAAAGAGCTGACCTTCAGTGAGATGTGCTGAAAATCTGACGTAACAAGTTGTGCTCTCAGCGCTGCCATCATGAACTGAAACATTGTCAGTCACTGCTTTGGAAAGGTCAAATACACAGTAAGAGTCAGCGTATCATTTCAAATGCCCCATTCTTCTATGCAGAAGCATCATCTCAGTGGAACAGTGTAAGCAGCCATACACCAGCTGAACAGCAGCAGGAGGAGCTCACATATTCCTGCTACTGTCAGGTCAAAACAGTGGGTAATTTTAGAACTACTCCACAAGAGACATGTTTAAAATAGACAGATGAATGATAGGAATTTGGAGTGGTGGGTGAGACTACAAAAATTCTGATTACCAAGTGTCTGAATGCTCTACTAGCTAGAGATTAAGCCAACTATTAGTTAGGCAGGTTTTCTAAGCATGGAACTTCAGGAAGTCTGTGGCCACCCACACAGCCATATGCTTAGGTTATACCAGACATTCCCAACACAAATAGCCTTATTTTTTGGTTTGATCCTTCCCTCACCATTATTGATTTCTCACCTGTGCTATTATCAGGGACACTGTGGCATCGCTATTAGCGGCCTACTGCTCAACAAGGACTTAAGCACAAATAATCATGCACAAGAGGATACAAAAGAGATTTCAACTGCTTTTGCACAAACAAAATATCTGTATTGAACTTGAGACAGGAAGCTTCAGTTTGTAAAGTCAACATTACAACAACTGGGGTAGAGGGAGGAAGAAGTGGCAAGAAGGATGCCACGCCCACCAAGTGGAACTGGGTAGCCAAAGCAGAAGAATATTGCTGTCCTTGTAAAAAGGAAACAAAAAACCTTTAAGGTGACACTCTTAATTGTAAAGCATATGGGTAACAGCAAGAATTAGAGTGAGGCCGAGGATAAAGGACACAACTCCCTCTCCAGCCCTACAGTTTCTACTTAACATGCTCTGTATTAATAAAAACATGTTTCCAGTAGAAGAATTCATTTAAATAACTGCTTCCTCAAGTTAGTTTTATGAAACAATACACATCAATATTTAGACCGTGACAGTACCCAGCATCATACAGACCTGAAGTCTCTGTGGAGGTACTACAAACCAACTCTGTCTTCATGTTAAAATGCAAGGTATTCTGGAGACTACATCTCTGAATTTTTCCAGAGAGAGTTGGGGAACACAGAAGGAAGTGGTAGACGACAGAGATTCTTTTAAATACATTACATATGCTTACTCAAATCAGTCACGTTTTTAAATCGCATCATAAACCCACATTATTTTTCAATATAACAACGGAAGAAAGAAGTGAAAGCATGCACCATCAGCGTCAATAGAGAACTACCCACGTACTGATACACTAGGATGATTATACCATCAGAACACAATAGGGTAAAATTTGTACTGGTTTAATTCCATTACCAAAATAACAAGTTGGACCAGATTTAATGTTAAGTCCTGGCACATCCAATTATGCTAGAACTTGGATATCACAATAACAATATGAAAGCATAAAAAGAGGTCTTTCAAGAAGGTATCTTTAGATATAACTAACAGTTACATATGGCCTAAAATTCTCACAAGGCAACATTACAGAAAGAATTAAGAGAACTGCATTGACTTCAATGTTGTTGATCAGAGGAACGTGTATTTAAAAATCCCTAGTCAAATTGTTATGGTTTGACCACTCAGATTACAGAGGAAATTACTAACTTCACATCACCTTAACACTGAGTATCTGTTATACTTACATCAACACACTTTTAACTATTCTTTGTTTAGATTCTCCTTCCATGTAACATCACAAGTACATACACTTTGAACTAAGCACTGCATAACAGAAGAAAAAAGTCTTTATGGCTCAGCAAAGACCATTTGGTATTCTCACTTACACTTTCAGTCCTATTTTAAAAGGCAGCCAACAAGACCTTCAGTATATTACTTCAGTAAATTGTGGTTCCTTTCTTTTAACAACTCAACTGCTAAGAGGAACTTTCTTTGGTCTACATAACATTGAAATAAATTCTATAGAAAAGATAGGTAGAAACCAAGAATGCCAGTCTCAGATGTGAGTTAGCACAATTAATAAGTTACATCCAAGCTGTGTAAGATATTCCTTAAGTCATGTATCTGTACAAGCAGAAAGCACATATTTCCGCATGCGAAGCACCATCTGCAAGCAATAAAACTTCTCTATCTTATTGTGGCCTCCAGGAACGTGAATAATAGCCTTTCACACAAGATACACAGCTGGGGGGAATGCCAAGATAAACCTGGAGTACTCGTGTTTACTGTACCAAGTCCTACACAATTGTTAAAGAGTTCCCAAGGATAGCCTCTTCTGGAAGCCTGTGTCTTGCTTCTCCCTACACATGCCCCAAACTACACCATCTATTCTGACGTGATGTAACAAATAGGTTTAGTATGATCAAAAAGCCCCAGGAAGAGGGGAGAGCCCCCAGATCTCCAGGTGAGATTTTAGAAAAGACCCTCTTCCACAGCACTAGCAGAACTGTTTAATACAGCATTTGAGGAAAAAGTGCTGCCCTATGTCCTGTCATCCTTCCAAGAAATGTCAAATAAGCACATTATTTAGAATCAGAAGGTACCCTATAATTTGCAAGACAAATACAACATGGCCTACTAGAAATACTGACATGCCCTTGGAGGGCACATCAGCTCACAGAGCATAAATTGAGACAACGATTCCTAAAAGGTAAGATACCACAAGTTGGAAACTTAGATAGTACCTGTCTATCCATGAAGACCACAATGTCTCTATGAAAATGCAGCAGCCACCCCTCAGGGAGGCTGCACTGCAGTAACAGGTCCTCTGCTAATGCCACACAAGAGTTCTTAAGCCTTCCCCACAAACAGGAAATTAAAAGTGGTATTAATTAATCCTCTTGTGTTCTTTGAGGAATGAAAGATCTTTTTACAAAAAAAAAAAAAAGAAATCTTTCTATAGATGTCCTCAGGACTCAAAAGCATCTCCTCAAGATTGAAATCTTGAGTTGATGTTCTTGTAAATACAAGACAGAAGTAGCAAAGCCACTTCAGCATTCAAATCCACTTTTAAAGCAAAAAGTATTTCAATATTTTTTTTCCCCCCTCCAGTGGGACCTTTCATTTGGTCTTACGTACTGCTATGGCTGTGACTGAGAAATATTCAAGCCTACCATACCAAAAGCTTAGAAAGTACTGAAAAATTAAGTTGCCATTCATATTATTTCATTATGATTTCTAGAGGACACAATTCCCACCTTCCTCAAACCCTACCCCACCTTATTCCAAGTTTCAATGAGGAGCTAAGCCAAGGAGTGGCAAAGTCACCTCTTGATAAGTAAATCTAGCGTTGTTTTGTAACACAAGGAAATCCCTTCTAAAAAAATCCACATTTACAAATACATGTTCTGAACAAGGCTTGCGCACTCTGCATATTCACTTACGACCTCCCTCTTTAAACAAGTTAGTAACATATCTGTCTTTCACCACTACAACAACTACCATGAACAAGCAGATTCAGCAGCTTCTTTAAACTTCAGAATTTAAGATCAACAACTAAAACGACTGAACACCACATATGGTTTAAAAATCCGTGCTGCTTGCATAAGCCACCTCTTTTACTTTAAATGCAAATCAGCGACCAACACCACCATGCTGATACTTAATTTTAAAATGAAAGAATTAACCAACTTAATGCCTTGTTAATCAGTCTGCGCTCAGCATTTAAACCTCACCCTTGCAGGGCAAGAGCGTTCAGGTCAAGTCAAAAAGTAGCACAGAGGAGTAACAGATGGCAATTAAAAAAAAAGCTTCCTACAGTCCTATCTAATGATAGAGAAGCACCACCACTGCAGGAACTCATTACCTCTCCTTGTGGGGACAGAACCATTCAACCACCCATTAGTGCAGAATCATCAGTAACCAGATAAATGTAGTATAATAATATTGTTTTGAAAGGCTAGGGAAAAGTTATTTTAAAGCCTTTATCTGTTTAATGATTAGATGCTGAGTTTGATGGACTTCAAAGTCAAAAGGAAGAAATTAAAGTTCGAGTCCCCAGACAAAGCTGTTTACAAAAGTGATATTCTGCACCAACACACTATATACTATCTATAGAATTATACAGACTTATCTATATATTTATATATAGACAGATACAGACATATCTATATCTATCTATATATATATATATAAACAGATACAGACATGTAATCTCACTTGCCCAGAAAAATATGCTTGATACTCCAACATGCTCTTACAGGCTACAGGTGTTTGGAGTTGATATAAAATCATGCTTTTAACTTACTGAAAACAAGATAGCAAGAGTAATGGTTTTGAAATGGTTTCTCTCACTGAAATATACTCACCTCACTAGTCTCCTCACTTTAAATATAGTCATCTGCATCCTTAACCCGACCAACTTGCAACCAGAGGAATAGCTTCCCTGGAATCCTCATGGAATTTGTTATCTTGGTTTGCTTTCTTTCAGTTAGTTGCTTTTCATTTTAATTTAGTTTGGTTTTACCTTTCATTTTACTGGTCAGTATGAGTGTCTAGCATTATAAAACAGCTCTTTTTAAGTTTAAAACACCAGCATTTAATTTACCACTCTGCTTTCATCCTTCAATAGAAATGTCTGTCACACAATATATAGTACTATCTCCCAAACTTCTTCAATGTGAAAAAAAGAGAATGCTATTCAACTACAGATCCCTTTGTAACCTGATATATACATATTAGTGTATATATATGCACACCTACACACAGATAATACTAATGGGTTGGAAAGAGACTATTTTGATTTATTCTATATACAAGCGCATAACATTTTACATAAAATACTAGAAATACATATTTAGTTCCCTGCCCTGTAAGAGTCATGTAACAAAAGGCTATCACAAACTCACAGCTGAAGCTGTCACTAGCATGAGTAAAGAGAAAAAACACACACGAACTTTTAAATGTGTAACTAAAAAGTCTTTCTACTACCTTTTAGGAAGAAATCAACACTACAAAGTCAAAAAGATAAGGTCAGTGTGCTAAATGAGACAGGAACTAGGCAACAAGGGCAGAGGACCTATTAAAAGTAGAAGGTCCTCACTAGCAAAGCCTCACACCACTCAGAAGTACGAATTATTCCTTTTTAAAAACCCTCAAGCTCTGGGGGAAAAAACCCAGGGTAGCATCCCTGGTCTTTGAAAATAATTGTTTTTATATGATGCAATGTTTCTTTTTAACATGATGTGTTATATTGTACTTGATACCGTAGTCTCAAAACTCCACCTCATTGGGGTTTTTGTCTAGATGAAATCCTTGTACAACAGTCTATGCTTTAGTTGCAATTTTGAGGGAACAATTTTCAGCTTCGGGTTCAAATAAGGAAATTCAAGTTCATTTGGGGTGTAAATAAACCCCCTTGCTTTATAAACCAAATTAATGTTTGTACTGAAATAGCAACCATGGGTCTCATTTAATACACAAAGTCTCCTTCTTGGCATCGAGAGAAAAAGGGGGAAAAATGACCATCCTGAATTATTTTATACAGACTAAACTGAAGTTTAGATTTGAGGAGGGAGGTGGAAACAGCATCCATAGCACATTATAGTCTCTATAAATCTAGGTTAAAAGGCAAATTCCTGTATTTTGATATGGAGGTTGAGGCCTTTTTTTAAGTATCAAGATTAGTGTATTAGTGTGTAAATTAGGTTATAGACATATTGAAAGCAATTAATTTTACAGGTTTATCTAAGCTGCAAGGATAGGTGGGGGTAATTTTCTAAGTAAATAAAATCTCCTAACTGTGCTGGAAATTAAAGAGGAAACACAGGACCGAAGAAGGGGGAAAGGAATATGGGACTCTGCCAGCATTATTGTATTTGCTTTTAGCTAGGTCAGAATAAAGCTCCTTCAGGCAACAGAAACACCTGCCTTGCAGAAAGCCAGTCACTACATGATTTACTCCAGTCTAAGCCTACATAAATGAAATGTTATAAAGGAGGAATGTCCTGAGAATAACTGAACATCACATTGCCACTCAAACAGCTGAGACTATTCATTGAACCAAGGCCTCACACAATGTGGTTCTCATTATCTCCAGTCTAATTCTGCACTGCATGCAAAGAAACAAATACGAACAGCTAGTCAAGCCATAACATCTTGCATATACTTCAGTATTTACATAAAGGCAGAGAGTTTCTTTATAAAGTACACTGAATCACAGAGCAAGCCAGATTTTGAAGCAGTAGGCACTCCAAGAGGGACACAAAACAGATGGTAGTTCAGGGTGACAAAATGTGGCAATATAAACCCTTCGCTGCTGAAGTGTAAAGGCAAGTGAAGATCCTAGATTTATCTCATTCATTCATACACGGCCTTAGAGCCCTTCGAAAAATGTTTAGCTTGCAAAGTCGTATGGAATGGGCAAGCAGCACAGCCCTTTGAATTGTTACTATATTTCCACCAAGATTACCGTTTTCAAAAGTCTTTGAGGGAGGCAGAAAATTAAACTGAAATAATAACTTAGGCTCAACTACAAGCAGGAATTTGGGTGTTAAGGTCACCTGGAGAGACAAGCAGAATGCCCTGCAGCTGCAGTACTGACACACTGGAAGCACTGGTTTGACTGCTAGCTGCGGAGGTCTACTCAAGCCTTCCAAGTAATACCTGTTTTTTGAGGACAACATGAGGACGGATACAGGGACAAATTTCCTTGGTTTTTCTTAAATATTTTCTCTAAACAAATGTAGTATTACTTTTCATTTTTCTAATTTGCAAAAATGCTTTTTCAAAAACCAGTTCTGAGCTAGTTAAAAAAGGAAGTATTACACAGACCTGACTAGTCTACCCTTTCAACAGGGATAGAGGGGAAAAGCCTCCGAACTGGATGCTTTTTTACCCAAATGGTAAAATTTAGTACTAATACAAAGGAGCAGATACTTAAAGATATCACCTGTACAAGTATAAAGGGAACAAACAAACAAAAAAAAATATCACTTCTTGGAACACTCTTCAACGTAATACATAACAGAAGAAAGCATTACTGTTCCCTAAAATACTCAAAAGAAAATAATTTCATGGGGTGCTTTGCAAGTATGATTTTAAAAAGTTCACAGATCAATTAAGCAATATATGAAAAACATTAATTGTGTTCTAGGATACTACAGAGGTAAAACTGAGAAGAGATTAATACATGAAAAGCTAAAAAGTTTGTTACAGCACATTATCACTTTTATAGCTACTCTTAATTTATTAGGAAAGGAACTAAAATAAGTTCTTTCTGTGAATATCCCTATTCTTATGTTCCTATCAAATTTTTAATCTCTTTCTAATTTCAACCAGATCCAGCAGAGGGTTACAGCTTCCAAAGATATACAAGCTCTTAAAAAGTTATATGAAAATAAATGGACAAGTCCAGGAGCCCTTCTAACTTGTCCCTACTTTCCTTTAAAAAGCTGCAGCATTAACCCAACTGTTTTAGACACCATTAGGTGATAAAACTAATCAGTGTCTGAGGCATAATAAAGCTTCAAATCAGCAATTACACTTCATTAGACAGAGAACCTAACCACACAAGCTACCAAGCTACAGGAGTCCAGACTTGACTAGTGTCATTGCTTACGGGGGTGAAGAGGCTTAGCTACTGCAAGTGATTTTCTGTTGAGTCTACTGCTGGTTAAAGGAGTTTCTACATAAGCTGGCTGCTCATTACTCCAATTCCTGCCCTGTTCCAGTATTCAGTTCAGCCTCAATTTCTCAGTAGCCCTGAAGCCACCCAGGAACATCCTATCTGTACACAACAACAGTGCTGAAGTCAGCTGTTCATTTACTCTTACATACTTCAGTATGATTTCATCCCTCCATCATTTATACACGTCCTCAAAAGATTTTGCAAATTCATTTTTCAGGCTCTCATCTAATGCAGAGATCAGGAAGACATTTTTTGTAAGTATTTCAAATTTTACTATTCTGAAAAGTTCTAAACGTGTCAGCAGCATGTGTGTGAAAACTCCCCTGAAATGCCTGAACGGACAAGGATGCTTTCCAAAGTCGCAGCTTTATGTGTGTTCAAGGTAATTTCCACCATTTCTCAGAGATTCTCTTTCACGTTCACATGCCACTTCACTTATACTCCACATTAAATAGTATTTCCTAGCCTTCTGTAATACCCTCCCTCACCAGCATGTGCCAGGATATACAACTGTGGGACAACATGATGAACAAGAAGAGAATCAACCTTCTACCTTAAGCAGCTGAGATTTTCTGATTCTATGCCTTAAGCCTTCCCTTAGCCAAAGGGAACCAAGCTTTGGAAAAATAAGTAAGAATCTGTTATTTGTCAGTAATTTCTTCAAAATGACATGTCCAAACAGTCTTTCCACTCTTTCTGTGTCCCACACGGATTACAGAACAATATATTTTATCTTGTTGGTAGGAGACTTTCGTTAAAAACTCAAGAAGCAAAAAGCTCATGCTGCCTAGGCAGTTAAACCAATTTTAATCAAGGTAACACACAGAAAAAAGTGCAAAATGTGCAGAAAAATCCATCATATCTTTACTAGTATTAAAACTACAACAATATGCTGATCTACTGTTTAACCTACAGCTTCTCTATAGTGTTGCTTGACAGGTCTTTTCATTTTTCACCAAAAAAAAGCTAAAATCAAAGAGTTAATTTCCCTAAAGGCCATGCAAAAAATTCTAAAGATTAAAGTTATATTAATGTCTAAAGAGTGCCTTTCCTGAATAGCAGTTTACCTTTGCTGGCAATCTTTCTGCATTAGTATTATCGCAATTCTAATGTGGGCTCTAAATGAGGTAATTCTGTCTGATGAATAAACCTCAGTTCAAGTCAGTACAGAGCTAAATTTTGAAATGTGACTTAGATAGATTTCCCCAATCTTCAAAAGTCAATTATGATCACATTAAAAATATTTATAACCACACAAAAGTTTTGTTATTTGTTCAAATGCTATTTACTTCAAAATTACAGATGTTATCTTAATCTGAATTTTGCAAGGGGGGGGGTCAGATACTGGTAAGGTTGAAACTGCTGAAGTAGTTACTCAGAATAAAACCACTCCAAGCTGTCTGCCTCTCAACTGTTTCTGCAATCTCTTACAACTGTCCATCAAGATAAATAAAATTAGTTTGCCCCTATAAAAGTTATATTCTCTTGTGCAAGACAGATTTCTTCACTTACTGTTCTGTAACAGAAGCCTAAACCCCACACATTTTCCTGACCTCCACGTAACCAGTACGTAGAGAAAGCAAGAAGCATCACTTTCTTTGAGGAAGAGAGAAAAGGAAAGTGAGAGTGACTCAAGCAAATGCAACAATGTCGGACAGTATGTTGGAACAGTAATTTTATATTCCCACCTCCCCACCCCCCAAAAAATAGCAAGGGTGATCAGGGAAGTGTCACTGTCATCAGTAAAAGAAACATGAACTTCATATGGTCTTCAAAACCACTCTTTAAATATGCAGTTCATCATGCCTTCCGTGCCATTTTGACAACCCAGCTTAAGCAGCAAAACCCAACAATTCCTGAAGTTCCACCAACTCACCTCATGTTGCTGATACCAGCTTATGGACCTGGCTTAGGAGCTACACAGTCGCCAATCTTCATAAATTCCATGCAAGAAACAAAACTGAAAGGGTTCAACCATTTATTACCATCGCTTTAAGAGAATGCCTTTTTCCAGTTTCCAATTAAAAACAATTTTCTAAACTAACTCCTAAATCCCATTCATTCTTTCAGGGGTCAATAACAGAGGTCTGGCAAACCAAGGTATCCATTTGCTTTCCTCACTAAAAACAGAGCTGAAAGAAGATCTTTGTCACTGCTGCCTGCTCAAATCCCAATGCCCTGCAAAGAGCGCTGCAAAGCTGACACCCAACATGCAGCACACCATTGTTGATGGAACCCGTCTGGCTTTCAGAAGTTAACAGAAAACTGTTGATGTTTTCTTACCCATCTCTCTCAATACAAAACAAGGGAATATCATCAGCCTACTACCTATGCTCTTTATGCTGATTTTCTCATTTATAAAGATGGACACCATTTTCCAGTTTACAAAAGGAACACATTCTTTGATACGTCTCCCTTAAACTACTCTAAAAGGACAAAGCATCTTCTGCACAAATGACAGGTTTAGCTCTGGTTGAAGTAGCAACATTAGGAAGATTTTCCCCCAAATTTCCTGATCTTTACAGAGTGCTCCCTCACTCTCAAAGTATCCTGTAACAGAGAACGAGTTGCAACATAAGCTGCAGAAGGTGGATAGAAGGTGGAAGGAAGAAAGCAAATCTTTCAGGTTACACAAGATAGCTCTTCTGGGACAGGAAAACAAGAGCTGTCAGCTGCCAGGATTTTATTGACTGGCTATGAAACAATTAGAGGGAGCTGGCATCTGATCAAGAAGATGCAAAGGATTACATGAAGTCAGTTAGGTAGCTCAAACACTCAAGGAACCTTAAAGGGAATAGAAAGAGGAAAATAGGAACACTACAAGTCTGTTTTGTAAAATTGTTAGTACTGGGGATTAAAAACCTCTAAAATTGTACAGCGTTTTTTCCAAGTTTCCTGGCATTCTGGAGTCAGTAGAGTCACTCAATACTCACACAATTATGTTAAGTACAATATAAACAAGTAGAAAATGGTTTTAGACATCTTTATTATTTAAATAACACAAAGGCAGGAGTTATTGCTCTAAAGATGTATCAAGAACCCAGGATTCCAGCTGTAAAACTCACAGCATGATAGTAATATGCTAACACAATGGTGACAGACAAGAAATATCAAAATACTGACTATAGAAGAGCAATAGGGTCTTTTTGTTTGTGGTTGGTTTGCAGATTGTCTTTTTTTTCTTCCAATTGTGACTGGGGAGGGGGGAGTAAAGTCATTTTAGCAACTGAGACAATAACATTTGAAAAGAGTTCTCAGTGCTCCTGTTATTTTACTGGAAGTATCTGGTGTTCGTACGTATTTGATGATCTTAAATTTACCTTACACTACAGAACAAAACGACCAAAAACTGGCTGACACAAGTATATTAAGGAAGGCACAAAAGATACCAAACCTTAAACACACTAGGAGTTAGAAAAACAGGTATTTTCAACTAAAAGCACTACTGGCACACATCTCTAGCCACAGATGTTAGTATTTTTGAGGCTCACAGATCATCTTACAACTTCTAGATTATTCCTGTTCAGCACACAATTTATGTATATACCTGTAACAGTTGTATCTCAATTTGGAGGTCATCACATACATATTTCCACATATTAAAAAAGACTTTGATACATTAAACTGATTTCTCTTTGAACTTCAAAGTTCACAAGTGTCACTGTAGTTGCATAGTTTAACACATGCATCTGACTATTAGTTTTCTAAAAATACCCAGTTATAAATTCAGGATTTTACTTGATAACCATAGAAGCAGCAAGGCAATGAAGTCCGATATTCACAGCAAAAAAAAAGATTATTAAAAAGCCATCCAACAGAGAGCCAAATTGCAGAAAGACCAGTGAAAATGGCTCACTACATAAGTATGTACTTAAACAGCACCATCTGAACAATTATTTTTAGAATGTACCAAGACTGCAATGCATTCCAGCATAGTAAGAAGTCACAACTGCCATGAAGCAGTAGCCTCAGGGCTATGTTAAGACTGTTCAACAATTTAAATAATGCTGGTGAATTTAATGAAAGATCTAGGCATTAGTTAAAAACCAATGTTTTGTGGTAACTAATTTAAGAAATTAATTGGATTCAAGCACAAGCATCTGACTAGTTTACTCCAACTGCCAGAAGCAGAAAACAGGAAAATAAAAGTGCTCTTCACCTACTGCCAGAGGGTCCAGTTCACCCCCCTGCCACCTCTTCTCACACTCAGCTTCAGAACAAAGCTTTCCCCTTTCCTAATTTCAACATTAAAAGTCCCATTCTTCAAAACTAATTTCCTATAGCGAGAAGAACAAAAGTACACGGGCATGCATATGTTTTTCACTACCGCCAAACATAAGGTTTTTATTTGAGATCTCGCAAGACACTTACTTGACTATAGAATCCCTTAGGGGGGAAACAATTAAAAGCTTTCTGCTTTCTAACAAGTAACTTTTCACTCTTAAAGAAGGAATCTAAGTTTTTTCACTGCCATAGCTCTCAACACTTCCAACATACATTTTCTCAACATAAAACCACAGGAAACCTCGAAAGAGGCAGTACTTCCCATATTGCCACTTTGGCTCAAATTTATTTTGAGGTAAACCTGGAGAGACAGTTGCCTAATTAAATACCATTTTCACAAGAAGCTTTATTATTTCTAATTATTTAAATGGACTGTAACTAGAAAAGGCTTTACAAATAACAGTCTGAACCACAGCAGAACCCTGTTTCACAGATTCACATGGCATCTCCTATGCAGGGGACAGCAAGATCTGATCATATTATTAGACCTGTTAATTCTTAAACTTCTATTTATTGACTTGACCTTCAGATAGGAAGATGCCAGGTTCAGCTTTTATAAAAGACATTTTTATGACATTGCAACGAAAGGACCGTGGGAGGCCAAACAAATTTCCTAAAAAATGATGCATTAGAAGTAATTTTCTGCCTAGGCCTCCATTTCTAGGGTGGCTCTGTGTGATGGAAAAAGGAGTCATTCTTTCCCAATCCCATTTTTGTCAGGAGATCCTGCTTAAGGAAGGCCAAGATCCAAACCCAGTCATCTTCCAGCAACATAAATGGCTCTCAAGATCTTCTGCTGAAGGCTTGTGATGCAGTATAAAGGTTAGAAGGTGTCCTGAAGCAATTTGGAGGGAATGAAGAGGGAGAGAAGAGTCACAAGATGCACCAAAGTAATCATGCATGTAACATAGTTCCAAAACGACTTCAACTCAGCACGAAAGAGGAACTGGTAAAATCTCCTTAGAATTTCAATGCCAGTTTTCAAAGTAATTCCTTTTGCTAAAAATCCAAAGGAAATTTAGAATCAACATCTTGTGCCAGTAATGACATAGCTGGAGGAAGAAAGGTCTGACTGTGGGCTACCGATGTCTGCAAGGAAGAGGCTGTTGCTCTGCAGAGTGTGAAGCAAGAAAGGCAGAATTTACCTGAGCTGATTCTAATGACTCCCCTTCTCTTGGTCTGAGGGATTGCTGATCATGTGGGTTAGCAGCATATCCCCTTAATCAGGGTGTTCCAGCCTATCTCCTTCACATGGACAAAGAAACAGGACTTAAACCTAGCAGCCATGGGCTCCTCTGAAGGAAGAATGTTATTTATGTGTTCAGAACTGGGCAACTTTTTCTGTGCTAGGAATCAAGTCGGATTTCAAACCCCTTGGGCGGCCTCCACCTTACTGCACATTCAAACCTAGCACTAGTGTAAAGAGACAGGGAGGAGATGAAAATCATGTGGCTAGGGGCCATATACAGTCACTGGCTTTACCTTGGCCCGAGCCACGAGTTTCTGCTCTTGACTTCGTTTCCTGTCTAGAAAAGGGTCAGGCGAAGAATGCCATTAGCGCTTCAAAGAACTAAGTACCAGTATGACCCAAGGACAGGAAGCTTATACAGAGGCATAAAAATCCATTCTTCCCAAGTGCCCAGGATTTTTTTTTCTCCTCTCTCTCTCCCCCACTTTTTTTTTTCTTTAAATTGCTTACACTCTTTTCCTCGCTCAGCCTAGAGAAGCTGAAGACAACATCAACAGAAAAAGCATAGAGAAACAGCATAAAGTCCATCCTTCACATCTGAGCGGATGGCAGTTCAGAGGGGCCCTACCTACCTGCAACCCTGTTGTTTGCTTCAAGAACTCTGTTTGCCCAAGGAAAAAGAGACGTGCAAATCCTGGAAGCAGATCCTTCCCCAAAGGAAGTTTCTTTCTGAGTCTGCAACCTGGAGCCTTCTTGAGACTCAGTCCTCTGAGTGGATTCTTTCTTCAAACTCTCACACTGGTTCTTTACTTTTGTGGGCAGCTGGAAAAAGAATGAAGCCGTAGGCTGAGGCAGGGACTCCATACTTCCAGGGTAGGGAGGCAGAAAGACTGGAGGGGAAGGAAAAGTGCTAGTTGGTAACTTCTTGAATAATGACCTGCATTCCCTCATTTTCTGCCACACAGAGACATACACATAGTCACTGCAACTGGGGAGGATGACAGGAGATGAGTACTAGACATGCAGTTTTTTTCATGCTCTGATGCCAAAAAAACAAACCAACCCAAAGTGTTGAGCTGTGAACTTTCAAGACTTTTAAGACATCTACCAATAGATGAGATCAATCATAAGATGTTTTGTCCAGAAAGTTCTCTCAGTTTGTTACGAGTAGATGTAGGTGGGGAAGGGGGAATTAAAAAAGATTAAGTGCTCGTTCCTTGGAAAAAATTCCAAATCTCTCCTCAGCTTACTTTCTCATGAGTGAATTAAAAATGGCATCTATTGCAATGCAGTGAACATCTCCCCATAATCTCTTTAAGATGAAACCATCATACTTACCTGAATGTTTCCCTCACCAGTGACCTCCTAACCCAAGCCCCATCTATAAAGGCCTTACTCCAATCTCAAGTCTTCTGCTCTATTTGCAAAATCAGATCAGTCCAACACTGACAGCGTTTTAATGCTTTTGTGACAACCTCTGGCTTAACCTACGCACGTTACGATTGCTGTGAAAGCTAAGAACCTATCCAAGTTCCTGGATCAGGTTTCTGAATTTCTAGAATACTCCTCTTTTTTCCTGAAAACTTAGATGTCCTAAGAGTTAACTGTCACTACTTGAACAACAAAAATAAGAGAGCTGAAATGTTCTTCTTCATGAATCCTGAAAGCTGATAGGCTCCTGTGAAATGTTATCAGTAACATGGAGCCAACATGCAGCAAAATAGAACTAGAAGTCATTGGATTTAAACCACAGTTATAAGCATGGCTGCTCATGTATATGTTTACTGCTTATTATCCATTGCAGTACCTTCTGCACAACAGCAACAAGTGTCTTGCATTTGCATGTAGGGAAGCTGTTGAGCTGTGTGCCTCAAGAGGAGGAGGCACTATCATTTCACCTGCAGTGCTCTTCATTGCTCTCAAGACAC
This sequence comes from Eurystomus gularis, assembly GCA_013400335.1. NCBI lineage: Eukaryota > Metazoa > Chordata > Aves > Coraciiformes > Coraciidae > Eurystomus > Eurystomus gularis. The sequence goes on from VZZY01017459.1 coordinate 274,184, forward strand.
CAGGTAGAGCGTGATGCAATAGTTAACTGAGAAGGTATGCTACTCAGGATGTCTGATGCAGTTTCACTTGATTCATTTTGGGACAATTTTGGTGGTGTTTCTTCATCTTCTCCTTTAGAGCACACACCTGAACAAAACAGCTTTATATGGTTAGGTATCTCATGTGTCCTTCAATTACAAGCTTTCCCCTCCTCAAAAAACTTTGCTTTATTGTATTATTTGGAGCACAAGAAGTTGAGGAAAAAAAACCCCTATGTTTTGTCATTAAATCCACAGCAATAATGTACTCTTTAAAAGACATCTTTAACTTTTGCTGCTAGACTAGCAGACAGCAGAATTTCCTTTCTTTTTCTCTGAAGAAGTGACAGATGAAGCCAACAAGGGCAGACCCTGATACTCTACAGTAATTAAAACAGAAAAATCTGCAAGTTTCTTCTAGAGAAACTACTTTTGCAGAAGGATACTCTGCTTCTTGATTCCTCTGAGAACATTGAATATGTCGATAGTACCTCAAACTAAGGTAAGAGGTTTTGCTATTTGCAAGACTATTTCATAGAAACAATAGGATTAATTGTCTTTTAGTGGAATTTCATGACTTTTCAACAATGTGAGCCCAAGATGTGCTCCTGCATTTTTCAATTTCACAAAGCATTGCCTTTTTTTATTATTTCAGATCAGCTTTTCAAGGTTAGAGCGTCAGGTTCAGTCTTTTCATCCCACACGCACATTTTTGTGAAAGGAGGTCTTTCTGTTTGGAAAGAATAACTGGCCAACACGCACCTAAATGTTCTTAGTCAACAGATGTCTCCATGATGACTTTTCTACTCTCCTCTACCAGTAAGGTAGGGGATACAAAACAAAGAAAAGATAAGCAGATGATGTTCAGTGGATATTTCTACTGATCTGTATTGCTGGCTAAGAAATTATCATAAAAGGACAGTATATTTAAAAAGCACATTTCTTCTTAAGATTCCCCTGTGAATAGAAGGGTTTTTTTCACCAGATAACCTGCAATACCTTGAATCTCAGGAACTTTTCAAGCTGCTAATACTTGTTACTTACGGTTCATAACCACAGTGGCATGTATAGCATTATAGGCTTAATTTCAGGTGACGCACTGAAGTCTCCAAACACTACTAATACTTCTGAAGTCAATATTCTCTTCCAGCTCAAAGTAACAGAAGGTATCAGAGCAAATCCCCCTAGATGAAGCAGCACGACCCAGCTTGTTGCAAGGTTCCTTTCAAACAGGAATCTGCCTAGGGCCTCTGTAATATCAAGATATGGCTGCCTTTGAGAAATCCTCCTTCACCAGGGAAAGATCATATTCACTGAAAAAAAGACTCCAGATCACCTTCAATATACTGCACAGTATGAAATCGCCTACTGAAGATTTGAGGGTGTAGAAGAGAGGATTACTTGGTGTTATTCTATTCATGTAGCAGTTCAGCAGAAGAGACACAGATCCAAAGTAAAATATAAGGGAAGAAAAAAAAAAAAAGGCATTTATGAGGACATTGCCCATTGGTGTTTTCCTCATGGAAACAGCTGAATAACAAAACAGTTTCTTGAAGACCAATGTGAAACATGCTGCTAGGAAAAAAATTTCAATTCCTTTCCTTACATCAAGGTCATAGTATGTCCTTTTCTAAGAAAGGAAGAACCCTTTAATTCTAATTTTTATCCTTTTATCCATCTTTCTTCCCTTGAACAGACTTGACTAGAACTCTAAAGAATAAATAACATTGGTAAGGTTTTTGTTCTAGCTATCAAAAAATACCAGCCTGATTTATTCCTATATACAGATCTATATTTCAGGCTTAAACAACTACATCTTTCTGCATTTTGAGATGAGAAATGCCAATAAATACTCCTTTGGTCTTCCAAAGAGAGAAGAGGTGTAGAATAGACCATCCAAAGTACCTGAATCCCTTTATGGGAGTTTTGGGAGACTTTTTTTGTTGCCTCACATCAATAATCAGAAGTGATTCACGCTGCTGAGATGGTTTGTTAAGTCAGCTTAAGGAGATGAATATACAACAGCTTCTCAGTCACTGTACCATAGTTTGCTGCTTTACCTCAAGTGCAGGCTATGATAGGATCCTTTCTAGCTGGAGCAAGAAGTAGTTATGGCTGTGATGATACAAGAACAACATATGTTGATGATCTTCAGGTATACATGAAGTTAGGAAAAGCACTGGTAGTTCTGTTTGTGAGCAGGCAGAAGATGGTGAAGAATCCTACAATCAGTCTTCTCATCTCTGCAACACCTCTCCACAGTGACCTGACATTTGATAAAATATTCTGGGAGGAAAACTCCCTTTAGTGCTTTCTTCCACCTTCCTTCTCTACATGTCAGGTTTCACTGCCAGTCACTAATTGAACAGCCAGTGAAGAATGATCCCCATCTTTCTGCATCGATGAGCAGAAGCTCAATAGCCAATAAAGTTTAAACAATTGTGAGTAAATTCTACAGAATAGTATCTGCAAAATAAGCAAAATCCTGCATCTATGTATTTGGTAAGTCAGAGAGAATATAAGCAACAATGCTTTTATTTCTAATACTGTGGGATCCAAGTCAAAGAACATGAAAACACAACACAAGCTGCCACACCTGATTCAAGTTACCTGCAGCCAGATCAACTATTTCTCAACCCTCAAACTGAAATTTTAAAGCATCATGCAATAATTTTAGATTTAAAGTGCAACTAGCCATACGGAGTATCTGCAGTTCCTAAAATGAAACTTGTCCTAGGTTAGGTAGTTGTTGCCCTGCTGCCATCAGTCATACCTCTAGAAATACGAGTAGGCTGCAAACCCACTGCACGATCTACGCACCAGCATCCAGGGGAGCTGTTATTCAAAATAAACGTTACAAGAACAACAAATTTTAGTAAAGCATCTTTCTCCTGAAAACTAGCACCAACATGACATGCATATTAAAGTATCAACAGGAGTGATGTAAGGCTCACTGTTTAAATTCCAAGCTGCTGACACTAAATAAAAAATACTCGTTTCCCCAAACTTCCTTGTTTTGGTTTGGTTTTTTTTTTTTTTTGGAGGGAAGGGGAGGAGGAGACTTGATGGGAGAAAAGGGAAGAAATCATCAAGCATTACAAGAGCTACACTAGATAGTGTTATCAAGTCCCAAGATGGGGAAAAGGCAGCAAACCATTGATCAAACTGTTGATTTTAAAAGACTGTCATGCAACCCATCACTAAAAGCTAAACCTGCAGACAAAATGGTAGGAATCTTAACTTTCTGAATTTCAGAATTTGTTTTAAAGCCTTTAACCTCTTCAGAACGATTTTGGGTTCAGCTTCTTTAAAGGCCCACTAAAAACCAGAACGGGCCACACCGTTGTCCAGATTATCAGACAAGATGTTGGACTACACCTGCTCAAGACTGGCATAGGTACCAATCCCTGAAAGACCCTTCCTCTGGCCAGTGCAGCAGTGGTAAAAAGCTACATATTTTCTGAACTCTGCATGACAGAGAATTCCAAAACTGTATACAGCTGTCACAGCAACACACATTGGAGAAACACAGCCAGTACTTCTTGGCACATATGTAACAGCAGGAAAACAAAAGGAGTATAAAATTGAATGATTGGTTGATTATAGAAAATACTATCTTGTAAAAATAACACACATTAATAGATGCATCACTTATATAAAATTAAAGAAATGGGTATTTGATAAACAACAATTATTTTTTCATTTTTAAAACTGTTTACTTCGCAAGACTACTTTTAAATGTCTTTATTAACATGCTTTTTGCTTCTTTTCAACTTTGTATGCCAAGTACAATTGAGAGCAAACCATTTTTTGGCCTATCTAAATCACATTTTAAATCAGATTAACAGACTTTACTGGCACTAATATACATTTCTGTCACAAAGGCAGACGCTCATCCAAGCCTTAGGGAAATTCTATGCTTCTGGGCAGAGTGCATGAGCTGATACTTAAAAAAAACATTAAAAAATAATCAGTTTTAAGGCATCATGTGACGCCAAGCTGTTCACTTTTTCTCCTCATGAAAGCCAACTATACCAAAGGTTACAGTATGTCTGTAACCTTGAACTTATTTGAAGAAATGATATAAAATCTGTAGTTTCTTAATGTTAAGTGTCTTTGCACTTTTTAGCTCTTAACACACGGCTTGCTCGATTTAATTTGATTATATTTACATGCAATTAGCTTACATAAATTTCTTACACTTTTTTTTTAAAGCATCATTTTTCTTACTGAGTAATCTTCACCTAATTCTTACACTTCTCTGGTCAGGGTCTTTCAGCCAGTCTATCTGCAGAACTTGGAAGCTGAAATTACTACATATAAGCTGTGTTAAAAGGATTGATTCCGGTACCATTCAACAGCCACATCAGACTGGATGCCTATGACTTTGGGGGGGGGGGGTTGGGGGAGGG
>VZZY01017459.1:278624-295605 GCA_013400335.1 Eurystomus gularis
ATGGGGTGAGGCCCAAACTGAATTTTCAGATGAGAACAGCCCAAGACTTTTCTCTACAGGTTTTGACCCTTGATCACCTCCTTCATGACTTTCCTCCGGTGTGGCATCTCTGGAGAACTCAAATACAGCAAAAATGCCCCTTTCATGAACTATTTACTCAAATACATGTATTTAATATATCGATGTTAATAAAGGGCAACATAGAGGCACTGGAAAATAAAAGCTCAACAAATGAGTTGCTCCTTTAAAATCACCAGTTTTAAGAAGTTCTAGTTTGGAAAGGACTCAAAACATGTTGTTTAGTATTGAGCACTTGTTACTCTCCATATCAAATACTAATTTGTACATTTATGTTAAAATAGCTTCCTGACTCTAGAGCTTACAAATTCAGCATGCAATTTGATCAACGTGCTTGATCTTTTCTTTATTTTCAGTAGCAATAAGAACTCTACAGCCAAAACTGGACTGTTTTCTAGTCACTGCTACTGCTGAGACACAAACTGATGTCAAATGCTATTGTAAGCTGTGTTAGTTCTCCAGCACTAAAAAGTGTGTGATGTAACTAAGGCTTATTTTTGTCTAATACAAGCTGGTGACAGTGGAGATAGAAACCAATTTAGATTCATGACTTGCAAATGACATGCAAACACACCACAGCAACTCTGCAACATCTAGTCTGACTTGGGTTCAAGATTTGAGTTTTAAAGTCTCATGTGCAGTCAGTTACGTTTTAGATTAGAATTATTTTTTGTCTTGTTTTACCTAAGTGTTAACAGCACATGAAAAATGCATTCTTATGTACTGCTACCACCACAGAGAACATGTTGTCTTTAATTAGCTAACTAAAAGCTTTCTGAACATTTGCTGACTTTTATTGGACTAGTGCCTCAAATTCACCTATATTTTAATATCAAATTAAAATTGTGTCATTCTCTCAATCACAACTTGGCGTAAGACCACCAGTTTTATAATAAGTCAGCTGAGGTAGAGGCCATTTGAAATGTACCATTTGGCTCTGCTTAAGCAAAACCATTTGCTTCGCGTTGTCCCTGTATCTTCTCTCCATGCAATCACCTTCACACCTACCTGCTTGGATCAGCCAGAACTCCCAGCTTTTGCACTAGACAATTAACTTTGGCAGTGCCTCTTCACAGGCATACCAGTGTGCAGTGTTTGACTGTCATTCTGTATCTGTTGAAATATTAGCACTTGGTTTAGGTTGTGAGCAAGAAGGAAAAAAAACAGTATCAAGTCATACGTTAAAAAGTACATACAAAAACACATAAAGATCTATTTCTGGCCTAGGCACACTGCTTTCACAAAATTATTCAGAGCAGGGAAAAGGACAGACATCAAACACCCATACCAAAATAGTAACTTACCCCACTGACTGATCTGGGTTGGAGAGTGTTTAACCATACACCAAATCTCACAGGACCCTCCTTCCTTCACTTGAGTCAGGACTTCATTGACAAAAATAAACACAATCCAGGGCACATCAAAGAGTGCTTCCCACGCACTCAGGCAAACACGCAAGACACTATGAACCCTCTAGAAAAAAACCCTCCATTTGAACCCTTATTGAACACTTCTGAATACAACATCTACAACATGCATCATTTATTTTGAAGTACATTTTGACAACAACATACACCACAGATACTCTTGACATGACTCTTTGGCATGAAATTAGTTGCCTGATATCTGATTTCTGTGTCAAAAAGTAAAGGTCAGTGTTTCCTCAAAACAGTTATATTTAATAACCTACTTCTGCTAAGATCAGCTCTCCTATAAAAGACTAGCAAGGCTCCTTCCATCACATTTGCTTTTTAAGGCAAGATTCTAAAATTAGTTTGCAGCAGAACCGAGAGAAATCTGCATTAAAGTTCTCAGGTTTTAGCTGTATATTATATGCAAACTATTGCATTTTCTACTTAATGGCTTTCTAGCTACCAAAAAGCAAAAAACAAAAAAATCTCACAAGTATTCCATGTAGCTTGCTTGCTGCCTAAGTAATGTAAAAAAAGTTCATGTTAGAAAATTCTTACACACTCTTAAATTGTCAAACTCCATCTTCTAGCTTACCAAAATGTACAAAACCAAAAGTATAGTGCACACGACAAAGCTTGACACAGCCAACAAAGAAAACTGTAACACAGATGCCTAATAAAGTAAAAGTCCTTCATTGTTGGCATGTGTTCAAAATCCACTCTCTAGAGGCTGTAGAGGCAAGCATTACATTATATAGAATTCAACTGAGAATGAGAGTCAGTATTTTTTAAGTGCAGTTCCTCTTCTGAATAGCTACTGCCCCAAGTTTTAAATGATTCTTAATTCATAGTTTAATATCTGCATAACTGAAATTCCCATAAGCATTTTGCAAACTAGACCAGAGTTTAACACTGTGTAACTGCTTTTTTTTTCCCCTCTTTTTTTTGCTGGACAGGCATTACATTGAGTATTACTTTATGTATATAACTTCACATGTTAACACCAAGCAATTTTCTATTTTTTTATTTCTTAACTATTTTTATTGCAGACTTCAGCCCGACAGAAAAATTCTTAAAAGAGAACTGCCAGCTTCATACTTCAAGATGCAACCTACTGTAGCAGTCTGACACTCCTAGCCCCAGGCATTCTTTTAATGCCCTTTTTTCATCAAGGAATTGTCATTTATCAGTCAAGTTCTTTCATTCCATTTTATAAAATAAAGCATGCATATATAGTTAAGCAGCCTGCATGACAGAAGAATCATGCACAGTACCCAACAAAATGCATTTCAGTGGTACTTGCGTAGGCAACCGCACAACTTTGCTGGAGAGAAGCTATAGGAAGTATCTTGACGAGCACTGTATGGCACACTGCGGTACAGCATTAAGGTTTTTTCCCACATGAATTGAATGCAGGTTTCAGAAATACAGCATATTCAAGCCAACGCTAATCAGAAGTTTTCCAGCAATGTATCTTGATACTATGACTCAATATTTTCATTATTTTCTCTTGTATGTTTAAAACACGTAGACAGTAGAAAAACCAAAAGCACTAACAAAATATCAATAGTGTCTCATTACCACAATCAAGTAATAATTTGCTTTCATACTTGCTACAAGTTTGTTACAAAAATGTGCAATGAAACACATATTCTGCATTCAAAGCTATATAGGAGATGCATCCCATTGCCAAAGTGGGGGCTGAGAGCATTCGGCTCTCATGGGGAAGGGTACACTCCACAGCTCCAGTGGAATCACTTGAACATCCGTTAGCAGCACATAGATGGGGCAGACTGTTCTCAAAGAGCCAGTAATTTAACCACAATAACCTTGGCCTTTAAGGAAATGAATCATTAACTGGACTGTACAGATTTTTGAGCTCCACAGACTCTAGAGCTCTTTAACTGTATACCGAGTATAGACTCAAAAAAAGTACACAAACTTATGATGAATCTTTAACTGCAACTTAATAAACAGTGGTAAAAGTCATTATTGAGAATGCATTTTTAAAGGAAAGAGTCAAAATTTAAGTACTAACATTCTTCTCACTACAGACAGCCACTTCATATCTTCTCTTCCCACCCATTCCCCAACATGCACTAATACAACACATATTCCTTCTCTCCTCTTTATCACTTACATCAGAGCAAACAGTTATTCTGAGAAGTGTCCTAATTATTAATGTAAAAAAATTCATGTCTATTTAGCAGCCAGAAATCAGAGAAATCTGTATCGTCCAACTACTCTGTTTTCCATCTATCATTACGCAAATTTCAACTACTACTACATGTTCATTTGGAGCATGAATATATAGTATAAACAAATAACCTGAGGTAAAAACATGATGATATGGACAAGGACATCAGTAATCCATCTCCACACGGCCTAGTCATAAAGGACACAATTCGATGGGAGGAACCAATTACTATGAGGAAGACAAATTCACACAAGCTTAACAATACATTTCAGAACTGTAGCTACCATTAAATACAGAAACCTACAGGTTATGGGCTTGTAGTTATTGTAACAAACTCATCTCCATATTTTATTAGAATCATTCACTTTGTTTAGTAAATGACTGAAAGTTACTGGACATTTATTTACCTTACATACACAGTTCAAAATTCCATAAACTTGAACATCTGTAGTTATTACACTTAAATGGTTTGCAGTAATAAACTACTCAATCGCCACAAGATTAGTGCCCACTACACATTGTTCTATCTATTTTGATTGGGTCTTCAAAACAAACAGAAATAACATGATAAACCAAGTATTTCTTCTGTGTGTTCCCTACAAAACTTTTGAACCCACTGTTCAATTTGAATTCAGTTTTACACCTGAAAGAATAGGAGAATGCCATGAAAGCAATGGGGGAGGTAAGCATGGCCCTATTTCTGCCTCCACAAGCGCAGGGCAAGAGATGGCAAGAGGCGGCAAGAGGCATCCCCAACATGACTCCTTCTAATGGACAACAACCAGCTATCCCAGTAGCACATCCCAAGCTGAGAGCAGCAGCCCAGCCAGGCTTTTTCAGGCAGGCAGCAAGCCAAAAGAGACAGAGCTAAAGAGAAACTATGCTGGAGAAGACAGAGAAAAAAGCTACAAGACTAACTCAAATTACTGGGGGCAATGGGAAAGAGCAGCTTGGCAACAAGAAGAGGATAACTGCAATGCCATGGTTAACGAGTCTTCCAATAGAAATCCCTCGAAGTCCTACACACAGCTCTCCCTTTTATATTTTTTAAATCCAGTACTCATGGAACTTTGTTCCTCAAATAATAAACAAAAAAAAACAGGAAGGGAAACATACTTGAAAGTCAAATCTTTTAAGGTTGATTCCTAAACCTTACACCTCCCCCCCGTAGCAGAACCACTGACTGAACTCCACTGACTTACTCTCGCAGCACTAACTTTCCTCATTTCTGAAGCCACTGGCAGGACTGGAGCCAATTTTATGGGTATAATACTTAGGCTTCAGTATTAGCCTGACTATTGCATCAGCCATGCGATTTTTAAGTACAGTTCAGCTTTTCTTTCATGATCTGATGCAAGCTTATATGTTTTTTGGTTTGTTTTTGAACATGGTTTTAAATGCAGTTTGTTCAACACCACCTTATTTGTCAAATATCGAAGAGCCGTTACAATACCATACAACATCTACAGTGAGATTTATTAAAAGCAGGGATTGCTATGCTTGACAAGAGTTGCTAATATTAAGATTTATCCTTCTAAATATGCAAAGCTGGAAAAACATTTTTTGTTACTACTTCCATTTTACAACTTTAGGCTGTATGAAGGACAGTATCAAAATGTCTGGCATCACTGTGCAAAAAAGTCAAAAGGCAGTATAAGTACTAAACACTGAAACCAAAGATTTTCTAACAGAGGCACACATTACACACAGAGTATGACAACTTACAACAGAAACTTTGAAAAAATCATCTAGGTTTAAACAATCAAAGTAAGCAGATTCTCAGACAACTTTCAGTCTTCAAAACTTACAACCAATTTGTGCTCTTATTTGTGCTGCATTTTAAAGAGCTTGATCAGTTGAATTTACAGTGCAAAATTTTAATTCCATTTTAACTTGAAATTTGTACATGCCCTTGTTTGGATGATCAGTGCACATATTAACATTTATCAGTGCTAGCAATCAAGGATTTAGAAGAAATTAGGCCCTATCAAAAATATTTTTCTATAGATATAAGTGTCCTTCCCCACACTTCTTTTAATTGCCTGTATTGGGGGACAAGAATATTATGTTCCCAGTTTAAGTACCCAACATTTTAGAAATCTCTTTCCCTTCAACCAGCCAAAGTATGGATGAATGTTTTGAAAGTGTTCTCCGACTGCAAAAGGTTTTGAGTGCACAATCTGAAGTATCCTTGGCTCAGTTTCAGGAGCACTCTTCCTTTGAGACCACCAATACAAGTGTGTTCTAGAAAAATATCAAGTGAAACTAGTCTGTGCTAGAATATATGCCATCCAAGAGACAGCATGAAATAAAGAATCAACTAAAATCAAAGAGGTTTTATTAGAATATGAATCTGCAATAAAGCAGATTACAACAGATGAGTCAAAAGTACAAGAGAACTACACTGGAAAAAAACGTTTCTTCCCAATCCTCTGGGGTTGGGGAGGAACAAATGCCCTTCACTATATATTGCTTTATTTTTTGTTTACCTAACACAAACCAAAGTTCAAAATATTTCCATAGCAGCAAAACCACATTTATGAAAGTTAGTGAATACTCTCTTAGAAATAATTTACAATAAAAAAAAGCTTAGCTAAAAGGCTAGTTGAAAATAATTTGGAGTTCTCAACCTAAGACTGCAGCAGAAATGCAATAGAATTATTCATGCACTTTGCTGAGCTTTCTCCAGTTCCTACACTGTGTACCTACAAAAAGCACCTTCCTACCATTTTCAGATAGTTTGCAACCTCAAAAAAAAAATTAAGAGTCTTACTTCTCAGGCAATTTAACTCAACTAGGAGGCTACAATCACTGCTTTGTTTCTGATTACTTTATCCCTTGACTTGCTTTCATTTTCATTAAGGTACATTCAGGATGATATTGAAATATTTCTCAGCTATAACACTAATGTATGTTAAAAATGCATCAGGTGAAATCAGGCTTATCTGTGAAACTCCTGTTGTCATGGTGATATAATCAGACCCCAAAACACAGGATCTGGCAAGAGGAAGACAGACTTACAGGTATTTGCTCTCTCCTATTTCTTTTAATACATAACACCCCAGAGCTTTAAAAAAAAGTTTCACAGAAGTTCATGACAAGGTAATCATCAGGCTCAAGACAGGGCATCAGAAGAGGGTCATGCAGTTGCCAATTACTCCACCTTTGGTTTGCCTCAAGTTATCTACCAAAACCATTCAGTAATTCAACAAACAAAAAAAAAANGCTTTAAAAAAAAGTTTCACAGAAGTTCATGACAAGGTAATCAGGCTCAAGACAGGGCATTTGAAGAGGGTCATGCAGTTGCCAATTACTCCACCTTTGGTTTGCCTCAAGTTATCTACCAAAACCATTCAGTAATTCAACAAACAAAAAAAAAACCAGTTTGAATAAATCTAAACAAGGATTCAAAAGCATACTCCATTTTCTTGGCTCCAATACACCCACTCTGGTCAGCTCACTGGCCAAAGTAAAACCACAAAAAGCCCTAACAAGTTCTGAATTACTAGTGTAACAAAAGTCTGAGCATGTTATTTTCACTCCATCATACACTTACGTCACATTCACTACTAGTTCAGAAGACAAAAAGGAGGAAAGCGGTGAACAGAAACTTTCCAGTGCTAGAGTTTCTGTGAACAATACGTCTAAAGTACCTTGTTAGGTGTTGCATACAGCAAGTCTCATAGATGTGTCTCCACTTGTGTGACGTGAGCTACACCCGCCTAGCTGCTGCTTCCTCAGGAAGGCCTTTCAGAGCCTGCACAGGTTGACAGCTGTCCAGAAGCCTGTAGGCTGCTGCCCAAAGCATACCATGAAAAGTAGAAGAGTTGACAAACAGACAACAGCAGGTCAGAGTATCCTGGGATACTCTGTCAAACTTCATAGCTCTTCAGGCTTCTGTCCTCCCCTACGAGCACCAGTGAAAAGGAATTCTGAACACTAGAACAAAACCAAGACGACTTCTTTCCTTAGAGATCTCCCCAAAAATACGCATAACAAAAATTAAAATCCCTCAATCCCAACGGGCTAAACTCAAGGCAGCTTTGCTGATTGCATTGTGGATTCCAAGACTGAAGGAGGCAGGAAAGGGGACCTAATATGGCTACAAGACAACAAAGGGTGAAACAGGAAAGCATTAGTTATAGATCGCAGAAGAAACTAGTAAGATTCCTTATGATTCTTCTAGAAAATTTACAGAAAGCTAGATGTTATCTCTCTAAGTACACTGTAGTAAATTAAATTCATTAGAAGTATTCATCATAGTAGCATTTAAGGTATAAAACTGTACACAAATTCTACAGCTTGCTAAAACTTGCTACTTTTAAGTCAAACTATCCTGATACATTACTTGATTGTCAAACTAAATATTGAACAATAAACAGTACCAGACCTGTGAGTCTGACAAGATAAAATACTACAGTGAATTCACCACCTCCTCTCCTTTCTTCTTCCCAAAATATCCCAACTGAAGGCTTCAAATAAAACAAACTAACAGGTCAAGGAGGAAAGCAAATACATAGACAGCAAATAGAGAAAGGAGAAGCGACCTTGGTAAGGAAGCAAGCTGTCTGAAACGAGCTAGTCATTGGAATTTACAGCAGTATCTGTACCAAGCTTCTTGAAAAACATTTCTCAGACAGGAAGAAAGGAACCTAAATAAAATGCAAGTGTGTGCCAGGAATAAGTTGAAGGTGTTCTACAGAAACAGGAATTAACTGCAAGCCTAGAAGGACTAATACAAGTCAGGCTCACAGTCTACACATTAATCTAAGATATTTTAAGGTTTTTGGTTTCAGTTCAGTGATGGAGGAAGAACGTTATCTCTGTTTTAGTGAGACACCACCTTAAGTTTCTGTTTTACCATCATAGGTCCCAATTTTTATGCTCATTTCTTTAAAAAAAGGTAAAATAGAATCACCAAGCAAGTAATCATGCTTCCTTGCTGCATAAGTAATGTAATTTAAAAGAACAATTTGTAAAAGCGTATCGACTTTCTCACAGGATCACCAGCTACTTGAGGTCAGAAGGGATCCCTGGAGACCACCTAGTCCAACCCCGCTGCTCAAAGCAGGGTCAGCTAGCAGAAAGGAGTAACAACCTACAAAAGGAATAGTAACCTCTGAGAAGTTCCAGTGTACCAGCAAGCCAGGCTAGCAACAAACAGACCATCTTCCTCTCTTCCTGTCTAGTTTTGAAAAAAAAGTTCAAAATTGTAGAAGTAGTACATCATTATGGGAAACAAGCATTTAAGAGATAAGTATACAAATACACAAATTTTTTTGAAAAGTGGGTTTTTTCTTTACAGGAGCTATCGCACACTCAGTGAAGCACAACGTGCCACAGGCCATTAAGTAACTATATTTAACATATCATTCCAACACCTCACTGTTAAATCAGTAAACTTTCTTGTTTACACAGGTGTCACAATTTGGTATTTCCCAATTGAGGGGAATCCTTTCTCTATTTGTCAAGACCCTCTTCCAGGCAATATACCCTACCTTCACTGATGGGAACAGGCTATTATTGATTTGTAACTAAAAATCTGTATATACAGCAAATCTAGAGCATCACAAAAATCTTGCATCTTAAAAGTTTTAGTTTGAAAAGTATAAAATACTTAGTGAAGACGGTAAATTTTTCTCCAACTGATACAGTCCTGAAACTGTGCAATAACTGTATTTAATTTATAACTACTTGTGAAACTGAAGAGCCAAGAGACAGCTACAGAAAATGTGTGAATTTTCTTTTATCTGTCTGTATGACTTAACCCAGGAAATAGCAAAAGGTATGACAAAAAGTGTGAACAGAAACAGAAGCTTCGAAGAGCCAGCTGAGTTCCAGAAAGAGCAAAGATAGCAAGTAATATTGACTTCAAGAGATTTTTATCAGAATGCTTCAGGATACATTGTGTTGAAGAGAGTACATGCCAAGACTACTAAATGAACTGAAAAGGCATGAAAGCAAATAATGTAACCCCTCCTGAAGCATGAATATTAGCATAAGGGTTTTTTTAATTGGCATTTTGTTTGGTTGGTTTTTAAGTGTTGAGTTTTATTAACTCAAACCCATAAGCAGAATTAAGGAGACTAAACTCCTTCTCCCTAGTTGTCAAGTAAACACAGTCACTTGGGACCCTCTAAAGACAGTTATTTATTTAAACTGGCCCTAAAACTCTGTAATTAACATGGGCATTTCATATTACATTTGTATATTATGCATTGAAAAAGCTTTTAAAGATTTGGAGCTTTTTAAAGCCATGACATCTGTTCTAGTTTTTATAAACCAATAGCTACAATAATGATAAAAAAATGCTATACTGCAAACAGCAGAAGATACATAACACAACTCATGAATAATCCCACTCACTTCAATAAAAACTCTTTAAGTAAACATATGTTTTCAGCTAAAGCTTCATTATTAAAAGCCTTAAGGATATAAAAAGTTTCAGAAACTACTCAAAAGTCAAAGTTGTGAAAAATCAAAACCCTCAAGGGGAAAGTATCCAGATTCCTATTTTGGGGGTTCATTGGTGCAAGAGATAGGAAAGAGGTTCAAAGAACTAATACACTGTGTCAAACATGGTGATTCATATTCTCTCCCCCCCCGCCACTGTTCCCTTAGAAAGCCATTCAGACAAGAAAAAAAAAGAGAAACATAAATAAGCAGTTGTAGTACAAAATCTCAATGAATTTTTAGACGACTGAGTAAATTCCAATAGAAAATTCTTTCTTGGCTACATCACTTTTTTCCTCCAGGGGAAAAAAAAGGGTTCCAAATAACTAGAAATAAGCATTTATCAAAGGCTTTGAAATTAATCCTGCTTAGATACAGGACAGAAATAACTATCACATCATAAATCCTAAATATCTTAAGAATCCTTTTCCTAGATTTATCCAGGACTGCAAGAATGATCAAGTATCAATTAAAAAGTTAAGGAAAAGATTTGTTTGTCCATCTCCCTTCGCAGCTCAGACATCCATACATTAAACCTCAGGTGTTGAGATTTAATTATTAAGTAGGCTTTCTATTACACAACTAATTATTTGAACTGATTGTATTAACATTCAGAGGATGAAAACTATTAGTACAAACAAAAGAATTTAACAGCTTGTTTTGACACTGGAATGCAACTTAAAGATTCTTTTGTGTGGCAACTGAAAAGCTTAAACAGCATTGGGATCAGATCATCCAAACCAAAATAGAAAAACAGCATTATACAAGTATCTGAATCAGGTTCCACAGTCCTTAGAACAGTTCACATTTTCTGTATGAATTTCAAACAACACAAATATTTGCATTTCAGTCTCATTCCAATGAATAATACATTTATTAGTAAAGAAAATCACTGAAATTATTTCTTTTCCATCTGCTATCTCTTAAGGCTTTTGAATTTTAGCAGTTTGTACTTTAAAATAAGTCACATACATGAGTAACAAGTTTTGCTGTAGATATCTACATAACATGCAAGTGTTTCTCTTTCCTTTTGCATTTTTTAAGGGCACTGACATCAGGAGTCACTGATTGCAAAGCAATTTACCAGTACAAATGATGCACTGAGCTGTTCTTGCTTCCTTATTTTTCCCTCTGAGCTTTGTCTTCATCCTCACTCTACTGACATGATTACTTTTATTTTTTAATTTAAAAGAACTTCAGAACCATTTCGGTATACAGTTTAAAAAGTATTTAAGCTATACCAATTAACCATAACAAAGTATCTTAATACTCAGCAATACTAGTAACCCAGCAATCCCCTACATAATTTTCTTCCATTTGTCTCAAACTCCTAATTACAGAAGCATAATCATGTCCAAAACACAAACAGCAGTGACAATTCTTTTCAAAGGCAAAACAGAGTCAACACTTACTCTTCTTTTTAATTACTTCTAACTAAGAAGTGTGTATCAGGAGCACCTCAAGTCCTCAGCCAGCAGCAATAACATTCCATGCATCCCCACAGCACCAATACTGCACACTTCAAACACTTCTGCTGAAATCATAACCGATTGCATAACAGACATTTTAGCAAGAGGCACCTATTAAAATTACTGGCACTAAGTTATTAGACTAATTAGATTTATAAACTTATCCAACCCAGAAGCCAGTGTCCTACAGAATTACTCGGCTACTTCAGAGCAGTCTAACCCCCTTTATACTGTTGAACTGTTCATCACAGGCACATCCTGTTGTATGCGGGAAGCAGCTCATGCACATACAATTCTTATATTCACATGTTAAAAACATGTTTTCACAGTACCATAAATATGGAAAATAAAAAGATTAATGCTTGTAGATCAGCAAGAAAGCCCTAGTCAATGACAGTGCAGAAGATGCTTCTGAAAAAGGAGCTAGACTAATTAGATATACCTAAACATACTGAGTAAGTACAGCAGCTTAAAATAAAGGGCTAAAACCACACATATTATTTAATCTGTTTAATATCTATCAGTACTATCCGGACAAAGAGGATATACTTAGTCGATGGACTTGGCTTTATTTTCCTACCCACCCCTCCTCACCCACAAGTAACACTCGCTAGTAGATTTCTTTCATAAGAACATACTTCTTTCAGTCTTGACTATCAGCACCACTTCTTTGTCCTGTATTTTAGCTACTTAACCGTACTCACGAACACAGTTTTCCCTGCAGTGAAGCTTCTACTCCTGATCTTCAAAGGCCCTGCTGTCCTGCATTACTTGGTAACATACAAATTCATTTTTCATGATACAGATCAAGTAAAAAAAACAGATCAATAAAGTCACCAACTTCTTCAGACTCCTTTCTCCTAGGATGCTTTCCAGAGGGTATCAACAAAGTTGTATTACAGAAGGTCAAGTACATTTTCTTGAAAGTAAAGCTACACAAGTAGTTCATACATGTGGTTGCAACCCCCTCCCCAGTCTTCAGCACACAGTTTATCTTGCAAGAACTTGCAAGATGCTCATGTTTGTCCCTCTTCCGGTAGACATGGGCAAGATGTGGCACATGATAAACACTAACATAAAAGAATTACGGTTATTATTTCTTTATGGGTTTTTTATTCCACTTTCAACAACTCTGTTCCCATTTCCTGAGAAGTTTAAGATATTAAAAACTGAACAATTAATTCATTCAGCACTTCCATAAACACAGCATTTTACAGTATCACCTAGACAAGAATATGATGCCCATTTCAAACAGACCATCCAGCATGAGGAAGGAATAAGTTTGCTGAACAGCAGTCAACGTGTAAATAGAACACTTGGCTAATCCTATTTTAGTTGGTGCTATACAGCACTTTCCAATCTCATATTCATACTTCATTAAGGCAATGAAAAGATTAACTTACTACATAAAGTAGGTTATTGACAGAAAAATTGAATAAGTATAGCAATTCATGCCAATACACTAACACTAAGCAAAACCATATTTGCTAATTGGTCTTATTCATTAGTTATATGCCATGCAAGGACTTGGAGCAGATTGCCTTCTTTTCTGAATTCTGTATTTTAAGCCAAACATAACAATTCCCTCTAAAATTACCTGATACTACAGCTGACAGGGAACATTTGAGATAGATTGTATTTGGTATCTAGAAAATGATAATTCACTGATAATTCACTGGCTTTAGTAACTGTGATTAATTTATAAAAACAGAGTAAGTTTCACTGAACTTTATATTTAAAACAAGATGAACAGGCTTCCCCCATTTCTAAATTTATTACTCATTTTACTGCTAGCTTGCAACATAATGGGCATTATTTGTGTACAATCCACATCACACTCCGCTTTAAAATCTAATCAAACATCCTCTTCAAACCCCAAGTACAAGCCCTGAAAAGTCTACAGACTCCTCCAGCTTCTGAAGTAGGATTATTGGAACAGGTGCTACAGATCAAATAGAATACTAATATTTAGCTGATAACCACCTGATAAGGAGAGAAACTGTCAGATACAGTACTTGGGGCTTGTGTTAACCCAGGTTTGACTTTGGGGATCACATATTCAGGTCTTGTCCAGACAAACTCATTAAGCAAAAAATTGATTTCCACAGACTGGACAAGATATACACATTCTACTCTGTTTAAGTAAGTATGCTGCTGTTGGATGGATTCAAACAGAAAGACAACACAATGAAAAGAAAGCTATTTTCAATGTATTACAAACTAGAAGTTCTAAATAAAGTCAGAAAAAGAACCTAAGCAGATTACTTGTCTCCTTTAAGGTTTAGTGACCTCTGACGTGCTTGCTGATCTGCAGAGCATCTGATATACCAGCAACTCTAGAAATGTGGAAGTCCTGAAAAAACATGCTCCGGAATTTATTAGTATCATAAAGTCAAATTCCTTCGCAATGTTACTTACTTAAAGCATTTGAAAAAGCAGTTCTGTGATGAGGGAGTGTTTTGAAAGAGTAATGCCAGATCTCAGAGTCCTGGCAACGCTCTTCAAAATGACTATTAGTGCCCTAGTTGCAAACGCAACCACGCAGGCATGAATCAGGCTCAACTATGCTGGTTTTGTTTTTGTTTTTTACTGTGAATACAGCTCAAACCAACTTTGGTAACTGCATTTACCTGACTGAATTGGAAGGGAAAGTGCAGGAAGCAATTCACGCCTTTTATTCAGAGTCCTTTGCAGGCAGCAGTAATATTGAAAACCTGGCAATTTTAAATGCCTGCTACTTGTCTATTCATTAGCAACAGATAATGGAGTTATCCACAGACTCTCCAAGAGGGGTTATCAAAACAGAAGGCATCTTTCCTCTCCTGAGACAGGATGTAACTACCAAGGATGACTTCAGCAGGAGGGAAGGAGGCTGCCAAAGGCCATCCTTCTTCCTGGTACCTGCAGTGTCCTGCAAGAGAACCAATGACATCCATCCCATCATATACCCACTAAACATATTTATACGTTTATAAAGAAGAACTACCCTAGGAAGGCCTACGGTGCAACCTGACATACAATCAGGTATTTGAAATATATGCAAGCCAGGAAAACAGAAAAATCTGACTGCTGAAGTCTTTTTTACCTCACTGGTACAACTACCACTTTACTCTCTACAGTAATTCTTTACAGCTAGCTACGCAACACGCACTCCTATAACCAAATTATTTTGTGTTGCCAGTAAGAATTGTTCTTATCTAGTGGGTCTTTACAGGATTCTAAGCTCAAGCTCTAGTATTTTGTTAAATAGGCATGGCATTTTAAATTTTTAGAAAATTTAAACATCAGAAGCTGCCTTTTGAAGCTTTAACATTTAAAGCATTTTTCTTCTTTTACAGGCCTCCTGAATGTTTGCCAACAGGGCTCTAATGCCAGTGCTATAGCATCCAAAACGCTATTTTAAGCCACTGCTGTGCTGACCACTACATTTTTCAAGCACGAGAACAGCTTCCTGAAAAATAATGATTGTGAATAAGTGTTTTTGTTGTTAATGAAACTGTAAATACCTTGCGTCTGCTTACAGGGCATCTTAATTTCTAACCCATGCTTTGACAGAGTAGGAGAGTTGTTGCATCTTTCCTTACTTTAAAGATGCAACAATCTCTAAACTTTTGCTACTCTATGAAGTCAGTAACACATCATTGCATCCCAGTCAGCTTTTAGCAGCTATGGGATCAATCATGATCATTAACCCTTGACTGTTGCTTATAGCCTTCCATACCTCTGCTATTTTCAATAAAGTTTATTTAAACATAATTTTAAGACTTAGTTCATTTCTAGTTTGGAACAAGAAGGTATGGAGCAGTATCCTGTCTTCCAATAGTTGCCAGCGCCAAGTACTCCAGAAATCACTGAAAAAGGTGAAAGTAGCCGTTACAGCAGAGGTACCTCAAAGATGTACCTGCTTCCCCTGAAGTAGCTAGAAGTCATCCTAGAAGCTGAAGCCAAAAGTCATTTAATTTTCCATATACTACTGCAATTCTGTATCATTTTCTACATACACATACACACATATGCATGTATTTTTTCCTTTGATTGCTGCTACTTTCCAGGCCTCCTTATGATCTTGTGGCCATGAGCTCCATAGGCAAAACCTTTCTTAAAATTAGGCAAAGCAATTTTACCCACGTCCTCTTGTTCCCAAATTATTGGAGGGCACAAAGTCCACATCTTCTTCTAAACTAGTTCTCATTATTTAAAGTACAAAAAAGTTGATATGTCATCATAGCTTTAGGCTCCTTATGAGTCATTGTCTCCATCAGAAGTCTGATGCAGGTTTTACCATTCAGCTTCAGAAATTTGTTTCTTGGCCTAGGTATTACTTTGTCATTTCATTTTTAATTCCTTCGATTCCCTGTAGATCATCTTTAGTCATTTTTAAGAAAAATACACCACCACAACTGAATTCTGAGATGTTGTAGGACAGGCTCCAGCAACACAGTGAGCCTTAACTCACTAGCTTTTTGTTTTCAAAGGTTCAAGTTAAAATACTCTGTTTACAAGATGGATATTCTAGGCTTTGTACCTGTCCACACCAAAACCAAATGACAGTTTTGGCACATATAGCAACATATTTGGAACTCTTAAAGATATTAATTCACCACAGCAATAGCAGTTAAGAGTGCAAAATCCTTAACAAGGCAAAAGTGACCAGATAAGACACTCCACTGTACTTGAAGAATGTGCATGAAGTAAAAAGAAAGCCACTGGCCCTAACACTGGCTCCACATGCTGATGGCACCAAACATTAGTGGCAAGCAAATCTAGCCTACAAGGACAATACAAAGGGCTTCTGGTTAGGTAAGGAAAACAACACAAACAGAGGTCTTCCCAGTCTGGCAAGAGGAATTAGCAACACACAAACTTACTATTTAGCTAAAAGTTCATACCTTCCTTTTTCTGACCCACTTTCATTGCTTTTACTGTAAAAACTCACCAAGAGACAGCCTTGTTCTCTTGAACCAAAGTATTTACCATTCATCAAGAGTTCTCAAGCAAATGCTGAACCAAACTGGACATATGGAAAAATCACAGAACACAGCACTGAAGCACAGTGACAAAGAACTGTAAGACATCATTCCAGGCTCAGAAACAGGACGCATTAGTTCAAGCAACATTTAAGCATCAATTAAAACAGTCATCTCCAAGGATATGCAGCATCCCCACAACACTCAGTCATATTAGCCAGACTGTACAAAACCTACTCCAGCTGGCTGAAAGCTTCTCTACTAGTCATTTCTTCCTATGGCAGTGGCCCTCTGGCCATAGGAGTAGATAGAAACCTCTTCCATTCCTTCCTGAGAAACTATACTGAAGGTAAGGGAAGCACATACATTTCTAGATACTTTATTTGTAGAAGGCTTCTTCTTCTA
>VZZY01017460.1:0-60491 GCA_013400335.1 Eurystomus gularis
AAATCTGATGTTAATGCAAATATGTGAGTGAAAAATTAGAAAATTTTCTGAGAATGGCTCCTGTAGACCTCACACAATATACATTTCAGTTGATAAAATCCAAGCGTTATTGAAGAANAATCCAAGCGTTATTGAAGAATGCAGTTACAAATAGGGGGAAAGCAAATAAAACTGCATTTATATTTTTTCCTTTCCCTGTCTTTTTTGGCATGGGAGTGCCAAAATTCCTTGTTCTCTTCATTACTTCACTCTGGCTTCTTCTCAGCAATATTTCCTAAGTGGAACACAAAACAACATTTCAATAAACCTTTCTAAGTGCATGATTCTGCAGAGGCTTTTGAACTGAACTTAATATAACTATATGCCTCTCATTTTGGAGGTCATTTATCCCTCAAAGAAGTATTTGTTCAAGCTGTGTACTGTTTCTCATCTTACAATGTGCAAGCTACCACAAAACAATTACAAACTTTCTCATGGGTCCCATGGGACTAAATCATTAAAGCTCTTTCTACCTGTAAAGTCCTCGTGAATACAGTTGCTTGTAGCATCTGGATACAAGAAAAGAGATCATATTCTTTTGTCCCTTTCCAACATCTAACCAGAAGGGGGTTGTTTTTTTAACATAACTTCACAGCAAAAAGCATTTCATTTTCAGCACTGTCCTGAAGGATAGATTTGTGACAGAGCACACACGTACATTTTTATTAGTTAAACTGATGTATATCGGTAGCAGAAGCTTTTGGAACTCTCCAAGGTTGCAATTCTTCTTCATGTATCCAGTTATGTGAAGAAGAATCTGGTTTACTCTGTTGCAAGTTTCTAGTCTTGAAAAAATAGAGTAAGTGTTGCAAGTGAGGACACAACTTACCTTCCTGTAAAAAGCACAATCCTATGTAAATCTCATAAGCTGATTTTTAAAAAGTTCTGTTACTTGATACTGCAATTATAAATAGCTTTCTAATAACGGCTTGAAGGGTATTGGAAGTCTACTGTAGTCACCTGGGGCAGCAGGAGAAAAATCTCTACTACAAAGTTCTCTCTTTCCTTCTGGTATTGTGTATCTAATTGTCTATCTAAATTGCAATAAGGACCTCAAAGCATAGGTTACACTTATTTCCAGTTAATAACATTTGAAGATAAGAGAACATTTTCTCCTCAGTGCCCCAGAAAAACAAAACTCAGACTGAAATTGTTCTTTTAAAATGAATACAGTTAAATGAGATTTCGTAAAGGGTAAAGTGACATATTTATGATAATACATGCAAAACAAATCACTCGCCTGTGATTTAATTGGTACATTTATGAGACAGTTTCCTTCAAACCATTTGTTACACAGTTGTTTTAGCCTTGTGTCCTAAGGAGACAGGGTTTGTGTGATGGTGCTCTCTGTCTGGTCTCCCTTGCTCCCTTCAGTAAATGTTGAATCTCCTGGCCAATTTCAACCAGATTTGACAAAAGGGCTGAAGTCTCAAAGATAATTAAGTTCCTACAAATTTTACCACAAGTAGTATACAGGGGGTGGGGGCCGACTCAGATTAATANCTCTAGCAGGTGCACTGGTATGTAAAGACTATATGAGGTGCTGCAAATAAAATGAGGGGCTCTGGGGTATAGACAGAGCTGAATCAAAACAGAAGGGCCATAGAAAGTATCGATGTTGAAGAGATGAGCAATAACTGTNTTGATGAGATGAGCAATAACTGTTTTACAGTGGGCATGAAGGGCAGCTGAGGTTGTGTGAGGTCAAGGGGAAAAAAAATCTACCAAACAGGCTACTTTAATTCTTCCAATGACTTAAGATTTGTTAGTAATTTTCAGACTATTGGTGTTGCTGAGTGAAAGAAAATAAAGAACTTTCTGTTTTCAGAAGGGAGGACTTAGTAGCAGACTGAATGTAATTTCACAGTGATGATGATGAAACTGTGTATTTGAGATGGAAAATACCAGGAGGCAAAAATTCCTCAAACGTATGCTTGAATTTATAATAGGTTATTTCACCAGAATGTATCCTTATTATGCTCAAGCAAGAAAAGGAAAATAATTTTTTTAATGTTCTGTAACCTAAACATCAAATGAAAGTAGAATTCCCTTCCTTGTATGTGTAAATTAAATATACTTCCTGCAACAATTCGCACAAAAATCTTCATTTAAAAAAATTATTCTCTGTTAAAAAACTGTAACGTATAAAATTTTACCATTTTGGTCTATTAAATATGTCATTCAGTATTCAGTTAAAAAGAGCATGTTTCTTGACTGTTTTCTCAGAGAAAGAGATGTATGGTAATGATAAATCCATATATATTTTTATGAGGTAAGCAAGTAGAACTATACAAAGTTACATAGTCCATTCCAAGGCAAACAAACAAAACTTTCAATAAAATACAAGCAGCTTCTTTGGAGTGTTCACCAAAATGTGTACATGGAAGATATATTTTTAAATGCAGCTTGAAGTTCTATGAATCTGTACGAACAGAATAACTGTCAAGCCCTAAAAGCAGAAGTCCCCAAATCTTTATTTATTTATGAAAATGAATACTCTTAGCTCATGTCCTGGCAGAATATCAATTAATGCAGCAGCATACTAATCTACAATAGGTTTTGCAGATTAATGCAGTCTTGCCTTGTCTTTCCCTTATTCCTTCCTTTCAGTTTGTCGGTATTCAGTGCAGAAATACAACAGAAAGTTGTATTTCAAGTTAAAAACAAAGCAAAACAAAACAAAACAAAAAACCCCAAGCCTCTGGCTAACTGTAAAGAACAAACTGGGATCAAGATTAAAGATAGAAGTGGCAAAAAATGCATAAAACTATTCTAAACCTCTAGGCATTGGGAAAGATAGAACATGAAATGTTTATATAGATAAGGGAGCCCTAATGAAAGAACAGAAATTTGATCACTAGTGAATTTTGTCATGACATTGTCTGGAATAAAAACTGAGGATCAAGAAATATGACAGCCTATCAGCAGATAGGTAATCTTACAGAGTTGTCTCCTTTATTAATCAGCAAACAATACACTGGAAAGAGGCAAAAAGGAATTGTGTCATAGCAGCTGAAACAGATATGGTAAATTGAATAGAAATTTGGAAGTGTTTTCAGAGTGATTCAGCTAGGGAGAAGGGAGTCAAACTCAGGAAGTATACCTCAGTAAATAAAATTATAAAAATACTTTAACACTGCAGCCTTCTTGAACAAATACAAATTGGGCAGAAACATTATGTTTGGGCTTTAAATATGCAAGGGAGGTCATAGAAAATAGTGAGTGTTTAATGTATATCAATATCATTAGAATAAAGCAATAATAAAAGCCATAATGAGAGGATGTAAACTTTTGACTAGCTGTAAGTTTGAAACTTCAGTGTATCTTTTGAATAGGAATTGTGTCATGTGTAGTTTAGTCTTCCTCTGGGAGCTAAAAACAATGGATTTTTTGTGACGTATGTAAAATTCTGGAATCTGTTGTTTGGCTTCAAGAATCTACAGGAAATTGCCTCAGATGTCACTAGAATACATATAGGACTTGGCTTTATAGGACCAAGTCCTACAGTTTATTATACAATTTGTATAAAAACAGAGGTTGCTACAAGCCATTTAACAAAGGAGGCATCTTAGTTAATTAAGCTACAGTAAGCAAATCATTTAAAGATCATAGGTATAACTGTAGCTGAAGTAATATTTGTATTCTAGAGTAATGATGAGATGCAGAAATATGTGGGACTGTATGAACTGTACAGAAATGACAGGTTTTGACTAGGTCACCTAATTGGCTGAAGAAAGAATGAAAAATACATAGTTTTTTTGTATTAAGTATATATATAAAATATCATTCTTTGCCAACTAATCGTTTAAAATATTTTAAATTAAAAGTCTCACAAATAAAAATGTTCTAGTCTGGTACGTTACAGTCTACCTGTATTAAGAAAAGTGGATCTACCATGTGGGATATTATTATAGATTTTTGGCACGATATTGATAATAATTATTAGAATAATAATTATTAGAATTGCATATATTATCCCAGTGTTCAAATTAAAACTATTACAGATACTACTGTAAGTATGTAACCTTTTTTTAATGATCTATAACTAAAACAGCAGCAGTCTTCAAAGGACTTTTTGCTTTAGAATGCCACTTTTGCTTTCCTTGTCTGCATTTCGGACAGATTACTAAAGACATTTTTATTTTTCCTTAAAAAGGCCAGTTGAGCTCCTTTTAAGCTTTGAATTGCAAGAAAAAATATGCTGAATTGTAATCTTAGCTGTATCCACGGAAACCAGTTGCTTCACTGAACTATATTCCGTATTTCGTTCAATAGACTTGTGTACCACAAAAGATAAAAAGAAAACTGGTTTGCACTGAATCATTATCTTCAAGAAAGCGTAAAGTGTAAGGTTGTTGTAAAGGTGTTGTAGTCCTTCATGAGTTTACTCTGGATCTCTAATCAAGGTGTCCTCTGGCACATCTAACATGAAAAGTTTTACTATGGGTCTATACCAACTTTTAATAAATAGTAGAGGCTGTAGGACTCCAAATCATGCATGTGTAGTATTGAGGAAATTTTCTCTGTGATTTAATCAGCATGTCTGTTGGAAACTGCTGGATGAAAGCTCTAATCCTAAGTAATTCATAATTTGATAATATTAAGGATTGTTGTTGTTATTTGGATGGATGTTGATGTCTATATTTTAAATGGATATGATTGAATGAAAGATTTCCGTTTTCTGCAGAGCC
This sequence comes from Eurystomus gularis, assembly GCA_013400335.1. Taxonomy (NCBI): domain Eukaryota; kingdom Metazoa; phylum Chordata; class Aves; order Coraciiformes; family Coraciidae; genus Eurystomus; species Eurystomus gularis. The sequence goes on from VZZY01017460.1 coordinate 4,731, forward strand.
TTAGAGTATATCCCTCTTCTGTATATGGAATAGCAAAAAAAGTGAAAACTATTTCCATAAATTACATCCCACTCTGAAAAACTAAAATGCCTTTTTTAAAACTGTCTAATATTGTTGTCCTCCTTTTTCTATGTAAGAAAGCACTTGCGAAGTATAATGAAGGCTTTCTGAAAGTGTGAAGTGTATTTGTATCAAGAGAACGGAAAAGAGGCTGTCTCAGAAGAAGCTGAAACGGAAAGTTTCAGAAGGACTTGCTTACAGGGGAGGGCAACAGTCTGTGCACCAACAGTGGCAGGTGGAGAGAAGTGCCTGAACTGCTGGAAGGGTTGCTTAACAACTGGACAGCTAAAATTGGCAAGGTCAGAATAGAGGCTGAAAAAATTCACCCACGGATTCCTTCGGAATCTTTGGAATTATCCAGCTTTGTCTGACTTTCTCTGCTATCTTTGTAAGCAAGAAAAAGAAAAGCTATTCTCCCTACAACTGGAAGAGTTTTATGTAATGGCTCCTCTTTGTGTCTTTGTGAAAGAGGTAGCATTAAAAAAAAAGCAATTACAATACTGAACAGTTTATAATATTATAAAAACATAAGGCACAGCCCAGGGAAATTGTGGATACAACATCACTGGATGTGTTTAAGACCAGGTTGGATGGGGCCTCATACCACCTGTAGTAGTGGCAGGTGTCCCTGCCCATGGAAGGGTTATTGAAATTAGATTATCTTAAGGTCCCTAAACCATTCTATGATTCTATTACAGGATAATTACCTCGAGTACTCTGTTAAGAGCATCATGCCCTTCTTTAGTTAGATAGCGGTCCTGACATAAATGGCAAATAGAAGGTTTTGTGTGGGATGAGGTAAATTGGAAAATTAGGAACTAAGAGATCAAGGTTGAATTTTTGGTTGTTTTTTTAAGTGACAGAAAAAAAAATGATCCAGTATCATTCCTGCTGATGATGTGTTACCTAATAGATATAACCTGATTCAGATTAGTGGTGATTAAAAATGGATGAAATTCAATCTTGTACTGTTTCATACCTTCAAAATATTATACCGCTATCAACTTTATACCTCATTTATGCATAGTGATAATAGCAAACTACATTTCTATAATTTTGCTTCTCTGAATGTGTCATTGAAATGTAGACACCCATCTTTGTAAAGCTGTACAGTACTCTACAACTCTGACTTTCTGCAGCAGTCTCTGCAGACAGCTCTCAAAGGAGCTGATAACATTTAAAAGCACTGCTTTTTGGTGCATGAGTTCAGAAAGACCTGACAGTACTGTGAAATCAGATTTTACAACTCCTTGACCAAGTCTGTTAGTGAATGTTAGTAAAACTCTTAGGATTCATTTTCAGAGGCTGAATAGTGAATAAGCTTGCCTAGAGAAACCTTTTAGTTTTCAGAACTTTGAAAAACTAAGTTTGTACAACCTGTCTCCTTCTTAGCATTTTACAATCAACAGCCAGTCCAGAAAACCTTGACTATGTCTCAATTTCTGTTTACGTAGGTTGTTGGTACCATCTAGAATAAGGACTTATTTTGTGTGTTTTAATGGACCTCATGATAGAGAATTGAAAATTTTTAAAACCTTATAATTAAAAAGGATTTCCAAATAATTTTTCAGAGAATATTCTCATTTTATTAATTGATGGTATGTTTCAAGAAAGGAAATAATTTTGTCACGGTTTTCTTTTGATACTTGGTCTACATTCATTTTCAACAGATCAATGCCTCTATTTCAGGCCACTATTAATGTTCTCACTCTGATGTAGTTTAACTTAAGGTTTCTGATGTGGTTGCATGTGATGGCTATAAAGGATTCCTTTTGAACATTTTTGTGTCCATTCATTTCAAAGAGAAACAGCAGTAACATTTATTTCATCAATTAGATATTAATATTGACTGAAATAAGAAAGGTGTTTTTTAAAAAATACATCAAACATTTGACTTCTTTTAAAACACTATTGCAATTTTCACAGAACTCTTTAACCATGTTATCATTCCCGTGGCTTTTGTCTTCTCTTTTATTATTAACTAAATACTCTTGATTAGTGCCTCTGTGATTTTTATGCTGAAATAAAATAATTGTTTGATCAGTGTATGAATTAACTAACTAAAAAGGGCTATTTCATATAGGAAATGTGCAAAGTATTTAAATTTACCATTCGTCTTTCATACAGTAATCAATTTAGGCAGAATTCAAAAATCTGTGTGCCCTGATTAGTATTTGCAATCCAATAAGTCCATCTATTAGCTGTTATTCAGTATATTTCATTATCTGAGTGCTATGTGACATCTTTGGGGGTTGGACTCGATGATCTCCAGAGGTCCCTTCCAAGCCCTAACATTCTATGATTCTATGATCTTTACATTATCTGGGGAGTTCTTAATCCTTAGAAAAATTTTGCCCACCTCATTAAAGTCCTTTAAAAAAAAGACAAACAATAAATTCCTTGAAGTGTCTATGGCAGGATTTGAAGTAAGGACCGGTTTCAGAAGATTTAAATAGTAGAAAGTAGGTGACAGCAGCTTCTTTTTAAGTATTAGTGGATAGATTTGCAGATATAGTAATCCTAAAATAGGGAGCAAAATTAAACCAAACCTTTCTGATTGCATTTCTTATATTCCTGAAGGAGTGGAATGCACTATCATGGTTTGTTTGGTTTCATCTGAAGTCATTCATAGTGCTGACATAAAACACAGATTGTCAAAACTGCACTTTACAGTTCCGTAATTACGTAAAATTCACTCTGCAATTCAAGACAGATATTGACCCCTGAGGATGGTAAGTTTGCATAAAGCAGCACTACAGGTTTTCTAGATCTACTAAAATGCAGCTTTGAATGTTAGAAAATGTTATTTCAGCGCTTTTTCCAATTAGGCATCTGTTTAATTCCAGCCAAACAGGTCTTTCTCTGAGAGTGTGTGGTAGCAATGCTGCTGTTACATTCCTGCCACACAGACTCAAAGCAATCATCGGGCTCTTGCTATGTAATCTATGACAACATTCCCTCCTCACATCTTTCCTTTTGTGGCACTGAGCCAGCAAAGTACTGGTGAGAGAGAATCACACAAGGAAACCGTGTAATACTGTACAGGGACAAGTTACACTTTATTACCTTACTCCAGGACCAGTGTGTTCTCTCTTTATAGAAAGACATGTAGAATGCTTCCAGAAGTAGAAGAATTGTGTATAGGTTGAGAAAAGCAGAAGCGGAAGCTGTGTTGGTTCAGCCGGATACCTGCCGGTGGTACAGAACGGAGAGCTAAGGTGCAGGTAGCATTGCTTACTGGATCGGTCAGCACTGGATCTCCAGCAAAAGCAATGATGCTGTGAATATCAAAGTTAAGAGTAACTGCACAGTACTGAAGTTGTTGCACTTGGAGATAGCTCCCTATGTTCAATTCGCGTTTCTAAAAATGGATCTTGGACCAATAATGATTATAGTTAGACCAGTATAGTCTAGAGACATTTTCTGATTTTAAGAACTAATATAACAGTTGGTTCCAAGTATGAGTTTAGTTGCTGCAATATGTTGTCATGGAAATTTATTTCCTTGCTGTGTGCATGTTTTATAAGATCTGCGTAGTTCATATGGGGCAACAGACCCAATACCAAGGCTGACTGTGCCATTCAGACTCTATTCCTGAGATTGCCTAGGGTTTCAGCCAGGAGGGAAGGACAAACACAAGAGGTAACCTGTAGCAATGCTTCTTTGAGCTCACACCTCTCTGTGGTTTGTGCTGTTGTCGAGTTTTCCCACATTACTGGTATAGAAAGGAATGTGACCTTAAGAGAAATTCTCTTCAGCTTCACATGCTTCTTCAGCACATTACATGGGACAGTGGCTTTTGGTAGCGGAGTGATGGAGTGACCTCTGCAACTTCTTGCACTGATTGATTTTCATTCCCACTGCTCCAGCACTTTGCCTGCATGTACCAATTGATCTGTGACTATACAGTGCTGAAGAGCATTTCATTTTCAGAGTTAATAAACTTGCCATTTAAAAGAAAAAAGGGAAGAAAAAAATTAAACTTAAAATATTTCTGAAACAGGCATTAGTGATGGTAGAAAAAATATTGGTACTACTATTTGGCTGGCATTCATTTAATCTGTATTGATTTCAGTGTACTTTTTCTGTTGAGGTATCTCAAGTAGTTTTGCCTAAATCTTTCCCTTTTCAATCATGACAGAGGCTTAATAAAAGCACTAAACTCCCCAAATCTTAGAGATACATATTCTCAGGGCTGCAAGTACAAAACAAGATACTTGATGCAGAAGTTTTTATTACTTTGTTTAACTGAGTATCATAAAAAAGTATATCTCACCATAAAACAGAACATGTCATCCCCAAACACTCAGGAAGAATAATTCAACTGTGCGACTTTCAGCCAAGTAGGGTTTGGGTTGGGGTTCGGTGGTTTTTTGAGAAAAGTGGATTTCTTCTTATTGCCTTGTCCAAGGAAAGCTGACGTCTGAAAATCAGTCCTCCTCTTTATATTCTTTGTAAGTCTAATGTTAATTTATTTTTTGTTTGTTTGGTAAATTATCTGCAAGAGCTTGCACAGGTTTAAGCCTATAAAAGAGTTTTTGATATGGAAGCAAATGGGCATTTACAACAAAGACTGACACAGTTAATAATCTGTAAATTAAATTTGGTTTCTAAAAGCTAAAATATCCTTCATGTCACTTAAATTGCCTTGCTCAAAGGCAATTTGAGAAAGAGAAACATGCCTTTCCTTATGCTACCTTACTTCTGCATTCAGAAATTTTCTTCTTTGCTTCAAGTTTCCTTTATAACTTTATGCATGAATGTGAAAGTTACCATTAAAGTTCTGATTTCCCACTCCCAAGGAAGAATTATTGAAAGCAATGAAGGATGTGTTCTTAAATTATACCCTAAAATATTGAAGGAGTCTGAGAGGGAAGTTAAATTTATTTTTTAATGCCATTTCAAAAAATGCACTCTGTTTATCATGAGTCATTTTCTAGTAAGCCCTAAAGTATGGATATTATTATACTTTAATATCATTTTCTGTAACATTAAATTTGCAATGGAGAAAGGCACTAGGTCTGATTCATCATTTCATTACACTGCTCAGGTTTCCTTGACTTCAGCAGAGTAAATTGAAGTAAGATAAAGGACAATCTGGTTTCTATTCTCTTACAATTCTTCTGGTTATCTTTTTTTTTTTTTTTTCCTTTCCAGAATTTTGTGTGTTCTGATTTGCGTGAAATCATCAATATGCGAGTTTAAAATGTTAGATTTTTTTCGGTTAAAAATCACCCCAAATAACCTGAAGTCAACAGAAGCAAACTGCAACAAAAAAAGCTTCTGCTATAGCTTTAGAAGAGATTTTAAAGGAATATGATTTCGTGTTGACTTAATTGTGATTCAAGAAACACTGAATGCTTAAAGGAAAGAAAGCTCTAAGAGGCACAAGTGCAAAGAATAAAACTACATTTACCTATTATTGTCCAATGACTTTTTCAGACTGCTGGTTAAGTTTCCCGTACTGGGCATTCATATGACTTCTTTGGATGTCTGCTTGTGATGTAAATAGGGCTCAGCAGATTCTAACTCTTGTTTTTAAGCATATTTTGGGTGGTGGTTCTAGGACCATCCTCCTTAAAGATGAGTTGCCAATACTCAGTGACTAGTGCCAACATTAACAGGCGATCCAAATGCTAAACACACACTTTTCCTGTCCTATTTATAATTCACTTCTTCAGCAATAGCTGATGGCTAAAAGAAGTATATGGACTGAAGTTTTGAAGTAACTATTTTAGATCACATAAGAAATGTGCAGATCTGAAGCAAGCCAAAAAGCTAACACTCCAATAACTCTTTGCTATCTGCTGTCTTCCTTGTTATCCTTTGACTCTGGGTGGACAACCTTATAATATGTCCAGACTTTTATTCTCGAAGCTTATTGAGAACAGCAAGAGCCCTGAGTCACTGTCAGAGTTGTAGCACCTCAATTTTTATTGCTTGGCTTCCAGAGTGGAACCCAAACCAAGTTTAGCTTCTGGCAATGTGTGGAGAGAGTACAAAACTCAGAGCAGCAATTTCTACATAGAAAATAGGGACCTGTCTTATCCCAAGGATGTACTCTTAAATCTTGCTCTTGGGAACTTAAGCACAGTGGATTCAGTGTCCGCCCTACTCTGAAGCTCTTCCTGCCAACAAATACTCTGAGTAGGGTTATTCCCATTCTTTCCCCTCCAGACAGGGAGGGAACTTTCAGAGAGTATCAAACAAGAAAAAATAAACAAAACACAACAGAAGTCTTAATAAGGATTCTGTACTTCAGAAATTTCTGTTTTCTGGTAAGAGCAGTTGTGCTCTGGCTTTGCTGACTGACTTTAATGAATATTGAAAGACTGCTGTCTTCCAGTCCGTCCTACAGTCACTTGTATAAGCAGCATACAGTAACAGCACAGGAAAGACATAAGGCTGTAGACGATTATTAAATCTGGAGTTCGTATTAAAGCTAGAGCTCATAAATTATGTACAAGCTCCCCACATTATCACAGCTCAATCCTCGGAAAATAATATGAACCAGAGAGCCATGATATTTCAGACCTTCCTGTAACTTGGAATCCAATTGCTCTCTGAGTAAAGCAGAAACAATGATTACTAGAAGTACCCTAAATTTTTATAATAGCAGGGCCTCACTAGGAATGAAGATTTTTAAAAACTTTTTTTCTCATTACCTACAAAATATTGGTAAACAGAAAGTGAATACAGTCATCAGAACACCAGCACAAACTCGAGTGTTCTCAGCAAAGACATTCTCAGAAAAACAAATCGTAGTGCTGAGAAACCTTCTTGGTTTCCTTCTTGGCCCAGTGAAGTGATGACCATGGGAGCAATGCCAATCATTCTTGCCCCCATGACATCTTTCTAAGTGAAGCGGTGACGGATAAGAGCAGCATGCTGAGACAAGGTACTGGCAACACCTATCGTATTTATTATGTACAGTGCATTTGCACAAAAAGTACCACAATTTTATGCGTGCTATCTCATGTGCAGTATTGAGAAAGACCTAGATATATGTTCTACTCATTGCACTCAGTGAGCTTCACTAAAAAGTAACGCTCTGCAGGTTATTTAGGGATGATGCCAAGCCTGAAGGAAGATGGTATTTGCAGTAGAGCAATCTTTGGACAGGGAAGTGTAGAGATGGAAATATTTTCTATATTGATATTAAAGAACATCAGAGAATGTGCTGCAGGTCCAACATCAGTGCATGGCCTTCGAGGCATTGTAGTTTTTTGAGCTTCTGGGACCATTTTTTTGTTTGAACTTTTTTTTCATTACAGATTGTGCTTTAGTTTATAAATATCTGCACACGACTCTATTCAGAGCAGTACCTTGAAGCTGTTCTGTATGTTGATGTACAGATTTTTCTTATGAAGCAATAGTGGAGACATTTAGCTGTATGCAATAAGTAGGAGGTCTTTAAGATTCAAGGCTGGCATTGATGTATTGTTAGTGGTTGGTCAAAACTTTTAAACTAGCCTTGATACTAGTACAGAAGGAGACTTACTGCTTGAGATTACCCATGGCTAACTCTTTTCTTCCTTAGAAACACTTATTTTATAAGTTTTTTATCAGTTTTAGACTGTAAAGCTGGACTCTTGCAGGTTCCATATATAAAAAAATGCTGTAATAATGTAATAATAGCTACCATCATTTCTGTGTAAAGATCACTTTTTTTTCTGCTTCCAGAAACTACCACAGTTCTTTTTAGCCATCTAAAGGCGGAAACTATTTTTATTTAGAAAGACAACCTAATGGAGTCATGAGCTGCTGTTCATGGACCGTGTGCTTGTCTCCTGGGAATGAATTGCTATTTTGAAGCAGAAATGGTTATTGTAGGACAGTAGCTGCAAAGTACTACATGCCACAACCCACATTTTTATCAGCTGGTCAGCTTATGCATCCCACATTCCATTTTGTCCCCTTTTCTTTCATAAGAGAAGTTTTAGCAGTTAAAACTTTTTATGGGAGCAGCTGAGATCATAAACTCTGCCTGATGAATAGGCTGGTAATAGCCCTCATCTTAGGGAGGGAAAATTAATGCACCAAGGTCAAATGATGTGGATAAAGATACAAAGAAAAATCAGAATAGGTGGAATGTAAGGATTTCTTGATCTTATTTCTCTTCTTTGATAGATTAAGGATCTCTTTGCTACAAAAGAATGCTGCCTTTTGCGTTGTATTACTGACTATGTTGGCTATTTTAAGAGCTGTGTTCCAAAGCTGTTGACTGAGTGCATCTAACTGAGATGCTGTTCTCCAGCTACCATTTGGACAGGATAATGTTTTATGCCAACAGTCACTCAACAAGTGAAGCAGGCATTCATTGGATGCATGTGCATAATTACTCAAGCACTCGAATAATGGAATGGCTTGAGAGTTGATTGAGACTCCAAATATACATCCTAAGCATTTAGTAATATGAATGTATGACATTGTTGAATTCACCCAGCACAGTGAATAGTCAGAGGGTACAACTGTATTGTAATTTTCCGAGGCTTGCTCATTATTCAACAATGACTGTGATTTTATGTGGAGAGCGGTATTGAATTAAATGAAGCCTAAATACCTTAAGTTTATTGCAATCTTCATGTATTTTTATTATTACTGAATTCAGCCCAATAATCAATCCTACAACAAAGCATGTATGCCTGCTGTTCAAAAAGTGAACCAAAGAAACAAATAAATCAATATCTTGTGCTTTACCAGCACAACTGTCCATAAGCAAAAGCTATTAGAAAAATGTATATGGGGCATCAGCAGAATATATAATTGCATGTTAATGCAGCACTTTAGCAGACCTAGTTAAAACAGAGACTAGATATCCATAACCAGCCATGTTCTTTTGTTTTCTTCCATCTCATATATTTTTTGATCTTTCTACTGTTGCTGTTATTTTGGATCACAGAATCTCTTTCCTATTCTAGTGGTAAATAAAGATCCCTCCATCTGATAGCCTTTCTGTAACATGCTGTTTAGAGAAACTTTTAAAAATTAAATAGGTAGGAAAACATGACTAATGATGTAGTTTGGTGGCAGGTGGTAGGAATATTTTTGTTTTTCTGTATGAGTAGGAGATGAAATTTCAATAGGCATTTCAGATTTTAAAACACAGATCCTAGCTGTTTTAAAGCTTTCCTTTTATAATCTAAAATCTATGGGTGTGCCTGGTAGGCACATATTTTCATTAAATGCATGCTAATTTTTCAATATTAATTTTGCATTAAACTAATTACAATAGTAGCCAAAAATAGACATCTGATTCACCATAACTAAGTATCTAAGATTTGCAGTTTATGATTGTGTATTGGAGAAACTTTAAACGAGAATTTTAATTCTCATTTCAGCAAATGTTAGATTAGGATCCACCTGAATACTTGCCTCTGATTTTTAGGCAAAACTTCCACATATCTTCTGGAGGTCAGCAAATACCAAAGCTCTTACAGGTTTCACTGGTTCAACATGTGCTCACTAGTTACTATTCAAGCTCATCCTGCTGTGCCACTGACTTAACAAACCATAGGAGTTATGGTTATCCTAATTTACTTCTCTCAGAAATTTAATTTCCTGCCAATGAGTATCTGCTGATACACCCACTTTTTTTTCCAAAGATGGGGATAGCAGCCAACCACTTTTACTGTGTTAATTAATGACCATGTTTTTCAACATTCAGGAATTGCATCTTGTTCTTTATTAATTTCACACATAAAATTTTTACTGAAAATATCTGTTCAATGGCAAATTGAACAAATTAGTGTTGCTGATATTCTTGCAGTCCTGGAATCTAACTTATCAGAGTGCAGACAGCCTAAGAGCATATGGACATTCACCACTGCACAACATAATATAAGAACACACATTGTTTTGCCCCTAGTCGCATTAACTGGGCTCTGAACAGTGAAATAACTATGTATCAGTGACTTTCTAAAGCAGTTAAAATGTCTATAAATTATTTTAAACATGTTTTTATTTCCTTTTCTATCTACAAAGTAATTGTGTGTGTTTTCTGCTGGAGTCAAAAATTAGATATTAAACATAACTTCTTTTTAAATGCATTTAAAAGTGAATGGGCAATAGTCTCATGTCTTTGGCTTTCAATTATGGTTTACAAGTCCTAGGTGATTATGGATAGCCTCCCTTCCAAACACATACTTCCACTGCCTTTAAATAGCATTTTTCTTTCAAAACCACCTTTTTAAAACTACTGATGCTGTTTCTTTATATCTGTGCTCAGCAAAGCAAAAAAAGCCTAGAAAAAAATTGGCAAAACAGTAATGAGATTAATGCTAATATCTGATTCTTGCAATATTTAGTATGTAGAACACCCAGTTTTGCCCCAGACTGAAGGAAGTAAGCATGAGGGACTTCTCTTAGAAACCTAGGATGTTTGGTTGCTGTAAACATCATCCTCCTGGCAAAATTCTTTAACAGGTGCTGAACATCTGCACCGTTTATACAAGTTCTTTGGAGCTATGGGTGCTAAGAGACAGCTTTAAACTGAAGTTGTTAATCTTTCTACACCTAGTTTTTCCCAGACTTACAGCTACTCTGCTTAAGAGGGATATTAGAAAAGTGACTTCACAAATATTTCCAAGGCATTCAGACAAGAGAGAGATGAGAATTGTGAAAAGTCATTGCTGTTCAAATTGAGACTATTGAGTATAAGTAGATTTATATGATAAATACATGGGCTGAACACAGTTTAGTCACCCTCTGGCATCTCTATGTTTGCACACTTTGGGCTTTTTTGTGAAGATTTTCAGGGCATTAGCCAGAGAAGTTGATGGTTTAGATTTCTCAAAAAATACTTTTTTTTCAAAAAACAGAACAGAACTATGATGCAGGATCAGCTAGCAAGAATCCTATGCCCCCAAATGATGCTAGTCTGGCTATATTTCCAACAACTTTGTCTTAAGTCTATATTTATTTTTTGAATTCGCATTGTCATGAGAATAGGCCTTTTCATTCGGACTTCTTTGCTGATGAGATCTTTAAAATAGAAGAGTAAAAGTTGTTGTTACAAAAAATTACTGTGTTCTTTAAGACAATGTTTTTCTTTTAAATAGTCTAGAGATAAAAACTTAAATCTGTTCTTTTTTTTTTTCCAGAACACATTCACCCACTCAATAGAAAACAGAGTGCAGCAAACTGCTATATTCAGCTTACAATGCATACTCATCAATATCTCTACTAGCAACATAATCCGAAAAGTAATTCACTTATTGGCACATTTAGCACTCCCTGTTTTATGCATCACTCTGTCAAGCCTGATTGGAATCAAACCAGTCAAACAGTCAAATTTGCTAATTCTAACAAGCAATAGCCTCTGGTTACTCAGTTATCAGAACAGTGCCCTTACTGAGCCCACTGCAAGGTGGATCAATGCAATTATCATCCACTGACATATGGCAAGGAGCTATGAGTATTTTCACATGAACTAAATTGAATGGGACACAAATCATTGACTTATGTCAAGGAAACCAGGGACAGCACCTGAAATACAGCAAATTTCAGAGGGGGCTGACAGGCAGTGAGTGAGAAAAGCAGGACTGCGTGTTGTTGATACTATTCTGGACAAAAATCACTCAACCACATTGCAGCTTAATATTTGCTGTCACCCAGAGCAAGTTAAGTAGTGCACTGTGATCTGCTTCCTGAATGGCTGCTTTATTTATGCAAGTGTTTGCTTGCTCGTTTTCATATTCTTTCCAGAGGCTAAATGCCCTTACTCTGTTTAACAAGTAAGTTTGGTTAAATATAATCGGGAACGCTATAACTGCTGCTGGCAATCTATATGGAAAAATAGCAAGAATTTCAATAGTCAAAATACTTTCCACACTCTTGCCAGCCTTAGCAATGAAGATAACAATTCAAAAAGACTGGAAATGCCACTTTTTCTTTTTCTTTTCTCTTTTTTTTTTTTTCCCCTAAACATGGACTGTCACTTTATGAAAAAAAAGCAATAGTGACTTAATTTCATTTGAATACTGGAAATTTTATTTCGGTTCATTAAGTCCATATTTGTAGACAACAAGAAGTGTGGTTCAATGTGTTTAGTTCAGCTTATTTGGTACATAAAGAGATAGTTGCACCATCTAACTTCAAGAGTTTTTGGTGCCTAAACCAGAAACTAATCTCCTTAAGCCTCCCATGAAATTCATGATGAGAGACACAGGTTTCTCCAGAGGGCAATTCAGAGTAAGAATTTAACTTGGGTGCTTTGAATTGGACTCCTACAGAGAGCATCCTCCTTCCACTTTTAGGTATATAGTGTGTGACCAGCTTTCTAACTTGGGCATTTTAGTTAGTTGAAGAAAAGACCACATATCTCCTATAGCTCCTTGAAGACTTGGAATGCGACAAACGTTTTCCTGCTAAATAGTGAATTCTTTGTAAAATGCAATTTACCTGTCTTGAAACAGTTCATGGATACAAGTAAAATTCCCAAGATAAATGTAATTCTGCAGCTAGGTTGAGTGTAGGAAGATACAGTTTCCTGGTGAGTTGTGGTTGTGCTTTTTAATAATTGGTATATTTGAATGTTATTTCATTTTCATCATACGTTTAGAAAATATGAATTGAGTATGCTATGAATGTGCAAAGATTAAAAATACGCAAGAAATGCAACAATGATAAATAGAGATGTATGCTATGTTAAATGTATTTGTCACCTTGTTTAAGCAAATATTTGAAATAGATTTGCAAGTTGCCTTGAGCATTATAAATTTGTCCAGATGCACAGCTGCTGAATTTCATATGATGTATTATTTAATTTTTATAAGACTTCATTTTGATAGCTAGTTTAATATAGTTTAAACCTGTGGGCCATTTCGTTGGACCAATATGCTTTTATTGTAAACCATCGACTGTCTACAGACAGGCACTGCAGTAGGGAAGTTAGTATATGCAGGGCATGCAGTGAAAGAACTTTCAGCTCAACAGAGGTTTCACGTAAGTTTGATCCAGGCTTTGAGCAGTTGGCATCGGTGTACTGGGAAGGGAGAGAAAAAAACCTCCCAGTAAAGCTCAGAGGTTCATTTCTTAACTTTTAGCCTAACAGGAGCCCCTGACTGATTTCTGCCCATCCAGTTCTTCAGGCAAAATGGAAAACAACAACAAAAAGCAGCTGCCTACAGGTTCACTTTAGCGCTTTTTGAAGCTTTCTCCCTCTTGTTTCCCTTGCAGTTGTCAAAACTACCTTACTCTTTCAATTACTTAGGGCCTGGGCACACTCTTTCCATAAACCATTTCATTCTAAATGCCTTTTGGCATTTACTCAAGTCTCCATCCATCATGGCCTCATCCTGAAATGCTTTAAAGAGGGCATCTCTGACAAAAATTCTTGGAGAAACAAGACAGCCTTCAGGCCTTTCATACACTGACTGGACAAGAAAAGAAGGAGAAGTAGCAAAGTATTTGACACTGTCCTGTACAACATCCTTGTCTCTAAATTGGTGAGACGTGGATTTGATAGACAGACCACTCATTGGATAAAGAACTGGTTGGATGGTCACAATTAAAAGTGTTGCAGTCAGTGGCTCAATGTCCAAGTGGAGACCAGTGATGAGTGGTATTCCTCAGGGGTTGGTATTGGGAATGGCACTGCTTAAACATCTTTATCGGTGACATGGACAGTGGGATTGAGTGCACCCTCAGCGAGTTTTCCAATGCCACCAAGCCATGTGGTTCAGTCGACATGCTGTGGGGAAGGGATGCCATCCAGAGGGACCTTGACCGGCTTGAAAGGTGAGCCCATGCAAACCTCATGAAGCTAAGGTGTAACTAGCCAGAGTAATAAACTCCCTCCATGCTCCTGTTGGGTAGTTTGGGGAATAGTGTTGTTGTTGAGTTTGTATAACAACAGTTCTGTTCAAAGAAAGAAGAGTTTTTCTCAGAGGCCGTAGTGAATATGTATTCATTTGCCATATAAAAGAACCGCTCTAGTGAAATGGAAGTTACAGTAACAGGAAATTTAGGCAGCAAATACTTTCAAGAGTTATTAAGAATTACTTAATTCCAACTATGCCCCTGTGCCTTTCACCTCGCATTCCTGTACCCGGATTTGATTTGTTGATTGTGTTTCAAGTCGCATTTTTTTCTGAAATCTTTTTTTAAGAAACTTGTAGCACAAGAGAGATATCTTAGCCTATCCCATATGAGAGATGTTTATTCTGTTTAGATAAATACTGGAGTCTTTCTATGGATAGGTTTAACCATATCCTTCTCTTATTAACTCCTAACCTTATTAGTGACAGCTAATATCTTAGCCAAGAGTTTCTTTTAATAATTGTTAACTGCTTTTTAATTACCGATTAGTTTGTTTCAGGTAAGTTTACAGTATCGTAGCTGCTATACCTGAATATACCTGTTATTTTGTTTCTGTTGATAAGATATTCTACCTTTTAATTTTCTGTACCTTGCTTGTCTTCTCCCATTAGAAGAAGAAAAAAAAAAAGGTTTTTGTCTGCTTAAAAGCTTGTGCACTTTTTGTACTGTCAGGCAAAGAAAAAATTACTGAATTTAAGAAATTGCAAAATTTCTTGGGCACCAACCCTGAGCTCAGAATGGACATCTTTCAATTTCACATTAACACAGATTTAATCAAATAAAAACTCAGTAGACCTCTGTAGATAACCTTTTAAGGTTGAAGGTTAAAAATAATGTTATTCAGAACATTTCTGTGATTTGTAAACCTGTACACACACACAAAACCCCCAAACACACGTTAGATCAAGATTATTATAGTTCTAACTTCTGAGAGTGGAAAAGCCTTTTCTGAGTTGAAGCCTGCTGTACGTAGTTTTACCAGTAAGTAGTACGGTTGAAAAGAATTTGTCTGTTGCTATGTTGCACAGCAGTCGCTGGAGCACAATTAACTCTCAGTAAGCTAATCTCTGAGGACTGGAGTCTTTTAGCCTTCTTGTATATAAGAAGCTGTTACCTAAGCATTACTGCACGATTAATTTATTTCAAGACTTATCTCATACTTAAATAGCTTCTAGAGTAACAAGGTAAAAAGAGTATCAAGTAACATCAAATTCACATTCAGTATCATATGTTGTATCAGATAATGATTAATTATTGTTATTAATTATTCTTGACTGTGTTCAAATATTTTCAAAAGTTACTTCAATAAAGCTTATACAACATTAAGTATTGGAAGGACAGAAAAGGTATTTGGGTCAAATCCAAACCAGAATTAGAAATGACGGATACTCTGATTTACAAAGAACCTATTTTCAGAGGACTTTTATAGTATATGAATCCCTGGATAGAGATTCTGTGTAATAGGGACTTCCTTACTGCATCTTTTCTGCTCCCTTCCCAAGCAAAAGAAATTATAGGGCTTGTGAAAACAATCATTTTTAAATTGAGTAAAGGAGGACAGAGATGTCTGCAAACATAATATTGTCATACACAATTTATCTTCCTTTATTTTGGGGCTGGTCATTTTGACTGATCATTCATGAAGATGTCTTAATGTCTGGCACAAAGCTTTGCAGTGCAATATGAACAAAACTATGATGCTTACATTAAATAAATTCAAGCCTGTTTATATATACATAAATATTTTCATGAAGGAGTTTATCAACACGTGCAGAAGATGTAAACCTGGTTAGTATGTTACCTGTAATTGTATATAACTGAACCTTGGATTCCTTGAAAAGTCATTGCACCCTAAAGCTCACAGTAACAACATGGCAAAGCAATGAGGGTTAAATTCCGCCCTTAAATAATATTTTGTAAGTTCGTCAAAGCCATTCACGTCTTAAATGGCAGAAAGTTGCTAAGACTCTTTAAGTATCTGACTTCAAAGCTCTGTAAAGGTATTGTAAGGACAGTGAGAAGAAAAACAATTGGTCCAGAGAGCATTCAGATAAAACCAAGTCTTATCTCTTCTGTTGTACAGAGAAAAACAATTTAACAATGGTGAAGCTTCTCTTCCCTCAAGGATCTTGCAGCCTGCTCACTCCAATCCTGCCCTCAGCTGCTGTTCCATCCATTTATTCTTTCTAGCACCACTTAAAAGCAGGTGAACATGGACCAGGAAGCAGCATACACTGAGAACACCACCTTTGCTAGAAACTGCAGATTAAAAAGAAGGGTGGAAAGGGAGTTCAGAAACTCAGAGTGCTGAAATGCTCTTGCAGCCATTCCTTCCACACACACATAGCTGTATCTTGCACAGATGGGAATAGAAAGCAGATCCTCTCCTAATAATTTTTCTTTTTAAGAGACTGTTCCCCACTGGCAAAATATCTTATTTTCCCCCTAGTATTTTTGTATTTAGTCTTATTTATTTTTGCAGCACACAACCTTGTGACTTAAATGGGACTCATTTATTTTTTCCATAAAAATCACTCTTCCAAATATGTTTAATCTCTGTTACTTAAGTAAGCCATTTTAAAGGAATTAAATTAAAAGCCTAAGTCAAATATTATTTGTAGACCCATACTTAAGCACGTGGCTACAGCAAGATTAAGCAAATCCACAGATACTGCAAAGCAAGTCCTGCAGCTATGAAGCCATATGTGGTATAATATCATTTCACTCATATGGAAGAGCCTGAATCTGGTTTTCCAAAAAACGGGGTATTGTGAGCAAAGTTGTATTGATTGTGTACCGGCCAACAAAAGTATCAGTAATCCTGATTTCTGAAAGTAGTAGGCACATTTGCTCCAATAGATATAAAGATATATCATACTAACTGTATAGTAAACTACACAGATTGGAAATAATTAAATTCAGCATATGTATTTTATTCCCTACATTGTTTTCTAAATAAAGCAACAGTGTGTAAGGCAGTCATCTAGCTCAAAAGGAGACAGTAGAGCAGCAATAAAACAGGATAAGGGATATAAAACCAGGAAAAAGGTGGTAAATACAAGTTACTATTTAAAAGGTTCATGCAATTGCTAAGGAGGAGAAGAAATAGAACAGGGATATTAATAGTGAATAGATTAAGTAAAGAGGTAGGTTTGTCTCAAAAAGTAATATTTAGGTTAAAAATAGCATTGTAAAACCTGTGTAAGGAATAAAAACTATGCCATGCTTTGAAATAAATAAAGTGTTTCCAGCCTTTGTGAAATAAAGATGTTGCCAGCTATAACTGGGGAGGATGAGAAGAGATATTTACTGAAAGTATACCATGTCTAAAATAATCTAGCCTAGGTGATATAAATCCTGGAGTCATAGAAAAACTGGCTAATCCTGGACCACAATTAATATCAACATTAACTAGAAAACAAGTGTTGCACAAAACGTTGAGATTATAAAATTGTTCCAGTACTGGATAAAGTGAAAATCCTAACCTGGGAATTATGTATCAACTAGATCAATGTTGATTCTAAACAAAACAAAGGAACAATTAAGCTGAGGCTTTAAAGACAACTATTACAATGCTGATTCTCACATTACTTATCTGGTTTTGTGGCATTCGTCTTTTCAAACTTTTCTTTCTGTATTTATCTGTTCTGACAGGCTTGCAGACCTGGTCAAAACAGACAGTCACTATCATAATATCTGGATTTCTCCAGCTTCTTTGTGATTGAAAGCTCTCATTACATGGAATAACAGGGTGTTTTGCAGATTAAATTTAAAAGTGACTCCCTCACAGAAGACAAATTTAAGTTGTTAATGAGAAGAAAAGGAAGTACTGGGCTGTGACTGAGCAATTGATATTTGCTGGAGATATATAGAGCACATGTGGAGTCGTATATGTGAATTTTGCAAATGATACAACATTTCTGGGGTAAGAAATGGTGAGAAGGGTGAGATACTAATGCAGAGCAAGGTATGGATTCAGTTGATGACCTGATTGAAGAGACTGCTCAATAGCAGCAAGTGGAGCATATTCACTGCATCATCCCATCCTCCCTAAGGACAGAAGTTACAACTCCATTAATCTCTTCCTCCTTTCTTCCAGTACATCTGGTCTTAAGAATGACCTGGAGCACTTAATTAAATGGTCACAATTGAATACTGGTATGCATAATGATATGCATTTCAAAACGAAGACCACATGTTGTGCTTACAAAGTTGGAGCTCTTGTGTAGAAATATAGTCAGTTAAAAACAGTTTCAGTGGTCGTTGTGTATAGATGTACCATTGAAATGAATTTCAGAGTTAACCTGAGAAATAAACCCCCAAAATCAGCAAGCTAAAAAAAAAAGGACGATTTGGGTATCGAAAAGATTTTGCTTTTTTTTTCCCCAGCTGCGCTAAAACTACTACAGTTCAAAAGGAATATTAAAATAATCAAGGAAACTCACAAAATGTGTCCAGAATTTGGAATATCAAGCCTTATGTCAGAAAGAGTGGCCTTATTCAAGAGGAAGTTGAGAGATTTGCTCTATCTTATGAAGTGCTTATGCATGGGTGCATTTAAATAGTGAGGCATGAAGATCCTTCTATTCCAAGACTTACCTGAGGTTAGAGAATTCATTGCCTAATTAGGAAATGATTTCCTAGCGGTCTGACAGATGATGCAAGATGCAACTTCTTATCATTCAGAATCTTTGATGTGAGTTGGAACAGTTTTCTAAGATGTGTATGATTTAATTCAGCTTTTCAGAAGAAATCTTCAGCCTGTGTATGTGAGGAATTATCCTAAATCTTTCAGGTGTTCTACAGCATCTTCCTAGGGCATTTAGTGACAATTCTTTTTGCTCTAAATAATCTCATAGCACTTACTTTTGCACAGGGTAACATTTATTAGTCTAGTGCTTTAGAGCCTCATTTTGTCACCTGACCAATCAGAAATTAATATTTGTTTCTCCCTCCATAGGAATATTACTTTACCATGACTTGATAGATTCTTTTTTTCTCTCTGAAACATCAGGATTTTTTTCCAAATGAAGATAGGATGATAAACTCTGGGT
This sequence comes from Eurystomus gularis, assembly GCA_013400335.1. Lineage (NCBI taxonomy): Eukaryota > Metazoa > Chordata > Aves > Coraciiformes > Coraciidae > Eurystomus > Eurystomus gularis. The sequence goes on from VZZY01017460.1 coordinate 23,666, forward strand.
GCTTCAGGGTATTAGAATTGCTGCTCAGCTTGACTGATATACTTGTCTCTCCTGCTCCGGGCAGAGCAAGCCTTTCTTCAGACTTCGCTTTCGTTAGATAAATATACAAAGCTCCTTAAGCTCTGCAACACAAGGTTGATTTTCCAATTTGGGGATTATTCTTTTCTTCTTCAGTGTGTGGTAGAGCTTACTAGCTGGATCATCTGTGTAGCTCGCTCAACAAATTTCCTGCTGTTGGGGAGGTATTGGGTGTCAATGGTCTGACAGGCTTTTTTTTCATTCTCAGTGTCAGTGTGTTTCAGAGGGTTTTCTGAGACTTCAGAATTTTTGAGTAATTGAAATTGATGTTTGTTAGGGGGAAGTCAAATGATACAGAAGAATATATGATGTACACGTGGTTGACTTAAAAAGTCTTTAAAATTCTAGAAGCCTGTCTGAGAACATTGCTAATACCTGTATCTCAGTTAGGTTCCTAGTCTTCAAAACATGCCTGGAAGTGTTCTGTAGTCAGTGAATGTGTTCTCCAGCGGACAATTCAGCTCACCTATTCTAAAAAGGAATTAATTATCTTCTGGTAATTGATGGTGCAATAATTGATATTTTAGAATTAGACTATACTCTTTACTTTATAGTGAACTGGATGCCACCTACTGTGATATAAAAGTCTAATAATGTGTTTTTTCTAATTGAAATATTACTGACTTAACATTTGGCTACAGAAAGGTGATAGACAACATTTTTATTCAGACTATCTGATTCACTTTTCAGGAATTGCAGAGTTACCATAGCCCTATAATTATGTTAGCAAATGCCACATAATTTTGACCACACACATAATATAACCATTACAGTACCTCTGTAATTATTAAATGGGAAAATGAAAATGGGTTTGTTGAGCAGCATCATTACTCATAAATGCTTCCTTTGTTACATAGTATCACCTGCTGTATTTTTCTCCTAGAATGAATAACATTTAAGATCAAAACAATTATGCCAAATGCAGACAGTAATTGTACAATATCTATACTCAAGACACAAGATTTATAATAAATAGTAAGAATATGATCAAAATACAATTACACATGCAATTTGTTTTGATGTACATGCTTTTGTATGATAAAGATGCTTTAATTCAAGCCTTTTTTGTTGTTGTTTTGGGTTTGGGGGTGGGGGAGGTTGTTGTGGGGTTTTTTGTAGGTTTTTTTATGTCCACTGCTGTAAGTATAGCCTAAATTAAAGAAATAGCATGTATGAATTGCAGCCCACCTTTGATCAGAATTATTCTGTCCCCATAATAAATGAAGCACAAAACATTACGTGTCTGCTGCTATAAGCTAGAAGACTTAATCCTCAGGTTTGGCTAATACTTTTACTTATTTAGGGTTTTATTATAAGATAATCCCACTGTGGAATCAAACCATCATTAGTAGGGAAGCCCCTTGCCAGAACTGTGGTCTTGTAGTGTTGAGTGAGAAATTGTAGTAAAAAAACAGTCCAAGCCATGAAAGATTAGGATTAAGGACTTGGGTAATTTTTTCCTATCTTGTTGTTAGTTCTGGAACAATCTGCAAATGAGTGTTTAAAAACACCATGATTCTGATAAGTTCCTTATGAGACAAAATTGTGTAGCATATGCAGCATTCACTCCTTCGGCATATTGTCCTATTACAGCTTTCATTTGGAGTCCTTTGGAATAGATTTCCAAGTGGCATTAGAGAGAAAGTCGTGGAAGTTTAATGTTCAGATCCTGTGCTCAGCATGGTTCAAATAATTTATAGAAACAAGCAAACATCTTAGAAGAAAAAGATGTCTAATATCCCCAAGAATAAGTTATCTTTTGCTGCATAAAGTTATTCATGTTTGCGGGTGGAGGGGAGGAAGGGTTAACCATTAACTGATGCTAACAAGGTTTCTATTTCTAAGGTGTGCAATCAGGTTTCTCATTAAAAACTGGAGAATTTTCTCATATTTTATTTTAAAATATTCCAAAAAATGTTTTAATTAAGTAATCTGATGTAAGGATGCATGTAAAAATATAAATTACAAAATGAATTAATGTAGGTTTTACTATTATAGCTTGCTTCCTGGTAGTGGTGTAATTTATTTCTGTGAGCTGCTGGAGTATGATGTAAGGCTTCTGTCCAGGAAGCAGTTAACACCACCATCACATTATAGGAGAAGTCTCTGTGCATTCCAAAAAGAGATGATATTGCTGCACCTGCCTGATGCTGTTTCATTAGCCTCCATTCTGAATTTTTGTACTAACCATTTACTGCTTCATTTTCACTGGGATGTAACAAACAAGGGATAAACTGTGAGAGTGTAACTCTACCTTGTTTTCATGCACAGAAGAAGTATGGATTGAGTACGCACTCGAGCTTTTCCATTTTTCCAGCCCTCTCCTGCTATCAGAGTTAAAATAGCTGTACTCCAACTCTAAGCTTGAACTTCCTCTTAAAAAAGTAAAAGTAACTGCTAGGAAGGAAGAACTAACTTACTGGATGTCAGAGGTCCCTTGACGGTGCTAAACTTTAATGGAGGATGAGCTGCCTCTATTTTTCCACGCTGAGATGCCTACCTATTTTGTCTGCTCAGACTGACAGGTCTGAAAATGAATGATTTTTCCTCAGTCATGATGGATACCATTTCTAGACATATTGTAGCATAATGGACAAATAACTTCTCTTAAAGACTTGTCATATAATTTGAAGGAAAAAAAATTGTACCCCTGAGACAGACATTTCTATCTATATCCTCTGGGAATAATGAGACCTTAGAGCAGAGTCTAAGGCTAAGAGTTGGTTCAAAATACTATGATGTGATGTGCCCTTATCTTCTTTTACAGATAAGGCAGGCAGACTTTCTTGCACAGAAAATCAAAGAGCAGGCTGTAAAATAATAGGAAATAAAAAATGATAACTGAAATCTCTCCTTTCCTCTGAAAAACATTTCTTCCAGAAATTCTTTTCTTTTCATCTCCTTGTTCCTTGGTGACCCCCACTTACTTAAACTCTTATGCCCATAGCTGAAACCCAAAGGGACATAACCTTATGCCTGCACAAAGCATGATGCAGGAGGAGCCAGCTTCAGGGCATCAGGTTGGAACTGCGCAGCTGGGACAAAGAAGAGTTCTCCTAGGAGAAGACATGGAGCTGAAAGGGCCATGAATGGGATAACTAGCGTTATAGTCAAGATTGCATGTGAGAGATGTGTTCACCTTGGCTCTGAGGACATCATCATCAGTGTGTAAAGGAGCAATATCTTTAATTTCCTTCAGCCAGTAGCTGATTAGATTTGTACCTCAACACAAGAGGTAGGATGGTTGCTGTAGAATTTTCTATGTTGGTATCAAAAGCTGTTTTTCCTCCTCAGGAGGGGGAAGTCAATCAGTGCTCAAGAGGAAGAGCTGGTTGATGAATTTGTGTATCTGTGGATCTGTGTGAAGGTGTTCAGGATGGGCTCCGAGAGGCAATTCTTTTCCTCAGCTCTTCTGTTCTATAGTGAGGGATCTTTCATATGTCCTGAAAGCCCTGCTGGGGAATGAAGTCAGGGGCTGTTACTGTGGGATGACTGGGGTGTGTCCAAAATTCCACAGTCCTTAACATTTTGATGCTTTCCATAGAGAAAAGGACTTAGCAAATAGCTTAGCAAATAGTTTAGAGACAGCTAAAAATAGACTGAGGGAAGATGTGATATAAGAAGAAAATATTTGAGAAAAAAGATTGGCATCTGTCAAATATCATTAAGTACATCAAATATTAATTATAACAAAGGATGTAATTTATTTTAAATCTGCATAGTAATACACATAGAGAATATTATACTGTAAGGCATGTAATCAGTATTTGGGTACATGATGCTTGTGCCTGACAATCCATCACTCTACCTATTTGTTTTACAAATTGGTATGTGGAACTGATTAATTGTTTTTTGTTCATTAACAAGAGAGTCCTGCTTATTTCTAAGTCTCTGAAGATTTCAGCAGCCTCATCTTTTTGAGAATACAGGGAGATTGCTGTTTGACGTGCCTTATTCATTGGCAGTGAGTAGCAGTCATCTTCTGTGGGTGATGAAATAGAGAGGTGGCTGCAGCTGGGTGAAATGTCCAGGGTGACTTGGGTCTGCAGATCCATAGAGAATGGCACAAAGTTGTGAGCAGTTTTTTTATTTGGCAAGAACATTCCATTATCCACACACACACAAAAAGTCAACTGAAAATTTGAAATATCATTTCATCTAGAAAGCTGCCTAAAACTAAATAGCAGATTTTAAGGTTGAAATATATAGCTCAAAACAAAGTTTCATTGGACTCAAAATATCATCTGTTGTTTGTTCTAAGTGAACTAGAAAAAGAATGACCCTGAACTGATCAAAAATTGTAGTCTCTCACCAAGGCAAAAACTAATAACATTTTTTTCCACAAATCTAGTGAAGTACTTCTTAACATTATATATTAAAATATCTGAGTTGTGTGTAAAATTATATTACTAAATCCCTATTGCCATTTATGAGGAAAAATACTGTTTGTGGCCCCTAACCACTTCATATATGTCATTTTTCTGGAGGAAATACAATTTTTATTTACTGGAAAAGTGTCTCTGATGAACAGAGTGTAATTAATAAAATGTATTACTCTGTTTTGTTTTAAGTATAGAGCAGACTTACAGGATGGACCTGTTTCTTGCACAGAAGATGTGAGTGGCCCTATTGCAGAATACTGTGTTTTGTGTTTGATTTGACTTACAAGCTCTTACACCTTTTCACAGAAACAAATAAACAAGAAAAAGATAGGAAAAAAAGTGATAAAATCATAGCTTTTGCTTCTTTCACTCACTATTTGGTCAAAATACATCTTCATTCCAATGAGCTTCTTGCCTGATAGGAAAAAATTGTGAGCGGATTATATACAGCATCTTCCAGCCAAGGGCCATGGTTACCTAGGATGTAGAAGTCCTTGAATGCCTAAATTTTCCTAGAGTATGTTTTCTACTGTGTTAACTGGGATGCAGAAAAGGTAATGCCAGAAGCTGCAAATTTTGATGCCTAATTGCAGAAAATTCAACTGTGGGCATGTACCTGGAGTGTTGCAAGTGCATGATAATAGTGGAATTCAAGTACTTCATTTTAAAGGCTATTTGAAGGCTTATAAAACCTAGCACTGAGTGTCTTTAGAAAGGGATAAACTGAGAATTAAAGCTCCTAAATTCCGGCTTTTATTGTTGCTTCTTAAATTACAGTGGAATTGCAGTCCGCAAATTAAATCATTGACCACGATCCTCATTAAAAGTCAATATTTATGGAAATTACTGCATTCTGGGATCTGAGAAACGGAAGCATTTCTTTATACACAGAAAAGGCAATGACTATTTCTATGGCACAAACATCAATATTTTAATAGCACCACCGAGGCAAAGTACCTCAATTATAACTTCAGTATCTTACAATGAACTGTTTGTAAACGTCTGAAACATGTTTTAATTTTCTTCCTTTTTTCATAATAAAGCTGGAAAAGACATTCTTACAAATGTAAACATAAGTACTAAGCTTAAATAAATCTGTTTATACAGTAAATTCTTCTGAGCTTCCAGTAGCTAAAATGAGTTAACAAAAATGCAAACCAATGCTGATGGAGGACAAAAAACCAACTGACCGTGGTTGCTCTGGTAACAAATTGCCTTTCTCTGTGAGTGTGTGTAGGCATGCATGAATATGAGACAGATATGTGTATATAGCTCATAGCTAGTTGCATATTTGTCCACGTCCATTTATGTGTGCATCATTCCCTCTCTCCAATTCCTTCACATGTTATATTACCAATGGATCTATTTTTTTTTCCCTTTAAATTTCATTAATCGTCCTTCTAAATGGAATACTTCCCTTGAGTGACATTTTTATGTTAAAATTATATTATATTTGATTTGAAAAGCAACCTAATTAAGGTAGGCTTCCTGTAAGCTATTTAAATCTCACCTCCCAGTGGAATCATAGAACATTTAGAAAAATAATGAATTACATCTTATATAATCTTTATTGCTACTTTTTAGAATGAATAATATATTCAGTTTGGGTTGAAATAACATATCCCTAAGGTACAATTCGTTTCCACAAATTAGATTGGTCCCTCACATACAAGATTATTAAGCATGAAGAAGAAAGTTATTGGGTTCCGTGTGCCCCCTAGGAATAGTATTTTTTCCTTCACATCTAAGCTTCAAATGTAGCCTGATTCAAGACAAATCTGGTAAATAGTTAAAAGAATGATGCAGTTGCTTGGGCTTATGTAATAACCTTGTTTTCTGAAATGTTCCTCATTTATTGTTTTGAATACACGACCGATATGTACAGCTCAAAGTGAAACACAAAGAACAGAGACATTATTGTGATTCTCTATTTTTATAGGTTCTAGATGTAGTTTTAGTTCTCTTTCTAGCTTTACCCATCTTTCAGTTGATTAGAAAACTCAGTGTGATTCACTCTGATTGTCAAAGAAGGGTTGAGCTATTATTTCCATACAAAAATATGATTATACCAGTAGTATGAAGTGGGGTGAAACATGTTCAACACAGAGTTACCATTAAATAATTTATGAGGCTGATAGTTCCTCTGGAAAAGGCTTGAATAACAAGTTACGTGATGAATCATGGAAAATTATTTGCAAATGATGGAACAAAATTATTTTTAAAAATCATTGCCTAAGACAGTCATGTGGTTCTCAGTGTGTTCTCTTTATAATTGCATTAAATAATCATTTGGTTTGTTGCATGAAGGTAGAGGTATATATTTGTTCCAAGACACTTTAATAGGTTGAGAAAAACAAATACTACTGCTCAGAGATAAAAAAACTCCACTCCAAGCTACATTTTAAAAACATAGCTGTATTTAGTGTTTATACTACATAAGGGAACTAGTAAAATCAAAATTAGATCATGCCATATTTCTTGTCATATCTGTTGATTCTGTTAAAGTATATTCGTTGATGTAATGAAAAGACAACAATTACTTTTTGAGTGGGCAGTTAACTATATCCAAAAGCCTTGTTGAATTGGAACCTTAAAATTAATTAGTTTTTAAAGGAAAATGAATATGAAAATAATGCTTCTTCAACATTTTGGGGTTTTGAGAATTTTCCAACTTTCTTATTATTAAATATCTACTTAGAGTTGTTTCCTCAAGTCATACGAGTTTGTATTCTGCTAGCACCTTAACTGAATTCAGGTACTTAGTTGAATATCTATTTACCCAATATATTCATTGCTACAAGTAAGTTGTCCCAGTCTGTTTTTCACCAACATCAAAAATACATATCTTTCGGGTGTTAGATAGATTTCTATTCTTATGGTTAAGATTATCCAAATGAGCACTTCATACGATATCGTAACGATCAGAATTTCAGACATCTGAGAAAATTCTAGCTGCTCTTGTTACCGGTAACATTTGAGCAAACGTGATGCAGAGAATGACTGGAATTTTAAACCTCCTTTTCACCTGGTGTTTCTGTCCTGGGTAGGGTTAATGTTCACAATCAGGGAAAGGTTGCACCTGGGAGAGGCCACAGCTGGGACAAACAACTGAACCAGCCAATGGGGTATTGGATACCATACTGATGTCACGCCTGCTATTTAAGGGGGGGCTTGCCCAGGGAAGGGCCTTCAGCATAGTGCCAGAGCAGGGACAGCACATCTTGGGTGCCAGGTAGAGCCTTGTGGTTTATATCACTCACTTTATATATCATTTCATTACTATTATCATTACTACTGTTGTTTCTTCTCTTTGAGTTGTTCTATTAAACTGTCCTTATCTCAACCCATGGGGTTTTCACTGTTTTTTCCCTCCTAATTCTCTTCTCACAATGTGGGGTTGGTGGGGAGCAGTGGTTAAGCAGCTGTGTGATGCTTGGTTGTCAGCTGAGGTTAACCCATGACATGTTACTAGCTTAAATGGTGCAACTGGTAAGAGCTGGGAAGATCTAGCATATGTAAGATCTAGCATTGTTGCTGCTATCTAAGCTAGGAAGAAGAGACTTTAAGAGGTAAATGAGATAAAACTACTGCTATAAGCTCATTGGAATTTTTAGCATCTTTAAGGATTAATAGACACTCACATTAGTCATTAGTCTTGGACTTCTTTCCTTTTTTTCTTGGAATAAATTGTGTTCTTGTAAGGGAAGGTATGAACTTATGAAACTTTCTTCAGATAAAAGATACTGTGATGGTTAGATCTAAAAATGAATTGGGAGGCCAAGGCTCAACTGCTTGCTGCTTTATCTGCTCTGTAGACTTCAGAAGAGTCAGCCGGCGGGTGGAGGTAGGGATTTCTCTCACAAAGGTGAAAGTATAAGGAGGTTAAGCTCCCAAAGCTGCACAGAGAAAGAGATGGACTTCTCTAGTTAGTATTTTGGAGAAATACTTCGCAGTTTTGGAGAAAATTTGCAGTAGTATCACAGTTCTTCGACTGAAACATAGAAGAAATGGAAAGGGGAGATAAAAAAGGCGAGAAATAAAATTTTCAGGAAAAGTATTTCACATTGTCCTGTACATGGATACTGTGACTTGTGTATCAAAGAACCATGTATCCGTTCCTTGATAGATAAGATAGATAGAAGCATTTTTACTCAGTGGTCAGACCGTAGGTATTTGCCTATTTAATGGAGTAATATTTTAAGGTCAACCTGTAGCATACATGTACATGTATAGTATAGAACAACAGGATGAATTACAGCTTTCTTCTTTCTCTGTTTGAACATGGATTGGCCTTTCCTTTGCTTTTTATTTAAGGAGAAAGGTTGGTAACTTTTTACTATAACTGAGGAGCTGTTTTACTTGATGAGGAACAGCAGGTTTTGATTTAAAAAAAAAGGCTGGTTTGTTTCAAGGAAAACTCTGTGTGAAATGGTGAATCACTCCCAGGAAATTGCTGTTATTCAATCCAGCCACAGCTGGAACTACTTTCAGGTATCTCAGGTGTGGAACAACTGGGGGATAGGTCCACAAAAAAGCAAGGATCTTGAATGCTTGGTACTTGTTAAAATGCATGAGTTTACCGTTCTCTCTGTTTGCTTGGATTGCTTTGGGTAAGAAGGCTGTTGGCATATTACTGGTTTGTTTGAAATTTCATGACTTGGACTTTGCTTGCAGGCACGCTCTTTGCAAAGTCATCTTGTTGGGAATTTTTCTGGTTTAGATTACAGGCTATGAGTTAGGCAAAGAGTCTTTTTCCTAAACTTCTTGTGATGGCAAAAAGTAATTTACTATTTTTTGGTTGTTGTTTAATTCCTTAGTCTCATAATGTTTTCTTTGTCCAAGATGATTAATCTATGGCAGGTACCTATTTTTGATTATCAACAACTGTGAATTCAACTTCTATACTGCAATGTGATGCTAAAAATCTCTTTGTACTTTAAAATTGCCAGTGGTGTCACCACAGGTCTGGGAAAATGAGATGGCAAAGACAACAACCTGGACATTGTTCAGGAAACACTAGCGTGTGTTGAACATAAATTTAGATGTCAAAGAAGACATAGAAGAAAAGAAGGAATGGGCAAATGGAGAACACAGAGAAATTAAAACAAAACAAACCCAAAACCCAGAATGGGATCCATGGTCCTGATTCTGCATACAAGCTCACTCTGAGTCCTCTGCCTGAGTTCTGGCTGGCATTTGAATCAAAGACTAGCAGTTATTATTTACAGTATCAGATTTTGTCACCATTCAGAAAATGCCAATAGGATCATATGACACTTACAAGAATTTAGCAGGCAAGAGGGTTATCTGGAATAAGGTTTATTCAAGCAGATACCATATATATTAAAGCTTTCTGAAGCTTCTCTTTTGGTTTCTGTAATGACTTAATCTAATGCTGCTGCTATTTCAGTCGTGGTCTCATTTGAAGAGATGTTAATGGTTGTGCTTTTTAATATAAACTTAAAACTCCAGGGAGACTCTAAATTTCATATTGTGTCTGAAATAGTTTATGAATTTTTCCCAGTAAATCCTATTTCCACTGAGCTTAGTGGAACTTTTACATTGACTTGAATGGCATTACATTTTTCATCCCTGATCTGTGCAGGTGACAAATAGACCATAGCTTATACATCATATGACACTATTCCAAAGTCATCAGAATGCCTTTGAATCATCATAACCAGAATTTCATGCACTCTGTTGTGTCTTGGCCTTCTAGGAACTTGAATTAATGCTTACAGAGACTCAAAAGTTAAAAAAAAAAAGTCACATGCTGTAACGAATATTTATTATCTAACCCCCCATTCTGCACTGAATTTACAGAAATTCCAGGGTCCTGTTCCAATGTGCACGTTATTTAGGAATCCAAGGCTTACTTTTTCTTCCTTAATCTTTCCTTTCCACAGATAATAAAGCTTATTATTTTAACTCGGTATTCTAGAGGGGGAAAAATATTTCAGAAATTATTTTCAGTTAATATTGTTTTTATTTGTCTTAGAGAACAGATTTAACAGTACACTTAGGATAAACACTAGCTTTTATTTGGAAAAAAGATGTGGAACTTCTGTATTTTGGAGGAGTTGTATTTGCTGGTGCTTCTACAACTTCGTAATTACAAAACGGGGAAAGAGTTCTTAATTATTTTGCAGCTCTCAAATTTTTAAAATATTCCAAAGCAGGAACAAAAATTAAATGCAAAATATATGTATTACAGAAAAGTAGAGCCAGGATCCAATTCTTTCTTGGCATGTGCCAACTATACTGAAAAAACTTCTATTGTTTTCCTGATGTATTTAAGATGCATTAATTGTCTTTATCTCTAAGTCATTTGTCTCCCTACAACTACCTGAAAGGAGGTTGCAGTGAAGTGGGAGACTGTCTGTCTGTCCTTCCGTGTAGCAAGTGATAGGACAAGAGGAAACAGTCTGATGTTGTGCCAGGGGCCGTTTAGATTAGATATTAGGAAAAATATATTCCCTGTTGTCAAGCCTTAGAACAGGCTGCCCAGGCAAGCAGTTGAGTCACTATCCCTGGAGGTGTTTAAAGGATGTGTAGATGTGCTGAGGGATGTGGTTTAGTGGTGATCTGGCAGTGCTGGGTTAACAATTGGACTTGATGATCTTAAAGTTCTCTTTCAACCAGATTGATTCTATGATTCGTTTAGTTTTAAACGGTGAATGCCATTACTCCTTGATTTGGGGTTTTAAAACTTTTTTCCCTCTTTTTTTTTTCTCTTAATTGCACCCACTACTGTGCAACAATTTCCAAGGGAAGTGGGAATGGGCCCTAACCTGTTCAAGGGGAGAGGTACTAGAAGAGTAATAAAACCTAAAGTCCTAAGTAAGGATGTGTTTAGAAATCTGAGAAACTCTTTCAAAGGAAATTACATAATAAGGAAAACTTCATCTCAGGGAAAATCCTCTGCTGAACACTTCAGCATGTAATACTTGAAAAAGCCTGGTTATTAGAAAGGATGCATCACACAAACTTAGTGTGGGTGGTGAATGCACTTGAGCCCTTGTTTACTGTCACTTAAAGCAACTTGCTGTACTTGACTCTGTGTTTTATGTCACCCTTCCTCACTGCTTTATTTTCCATTCCTATCCCCAATGATTTCTTCAAGAACCCCAATAGATCGATGTGAAAACTTCTTCCTGTGATTTTTATCCATGTGTCTCACATGCTCCTTTCCCACATTGTGTGAGCTTGTCCTACTTGCTGTTGCTGTCATAGAAGCTCAATAGTCCTTCATACTTCAAGGATGTCTCTGACCTTAACTCAATTTGCCCATTCAGTCCATATTATCCATAATAAGCAGAAGTAGCCCAGTAACTTCCTAGATAGTAGCCAAAATCTGTTCCAGTTCCAGCACTTGGGTAATGTTTCCTGGCTTTATCACAAGGCAAAATTTAAAATTCAGCCAAGCCGTATGTTGTTGCCGCTCATTGTATTTTGCGTGGATGTAATGTGTGAACCTACTCAATAACAATGTCTCACTAAGATGTATAAATGCTAGAGGCTGACTTTTATTGCAGTCAATGTGATGGCCAGGATTATAGGTTGTTTCTCTTCCCTTCTGTATGATCTCCATGATTCCAGTAGCTTTGTATTTTAATGACAGTGCCTAATAGCCTAATGCTTTTTTTAGTCAGTAAATATACTGAACAAATTGCATAGAGCAACAAGGGATATATTGTTTAAAACCTAGGATCACCTCTAGATATTACTCAGAGTTAAATGGCAAAATATCTATTACCATGTCTGAAGCACTGGAGAAGGATTAACTTTGGCTTCTTTTCTGTGTGGAAAAGACATACATGCTATTGATGGAGTTATGTGCTCGTCTTTTTGCTTATTGACCATTTTACATGTAGAAGTGTGTGATAATGTTCAAATCAATTTGTGTAGCAAAAGCTTTACATCGGAAGTGCACAGTGGGAAGGTCTGTCTGCTTTGCAAGGCAGTTTGTATTTTCTTTGTTACCAAGCAGCAGGAACACTGCAAAGCTAAAGCAGAGTGAGCAATGCTAACCCATAAAGACCTGTCTTTGTTGTTATAAAGAAGGTCATCGGACCAACAGTTGTGCAATAATCTCCTTGTGTGGCAATAAACAGCCTCATTTATCATTAGCTTAACTGTTTAAAAATTATGCTGACTAAATTGAAATATGCAAATTGATGTTATAGCTAAATAAAGTTTGGTGAAAATCAGTTGGTGCTGAATGTTCATGTGATTTCTACAATTGTCACATGAATTATCACTCTGATACGCAATAATATAACCATATAAATGAGTTCACCAAGATTTATAGCAAACCTAATCTATGTTCCACTTGTAATTCATGAAGAGGAACAATCACATTCACTCCTGTCTGAGAATGAGAAATCTGCGTTTGCAAATTTCCACTGACTCTGCCTTTTAAAGTTTATTACTCCCTTTCGTGTATTCTTTGTGCCTGTAATATTAAGCTGTAGGAGGATAAAATTTAGACAAAAAATATTTAAAATAGAGCTGTGCTATCTGTTTTGCTTTGAGGGCGTTTCTGAATGAATGAAAGAAAATTAAGAAAGAACATACCGGCTTGGAATTTAATGACTATACTTATCATATTGGAAATCAGTATAGATTCCAACCCCAAATCTGTGTAATGCCTATAGTTCCTACATGGCATATTATATAAAGACATAAAAGGCAGTCTGTACTCTTCTATTTTAGAAGCAAATTGTACCATATAAATTGCATAACAAGCTGCCTAGATGAATGTTCCAAGCTCTCTCAAGTCTGTAAATAAATGGTGTGTTTCTAGAAGATATGCAAAGTGCTGCTGTCGCTTTTCTTATGTAATGTTCTAAGTGATACAAGGAAATTTGTTCCTAGCAGAGTGCTTGAATACCTGAAGCAGAGTCAGTGCTTGAAAACTGTATTATGTTCTATGAGGTTGTTTCAAATACTATCACTTGTAGTCCTCTCATGCTTGAGATACAGCTTGTGTCTGCATTTAAATTAAGCTATACTTAAGGTATACTCAGTTTCTATTTAATTGAGTTCCGCTGGGAAAAGGTCTTGCAAGACCTTGAATATTTTCTGCCACATTACAGAGAAGAAATAATGTGACTTTCTGTCAATTTTACAAACAGATAAATTGGTAGTAAAGAGTTGGATAATTTTACACGAGTTGAACAGCAATTGTAATTAGTCCTATTTGCAGAAAACTCTATTCTCGTTGTGTTTTAAAAAAAGTTTGGTTTGAAATCTGCAACTTCACAGAATCCTATAATGAAGCTGTTAGGTTTTTTGGAATTATTATTGTTGTTGGAGAGAAAATTGCCATTTTATGGTGTGATTTTCTTGAAAGAACCTATATATAATTCAGAATCTAGAGTAAGAATGTAACTACCTGTGCTCAAAAAACTGGTATGATTGTAGGACAGGTAACTACACTTCCCATGCATGAAGATGAGAGAGAAGGAGATTTTTACGTTTTTTAATGGTAGAAAATAACTTAGTGCTTCTTCCACTTGAAGGTTGCGATATGGCCATATCGGCTTTATGAGAGACAAGACTACAGACCATCTGTCAAGGCAGAGCTTTCTTTAATAGGTCATGTATGAGCTATGCAGAAATAATACCCAAATGGTTATTTTATTGATCAGTCTGATGCCCAGCCTGGCTCTGGGTGACTGCTGAGATTCCATGCTTTCAGACTCTTCCTTTCTCTAAGTAGTGCTAACATGAAGATTTAGCTTGTGTTTTTTTAGTTTATAATAGGTATGGAACTGTTTTATCCTTTAGCTGTCTGCTTAGGTACTGATCATATTTTTATTAGATAGCTGGCTGCTCTGTAGCTGCTGGAATGTACTCACAAAACTCAAAGGAACACTTGCTATTCAATAACATATTTCAGAATTCTTCTGCAGGTTGTTCATGCGTCAGAAATTCCGCAGGTAAACCAGTCACTAACACCACTAAGACCAATGTCTAGCCTGGCAGTGGGTATTTTTGCCATGAAGTTCACCTATTCACCATTATTCTTATTTTCATTTTTCCTTAATGCCAGCCTTATAATGCCTCCAGAGTTCCAGTTTCATATAGACAACTCTCAAATGTGAACTTCAGCAACACCTTGTCCAAGTGGCATGTGTAGTAACCCACAAGTAGATGAGCCCAGCCATACTTCCAGTACCAAACCATACGAGGAGATGTCAGAGTAGAGCTCCGTTATACACACAAGATTTGCGTTGCATCAGGACTTTTCAGTTAGCCTTTAGACATGGATGTGATTGACTTTTGCTTCAGCTTTCCTTTTGAGAATTTACCTATTTATGCAACAGTGGCTGAAAAAAAATAGTTCTTTTTGTCAGAGTATATGGTTCAAATGTATCATTTTGTAATGATGAACACCTATATCTGGAAAGGTGCCAATTTCACAGTGAGTCTTCTACAACAAATTTGAGCACTGAAATAATTGGTCTTTTGTGAACAATTTTTGTGATATTTTGTGATTATTCTAATACTGTGAAAGCATTAGAAAAACATTCAAAACATAGGGATCTGAGAATAGGAAACATTCCAACATCACTGCAAAAGTAAGAGACAGATGCAAGGACTCTTTTTTTCTAAAATCCCGCTACACATTTATGGAGTTTTACATTCAGCATCATCAAACTTCCAGCACCCACAGAAGGAGAGGTAATAACTTCTGATGTACTGGCTACCTGTGTGAAGTCATGTCATACTGCTGTTCCTCCCCATCCAGCTGATTCATTCCAAAGTAGACATCAGAAGGGATTATTTTTCCACAGTGATCCAGCTTTCATACCTGAACTTTTGTACTAAGGCTAGTTAATCTTTTTGAGCTGATCCCATCTTGGCTACATTAATATATACTGAGCGTGAAGGAAACCTGAACTATAACGTTATGTTGCCTGTTCCTGACAAGATTTCTCTGCAGATGTCCTGATTTCTAGGACAAGCTGTCTATGCACAAAGCAGACACTCTCTCCCAATGCAGAATATAAGTTCAGGCAGTCTAAAATCCTTTCTGCCTCTGCAATGGGTGATGTCTTTGTGTCCCTTTTAGGAGGGACACAGAAACCACTGCAAGAAAGGAATCAAAGGGATCTATTTTATCTGACATTAGTGCTACAAGAACAAGGGTGATAGCTAATATAGAAAGGGATAATCCAAAAAGTGCCAAACTGACCCACAGAGAAAGTAAGTGCACGCTAAAGGATTCTTCAGGATTTCCCTCAAATGGACCCTGAGGGTTTTCCTGCAGTAAGCCACCTAGTTTGTTTTCAGGGCTTCTCTGTATAACATCTACCTTCAGCTTCTCGTAGGGACATGTGAATCTGAAATTGCATGATGTATGATGCATATAGAGATGGATACTGTAACTGTAGGGAGTGACTTGATACAGAAAATAGGGAAGACAATTGAAAAACAAACAAACAATAAAAACAAAAACCAAAACCAAACACTGACCAGTATGGCTTTTGCCCTCCTTTTCTTTCATGTGCTCTTTTTATTCTCTAGTTTTCATTTGTTAATTTCTTCCTTGACTTCAGTTAGGCTCTTGCTAGATTTTGACTTTGCTTGCTAGGGAACAGGGCTTGCAAATCCTCTGCAGCTTTAGTCTGAACCTTTCAGTAGAAACCAGTGCTTTCTGAATGAGACTCAGAATTATTGGATTTACATGTTCCATTAAAGTGTCTGAAATGGTCTGTATTACTTTTTTTCCCCCCTTCTGTCTTGGGACCTATTAACATTTTTTGGGTACTTTCAGTATTTCCTGTGTGGGAACCCATTTAGAAAGCTCAGCACTCTGCATTGTTGGCCACAGTCTGAAGCATGCCAGTGTTACAAAGGTGCAAGCAGCAGATAGACAGAATGCTTGTTCAGAGTAACGTGAACAACGATGTTTCTTTAGGCAGGTGTAACACCTACTCCCTCCCCCAGCTCTAATCTAGGGCCAACTACTTCTTATAACAGACATGAATAAACACTGGTTGTGTCTTCCAAAATGATTCCCTTTCATATAATGGTTCATGAAACAACAAATTGTTTCATTATGAAAATTTAATAATTCTGTAGTATAGTGTTCCAAACTTTAAGATCCTTAGATTTCCACAGAAAAAATTAAGGTTGTAACTTCCTGCCTAAATCTTTCTTGCTCATGCGTGTATTTCATTGCATTGCTATTGTAGTGCAAGTAATCAGAATCTCACTGAATTTTGTAATAAAATAAAACATTTCTTAGTACTTGCAGGCACATTTTAGCACAAGAGATTCGATTTGCCTCCTGCAGGGAGGCAAAACAGGGTAGAGTTGGTCAATGGCTTTTTGACATTAGTCCTAAATTATCATCAGCACTTAGATATTTGGACTGCTTTCATCAGTTCTTTGCTTGTGGCCCCTACAATTCTGGTGCCTTGAAGCAGCTGGTGACTGTATGACCAATAACCTTCAGAGAGGCCTGGGATTGTCATAGTCACTGTAACACAATGATGTATTTTTGCTGTTAAGATGTGCCACTTTACAGCTAATGGAAGGCTTCTGGAAAGTGGGAGTTGTGCATGTATTATCCATAAAGTACTGCTTTGGCTGTTCTCTCTGGGCATTGTCATATTCAGGGTACTGGAAGAATGCGCTTTTTTTTCTCTGCACCTTTTTTTAGTATCCAGCAGTAGAACCATCATACATGAATGATCCCAAGGTAACACAAACACCAGCTGATAAAAATGTGTAAGATTTCATTAAATAAACAGTGAAAACCTTAAATAAACACAATGGGCAATTGCATCTTTTTTGAAGTGCAGATGTGAAAGAGAAACTGCTAAATGTAAATTAGCTGGTTTTTATAGAAGCACATATCTAAGATTGAACTACTGAAATTACCATATGATTAACTTCCTGTAGAACATGACTTCTTGCTGCATCCAGTCCCAAGTACACCTCTACAGCGCAGCTTCCTAATGTGGCATGGCCACACTCAGTTTGCACCTCTCCTCTGTGTTTTAAGTGTATTGAACACCCCTCTCTATCTCTTTGAAGTAAATGTTCAAAAGCAATGCACAGACTATAAAGGCTAGAGACTTGGATAAAGATGCAGAGCACTACTGAGCTCCAAGTATTGCAGTCCTGTTAATTGTGTGTCTGAATATGCCTGACTGCTGCTTGGTACAATGCGCACAAATGCAATCACATGGAATCCATTTTAGTAGGTAATAGCACTGCACGGGTTACAAGAACTGCATAACAGTGGGCAGTCAAGTGTATGCTGCAAGGTGGTGTAATCCTAGCATTTGAAAACATTTATAGTTTTCTGATTTTGCACTTTTTTAAACCAGCTGTGTCAATTATCCTTACCACTTAATTATTTTTTCTTAAATTAATTTTAATTTAAGAGTAATTTTGGGATTTAACTTCTATTCTCTGAAACAGTTTATACTTACTCTGTTGTAGTTCAGCTTACTTTTTGAAAAACTCAGTATCTTTGTAATGGTAAACCTCTGGTCTCATATTCCGGTGACTCGACATCACAGTACTTACCCTATATAAAAACAGGTTGTGTGTATATGTATGAATCTCTTTGGCAGCCATATAAACAACTGCCACATAATGCCAGCCTTTTGTAGACCTTGCTGGACAGACTACAGAGATGAGGGATGTGTGAGCTGTGAGGAACCATGGGAACTTGATGCAGCCATCCATATATTTCAGACTGTTGACTGCACATATGGCAAGTCTGATTTTTTGGAGGGTATTCATGGAGTAACACTTAAATTGTCATGAATATAGTTTCGGACTTGGATGCAAACTTGTTCAGAGGGAGGATAAAAGGTACTCACTGATAGCCCAGGGAACTTGCTTTGTGCATTTGTAATGACACAAATAAGCTCTGCCTCATCTAGCATGGCATATAATTCATCGAGGGAAGTGTTGGAAGTGATCTGTGACTGCCTTCTGTCAAGGAAAAATGAGTGGGATCCTGATTTAATTCTTCCTATGCTTATTAGCAATGAAAGCTGTATACTGACCCTCATTAATCCTGATTGCAAGGCACCAGTACACTTGCAGTATGCTAATGGCATTACACCTGCCATTCTGCTGGGCTTTCCCACTTTCTTTGTTAAAGTTTTTTAGGAAGATGGCATATTCACATATCTGAAAACACCAATATTTTGTTACTGCAGCTTCTGCTTTAACTCACCATATTCATATGGTGAAATGGCTGTAGCCTGATGAACAGACACAAGCAGGGAACAGACATAAGAGGAAGGTGATGTATAAAAAATGTCATGACCAGATTCTCTTGACTTTCTTAAGAAAAAAAAACCCAAACAAAACAAAAACTACCACAGCATTATTGTAATGGTAAATTATTAAGACAACGTGTTATGTTCATTCATTACAGCCTGAAAGTACTGCAGTGGAAGCAGCAAAATCCAAACAACTTAAAATGAAAATCAAAATGTTATTGCAAATCATGAGACTGTGAAGGGAAAAAATTACTACAGAGGCAATAAACTCTGTTATTGTTTGTGCTGTAAGAGCTTTCTCTAATTTCTTGGGCTAACAAACAATCCCATCTAATTACAGAAACATCCTTCTTGATTAGGGTTGGCTAGTCCTTGTTTGCATGTTACTGTATTTCATGAACAGATAAAGTAAGAGTTCTTGATTGTGTGACAGTCTTGGACAACTATTGCTACAAATTTGTATTAAAAAAAAAAACAACAAACCCAACAAACCTGAATGCAGTTCAGCAACCTCTATTTGTACTCTTCCAAGACATCAAATATCGTACTACATCCCTTTGGGGAAAGCCTTGCATGGCAAAGAGGATAAAGAAAAAGAATGGTGTTTCCCATGTAGCCATCTGATCCCTCTCAGAATTCCACCAGCAGCCATCAGTCACTTTTCAAAGCCTGGAGCACTGCTTTGCAGTGCTGAGTGATCCAAGTAGGGATGGCTGCCATCAATTCTCCAGAGAGGCTGAGTGTGAACCAAGAGGAGCCCTCTGGCCATGCTGCTGAACTCCAGGCAGAAAAATGCATTGACAGTGCACTTCAGTGATGGTTCAGGTATCGTTGCCTCTGTGAGCCTGACAAACTAGTCAACTGTTCCTAGCATCCTTTAAGCATGATGTGTTGCCTAAGTTGTAACTATAACATGGTAGTCAATGCACGGTGTGCCTGTAACCTCCACCATGTGCATGGCAATTGCTGAATTGCAGGCATGATACCTAAGGCAGCTACTTGGTAATTTCATGTAGCAAACAGAATCTAATATCCTTAAGCAACTGAGTTGAAGCTTGCAGTGTTTATTTCCCAACTTAGAAAGAAAGCAGGACAAAAAAGGTATTATAGGGGATTTACTTTGTCTTTACTGTTGTGGGGTTTGTACCTCCTGAAAAATTTCCCCTTATGAAAACAAAAACACTCCAAAAAACCCCAAACCTGGTTCTCCTGAAATCTAACATTCCAGCTACTGGAATATTACAGTTTAACAACTAGTATGCCAGTTTAATGATTTATCTGGCTCTTTTGTTTTCCTTTTGAAAGTAGAACAAAAAGCACCCCCTCTTTAACTGAAAATCACTCGCAGGAGAAGTCTGAAAACAAACTTTAGATTAAGGTGGAAGGAATGAGAGCACTCTCTTGGTTACTTCAAAAATTTTTTTTTTCTTCACACAAAATAGCTAGCTTAACCGTTGCTGAGATCTGAACTGTGCTGTTATCCTAACTTAAATCTTACATTCTCCACACTAAGGTAATAGCTGAACTGAATAGGAAGAATGCACTGATAAAGGAACCCTTTATAGCTTATCTAGATTTTAGTCTCATATAGATGAGTTTTGCAATTAATTACACCTGGAAGTCTTAACGATTCAATTATACAGGATGCTTAGAAAATGGTCTCCTTCATTCAATAAAACATTTTTGTTCATTCTTACAAGGAATTTCAAGCCTGCTGTAAGTCTGATCATGTTTAAAGAGTAGGAAACTTTCAATTTATCAATTATTTTATACTGTATAGGCAGACACCAGGTTTTCTAAAGCTAGCACTGTTTAAGTGGAATTTGTTAGAAACTTTCCAGCTGGAAGTATTTTTTTGAGAAAGTCAATGTATCTAAGTGAAACCAATCAGTTGTCTTGTACTTTGATGGTGAAAGACTGCTCAGGCCCCATATATGCTCAAGAACTCAGAATAGATGAAATTTGGGATTTCAACCTTGCCACCTGAAGGAGGTGAAATTGAATCTCAGTGTTCGGTGAGACTACAAATCACTTGGGTCTGTAAGGCAGATCCTAACAGCATTGAACAGTGCATGCCTGTCAGTAGGGTGTCATGTCACCATGAAAATAATAGCTAATAGGCAACAGTAATTATTTTTTCCTAAATAAAGAAGAAATAAAAGTTAAGAAAAACCAGGCAAGAGTGCTGAAGAGCATTCCGTAAAGTGGGTGAACCTTTCACCTCAAAATCCCAATTGCAGTGATAATAGTGAGATATGATTACAGACAAAGGCAGGAAAGGAATAATTTAATGGGATTTCAGTTTTCTAGCCCTGCTTATCAGAATTATCTTGGATTAAATTAATCCATCATTTATCAGTAACTTATTCCTCTTTTCTATTTTTTTAAAATATATTTTATTACTTGGATTATTTTTGTAAGATCCATGGTGGTCTGGACTCTATGCTTTATCACAGAGATACTTGAAAACATTTCTAAACAAAAGTTCTCTCAGTGGTTTTCATTCTAATTTCCATTTTTAATTTAAAGTGATTCATTACTTTTTCCTCCACTGTCCTTCCTGAACTGTGACCCAGCATGTCAAGCTAGAGGCCATGTGAACTTCTGCAGCATGGAAAACAGAATGCCTGCACCTAAAAGGACAAATTAATGCCAAAATTATAAATTGCTTCTCAGCTATTAAGATAACATGGATATCAGCCTTGGATGAAATAAACACTAATCTTGTTCGTGTTACTCATGCTGCCTGCCATGGTAAGAGCAATCACCGAATGGAAAAAGCACAGCGTTAATAGCTGGGTGATTTGACTTCAATTTTCAGTTCAGCTAATGACTTCTAGTATGGCTTTAGGTAAGTAACTCTGTGTCAGTTTTCCCAGGATAAAAAAGGGTATGTCCCCTCTCTTTGGAAATACTGTGAAGGCAGTACCCTTGAGTACCGAGTCAAGATGACAGATAAAATTTTTCGTTCGACTTGGAAATGTAGCTGATAATAAAGAATGGGTAAAAATCTCTTATGCTACTGAAAGATGCCATTTGCAGATTACTGCTGTTCCGCTAGTGCAGAAATTTATATTTATCAATAAGTTTTATTCAGTGTAAGTACACGTACCTGATGTTAGTTTTGCATGCATATGCACACTCATACGCAATGTTTATTTTGATTTTTATATACAGGTTATGTACATATACCATTTTGTAGTACAAGCAATATTTTGTGTATTCACTTGTATACTGTGTATCAGCTTTACCTAGGTAGATGAAGCTACATTTGATCGTATTTAGTGTCTGTTTAGTAGTCAGCCTAAGCACTTTCTTCCTACTTACATAGTAAACAATGTAGTGAGGGGAAGCGCTTTAGTCTCCAGATGCATCTGAACTCTGAGAAATAAATAATCATCACCAGTACATGGCTTTGCCAAAGCCTACCCTCAAGAGAATATACAACTCACTTCAATGGGTTATCTCAGTACTGTATTTAAATTTCCTAGACTTAACCAACTTCCAAAACTTCCTGCGCAGTCAGTGTGAAGACATTTATATTAAAAAAAGAAACTAAAACACAGCATCTTTTCCATTCAGTACAATGTCTTCTTGATGTGATCATTTCTGTTGTTTCCTGTTTGTAGCAAGCAGCTGATATTTACTGCAAAGCAGAATTTTGAGGCTAATACCATGACATATAGAAATTTATGTCCAGGTTGGAGGGAAATTTTTCTCCCTCCCTTACTGGTCAGTAAGGGGCAGTGTTAAGTCCTGATAAATAGGTGACTAATATAAACTGTAAGAACATAATGATGAGGAAAAGTAGTGGGATGAGCAAGCTAGCCCAGACTAGTGAAAAACACTGGGTTTAGTTATGTTAAAGTATTTAATTTTTCAGTAATGAGTAAGGGATGAGAGGCATTCTCCATGTCTGAGTGGGGCAGGACAGAATCAATCAGGACCTGTTGCAGGATGCTTGCGTACTGCAGGTAATGTTCTAGCTCCAGGAATTAGTGGCAACAGCTTCCTGTAGAAGGAAAAAAGGGTGCTAGTATGCAGAAAGAATTAACAAGATATAGCCTGAATAAGTGGGATCAATGTCAAATTTGCTCCCTGTGTTATAACTGTATGTGCCAGGCAAGAAGACTATGGTCTGTCTGGTGGCCAGAAATGAAGTTCTGGTGAAGGATTAAGAGCTCGGTTTAAAACAGGCTAAGCTGCAGCTCAAAACTGGGTACATGTGATTAAATTATCAAACAGGCAAAATAAAAGAAAATCGGTCTGGGGTAGAGAAAGCAGCTAATAAGGATAATTAAATTAAAAAATGAAAATGGTTGCAGACAAAGCTGAGAGGAGAATGGGAACGAAGGACAGAGTCTTCTGGAAGTCCATGGGGAAATATGGAAATATAATGAACAATGAAAAAGGAACAGGAGAGAGGAAAAAAAAGAGAAAATAAAATCACAGAAAGACAAAAACCTTAAGAAAAAAAGAGACAATGAAGATACTGAAGACATCTTGCGGGTTGTGACAGGATACCACTTCAGCCTGGGTCCTGAAGAGGAGCTGTTGGCAGCAGTTTTAAATTGAGAAAACAAAAGGGTTTTCAATCTCCCTATAATTACACCTTAGAATACCAGTTACAAGTGAGTAGAGAACTTTACATAGAGAAAGCAGATTTGCTAGGTGAAAAATAATGCAATCGGAGTCAAATTCTTTCTCCCCATTGGATTGTACTTCCTGAAAAAAGACAGTAAAGAAATTCTTCTTAATAGGAAAAGACTCAGTGCTATACTAGACTAAATGAAAGGAATAGTCTTGATTCCATGGTTCAGGCATTGAGCAGAGGGGGGTTTTTTTCTGCATTTGGCTCAGAATGCAAAAACCTTGAAATTTAAATACCTTGGTGAAAACCTATTGCAAAGTTGCTGTGGGAGCTGCCTTTTAGTTTATTTTTTTTTCTTCAAATAATAGCTTCACTTGCAAAAAAATAAAACAAGGACCTTTCAGTTAGTTCCTTGCTTTACTTCATTGTTGTGAGGTGACTTTTTACTGTTCTCACAGTTTCCTCCATGGACAAGCTACGGGGAGTTTACTTTCCTTGGCATAATTATTTGAGTAACATAGTTGCTAAAATATATGTAAAAGCCATGTCATTTTGCATCTGTAGCAAGGTCTCTCATGCTCCCTAAAGAACAAGGGTCCAAATGCATGCTAACACAATTTTATTGGCTTGCACTGCATTGAGGCTTGATGTACTAGGTAACAGCACAGATTTAGCCTGAATCGTTTTTTTTAATGATATTCCTGAAAAGCATTCAGTAACTTCGCTGAAGGCAATGATACAACACCAAAAATTCTGTGTCTGTGAGAGAAAAACAAAATCAGGCAATTGAACTGAAATCTCACTGGAAAATATGTTAGTGAATTCCTTTTCTTTTCAAATGCCCATCTGGCACTGAGATACTCAACAGATACCCATCATACAGCTCATTGTGAATCAGGATCATGATGTAATTTCTTTTTTTCTGGAAACATTTGTTTGCATTTTACACATCTGAGAGTAGTGTAAGTTGGCAGTAGTGATATCACACAGAAGTTGAGCAATGTAAGATAAGAGCTAGGCTAAACAGGTCAGTGAACTTCAGATACTGCTGGGGAGATAACTGTTTGGAGCATTGCAGGTATCAACGGAGATGGTGTTACTGCCTTGTAACCTTAGCAAATTAGCCTCTGGATTTTGAATAGGTCAGTGCCTGCTATTAGTACAACAGGGATTTAGAGCCTTCAGATTTTTCCTTAAGTTTTCATACTGCTCTTCTTAAGATCAAAAGGCACACCAAGAGGTGTATTGTAACAAGAATGAACAGACTATGTATTAATTTACTGCTTTTATTTCTAGACTTGGACAGAAAAGAAAACGGTACTTGAAGCCATGGGGATTTGAGTCAGGTGAAATGCTGGTGTCTAGAGAAAGGAAAATATTTTATTCCTTCAGTCATTTGGAAAAAAAAAAAAATCTAAAGCAAGTGGCCTACAGGCTAAAACATCTTTTTTCTGTTCAGCCTCAAATGAGGGAAAAGTGGAAAATAGCAGGTAGCAAAGAGAAAGTTAGAATATAAATACTCCACCAAGTTCTTATTTTAATTACTTTAATTCTTCATTAAAGCTGCAGCAAAACCACCCAGGACAGAGATCCAAAAATGATACAGCTGGGATTTGTCATTATCAGTAGCATGGCTGGATAATAAGATGTCTACTACAAAGATGCTTTTACAATCTGAGAGTTTCCAGGATACTTCTCCCATATGCTTCCAAAGATTTTGTCTTAGGAATGTGAGTGTTTTAATGATAGGTGACTCTCAGATTTTTTTTTTCTTTTAGAAGAGGAACCCAGGGAACAGTGATAGAGTAGGGCAGGCTCTTCAGTTATGGTCTACTGTTTACCACTTGCTAAGTATAATAGTTTTTATAACATTATAAAAGTACAAAATTATGATGTAGTATAATAGCCTTCTTTCTAAAAATGCTTCCTCTTTATCACTGATGCCAGTGAGTTTTTCAGTATCTGAACAAACTTTTTAAGCACTTCAATGAACTTTCTAAGCAGGTCTAAAGTTTGAATGTTAATTGTACAATTTTGTGTTTGCAGGGCCGGTTAGATCTCAGGATAGCAAGCAAAACTAATACTTCAATATCATACAAAGCCATAAACAGAGATGTGAATAATAATTCTTGTGGATTTAACGCAAGAAATAATTTTTTATTTCTCCATTTCCCAAGCAACTTGAGCCACACAGCTAAAAATTATTCCTTTATCTCAACTGTTCCCAAAGATTAATTATTTTGGTGCTTTTCATCATTTTCTTGAGGCTTTTGATCTGAATGTGACTTTTACAATATCCAAAACATTATTGTCTATTTTCACTTTTATTGGTGCTACTGATCTTACATAAGTACACAGGTTCATTTACAAGTAAAACAATTATTATAATATTTGTTAATCTGATAGATCTCTTACTACATGTTACTGCTTCTATAGCTGTTGAAGTGCTGGGGCCTGAGCTGTGGGCCCCGAGTTGGAGTTGACCTGTGAATGAGTCACAGCCTAGCAGAATGTTTTGGTTTTTGTATTTGCTTCATGGTCCAGAGGCAGAATCTGGCCCACCTGTGTCTCTGTTGCTCTGCCCTCACCCAGGTGGTTGTGGTTGGGGTGGTGGGTGAGGCCAGGATTGTATTAACCAGGAGCTGATCAGTTGGAGGAGTTTCCTGTTGGGTGTGGCTTCCGTTAGGGCTGGTCACATCTTGCTGAGCTCTCTCAGTGATGTCCTTCCATGTAAGGGGCCACTGAGGGATCCGTCTCTGTCTGTTGTGTCTAGCAGGCGATGCTGGCACCACAGTGGGTGGAAGAGGAGCTGGGCCCACAGGAACCTGTGGCAGGACTGTCTGAAAGAAGACTTCTGAGGGGATGTTGCTGAGTTCAGTGTTGGCCTGTGTGATCGGGCAACTGATGGCAGCATAAAATGGTGATGTCTGAACTGGCACAACAGCTGTACAGCTGCAGTTGCTTGGGGGACTGTGTAATCAGAGATAAGACCTCTGAAAAGAGAGTCAGGATGATTCTTAGCATCTTTGCGAAGACTCTAAACACTAAGTATTTATTTTAAAGCAAATAACCGTGACAATGACAAACTACTATAAAAATACATAGTATTTTCTATAAGTCTGTTTTTACATTTATTCTTATATTCATCAATGGCTCCTGGTCCCTTTTTATTCTTCTCTCTCATTCTCTTCTGAGCTGGTGCTTCACTTGTTTTCAGTCCACCCAGTAACTACTGCTTTTGTTGAATTTCTTTCTGATTATTTTCAGTTTAAGTCTGTCTTGAACAAACACTGCAAATGAAAATGTTCATTTTATCCCAGGATAGAAATTTTTCTCTGTTGGATTCTTTTATTTGACTTTCCACCCCTTGAAGTTTTAACACATTTTGACAATTGTTCTAATTCCAATTTCTTAAAAAAAGAGAAACATTATTTCATTGTGATTGACAGTGGAAACTTTGCCATTCACTTCAGAGATGCAGGTGATTAGTCATTACAGTATGCTTCAGTTAGATGGCAGAACTTCAGTACTATTTTCCAAGGTACCCAGTCATAAGGGCATGACAACAATGTGTCACTTGCTAAGGACTGCAAAATGAAGGCTTTCAGTTTAGCTTGGTATAAGAAAAACTGAATATTTACAACAAGCTCTGTGTTTTATGCTGGATCAACTCTGAAACTGCTATCATACTGTGCTTTGACCACAGCAGGGGAGCATTTGATTAACTACCAACAAGAAAGAATGCAGCGAACAATGAGACATCAAAGACAACAGCTTTCTGACAGCATTTATTGAACAGTGATTAATGAATGACATAAATGAAGAATGTGTAACCTCCAGTATATTTAAGAGGGCTAATCAAGTATCATGAGGTGAAGTTCAAAAGAGTCATTAATTGGTAAAAAATAAAGAGCAGTAACTTTAAAATAGATTAAAATTTCACATTTGCTCTGATTTAAAACCGATCAATTTGTATACAGTATACAGTGAGAGCTATTCATATTGCAGCTTCTGTAGTAAAAAGATCTTTTTAGATTAATTTTGGGGGAAGATTTATGTTCAATAAGCATCACAATAACTCTTAAAATACTGTACATGCTTTAATAAAAACCAATCCTTATTTACTATCTTTATTTTTTATCATAGGTAGTTACTGTTGAACTTTCAATGGCAAAACTCAAGTTTAAGGAAGAACAGAAATATTAGGAACATCAGTAATCCTAATAAGGTGAGAAGTAATTGAATATTATTAGCATTTAAGCAGGTTTGGGGTTTTTTTGTGCCCTTGGTTTGTCACCTGTAACTGATGGCCCAAAAATGTATGTAAGATATTTCATTGCAATCAAATGCTATGTTCAGTGAGATGCTAATCCTGTAGTTTGCTTATACTTCTCTCATGCCCTGCAAAATCCAACTTGTACCGGCCAAGGTGTCATGTTGTGGTCATGATGTGGTCAGAAGCTCAAAATTGTGAGAAAAGTAAAGCTTGCAAGTTAATGTGCTGCTTTCCTCCTGGCAGCTGCTTGGTGCTGATGCTCCCCTTCCAGTGTGTGTTCTTCTCCACTCAACAACATGCTCGGCCATAAATGCCTGATGAGCGAGACTGGCAAGCTAGTAACAGCAGACAAGGAGAAGGCTGAGGAATGCAACAACTTTTTTCCTTGGTCTTCACTGGCAACCTCTCTTCTCACACTTCCTGAGTCAAGGGACCACAAGACAGGGACTGGGGCAGGCAAAGTTCCTCCCCCTGTAAGAGAAGTTCAGGTTTGTGACCACCTAAGAAGCCTAAACATAATGAAGTCTATGGGACCTGATGAGATGCATCCCAGAGTCCTGAGGGAATTGATTGGTAGTGGCCAATATCCAGATGGAGACTGGTGACAAGTGGTGTCCTTCATGGGGTCTGTACTGTTTAACATCTTTATGAATGACATAGTGGGATCAAGTGCACCCTCAGCAAGTTTACAGATGACACGAAGCTGAGTGGTGCAATTAACACTTGGAGAGAAGGGACACAATCTGGAGGAACCTGAACAAGCTTGAGAAGTGGGCCTGTGTGAACCTCATGAGGTTCAACAAGGCCAAGTGCAAGGTCCTGCACCTGGGTCGGGGCAATCACCCACATCAGTACAAGCTGGGGGATGAAAGGATTGAGAGGATCCCTATGAAGAAGGACTTGGGGGTACTGGTGGATGAAAAGATGGACATGAGCTGGCAACGTGCGCTTGCAGCCCAGAAGCCAATTGCATCCTGGGCTGCATCAAAAGCAGCATGGCCAGCAGATCAACGGAGTTGATTCTGCCCCTCTGCTCTGGTGAGGCTTCACCTGGAGTACTGTGTCAAGCTCTGAAGCCCTTAGCACAAGAAGGACATGTAACTGTTGGAGTGGGTCTGGAGGAAGGCCACAAAAATCATCAGAGGGCTGGAACCCCTCTCCTATGAAGAAAGGCTGAGTGAGATGGAGTTGTTCAGCCTGGAGAAGAGAAGGCTCCGGGGAGACCTCATTGTGGCCTTTCAGTACTTAAAGGAGGCCTACAAGAGAGATGAGGACAATCTTTTAAGCAGGGCTTGTTGCAACAAGACAAGGGGTGATGGTTTTAAACTAAAAGGGCGTAGATCTAGACTAGATATAAGGAATTATTTTACAATGCGTGTGGTGAGACTGGCACAGGTTGCCTAGAGAGGTGGTAGCTGCCTCATCCCTGGAAACATTCAGGGTCAGGCTGGATGGGGCTCTGAGCAACCTCCTCTAGTTGAAGATGTTGCTGCTCAGTGCAGGGAGGTTGTACTAGATGGCCTTTAAAGGTCCCTTCCAACCCAAACCATTCTATGATTCTATGAAATGAAATTATGCTCCTTGCATGGCTCACTCCTTCCATATTTAATATTGCATAAGTTCCATCCAGCTGGAGGGAGCTTAGGCTGGCATTAGCCTCACAGGTAGATGGGTACCTAGTAGATTTCACAGTTCTGAATTAGACAAGTTTCTTCTGCCAGGGAGGAAGAGCTGGTAACACGCTCAGGTCGAAGTCAGCACAGTAAGCAGTAGCTTATAATCTACATAAGCAATAGCAAGTGCTCAGCAACAAGGTTTGTCTCAGTCTTAACCAATTTCATGGAACTGAACAAGGCACACATCTGCAGTTGGAGCAAGGTATGAGCAGTACGTCTCTCACAAAAGGTGGTTGCTAGAAGCCGTCTGCTCCCCTTTGCATTAGCACAAAAACGAGGACAGTGGTTGGGATTAGAGAGATCAGATTCAGCTCCCTCCTCTGCCTACAGGGATTGTTAAATCTCTCAGAAGAGTCCTAATTAGTGTGCTATGAAGTATTCTATGGAAGAATGCTCTTGGTTGCTCCTGATGTTATTGCACTTGGCATTAAATAATTAAATCTTTGCTGGAGAAAATATGCAAGAGAAAGGTGGGGGATGGGGATGAGAGAGGGAGGGAGAGGGAGAGAGAGAACACACCAATATGACTTTTAAGCATAATGTCTGAGAAATTCAGATGTGTATTCTCATTCCTATAAATACAACAACATTTGATGCTACATAGTCATTGCAGGAGGTAATATGCGCCTTCTCAGCCCAAGTAGCTCCCTATCTGCTATACCAATCAGATTTTATTTTAGTGAAGTGTTAAGAGACTTTTGGGAAACTCACAGAATGTCTGTTGCTGCACATGCTCGTAGCACTTCTTTCCTGCAGGGAGGGTCAGACACCTTCACTGAGCAGAATGCATTTGTGTCCCTGAGTGGTTGGAGATAAATCCTTTCAGCTAGGCTGCTGAAGAGTGCAGGGCATTTAGGAGGGAGAGATTTATATATGTGATCCTGATGCTTCTGAAGTGAAAGTTTAACGTGTGATAAGGCAGATGTATGGCTCAAGTATTTAATTTCATTAGAAAGCTGTAAGACAGAGGTTTGGATGAGTGCTGCTGAGTGTTTCCTACGTGAGATCGCTATGTTGTTTTTCTTATTTGGGCCACGACAACAAAAGGAAAAGAGCTGCTGTAGTTGATGTCAGTCGTGTTTGTTACTGAATGACTGATACAGTTCTACTGACACAGCTACTTAAAACCATACAATTATTCTGGTTGGGGTGGGGTGTGAGGTTCTGCTGTGAGCGAGAAGTTTTTCTGACTTTAATGCTGGGTAGCAATATTTTTTCTGTGTGTGCATCTACATAAACATACTGGAAAAATGTTCTTGGGAAATGACTTCCTTGGTGACAATTATTTATTTCATTATCTATGGTCTCTGTGAGTGATAGGCTAAGTATATACCGCTTTCAGAAACTGCACATTGAGGAAGCAATGAACATGGTCAGTAATTGTTATTTCTGGGCTTTTTGTAATGCTTGAATAAGACAAAGTGATACCTGAAGTTATAGTTTTCTGTGAGACCTAATATATAATCTAGTAATAAGACGTATCATTCCAAGAGAGTAAGCTTTCTGCATTTATCAAAAGTTCTGGAGGCTTGAGAAAAGAAATATCTTTTCTTGAGACTTCTAGCACTGCCTCAGTCAGGCTAAAAACAATGTTTCACTGCTTTTAAACCCAGAAAAGGGTGATTGTAATTAGTAATGTTAACTGAAGGCTTTCAAAGACTCTGTTGCAGTTTGAGAAGGCTTCAAGGGTTAGGGAGGGCAAGGTCACAGTTTCCAGTGTTATGATCCTATTAGTACAGACCACTTAAGCTAATCTGTGCTGTGTTAAGACTAAGTTAACACCAGTGCTCAGAAATGGTGTTGAAAGTTCAATAGGCAGCACTTAAGAGTTGATGCGACCTTGGAGCTTTTGCATGGCATGAGTAGCCTCCCTGGCAGTGGCTGATACCCGTGCCTTATTAAGTGCTCTGGCTACAGGTGTACCATCATGTTTTTGAAGAGAACTTGCTGTATGGCAGCTCTAATTGTGCTAGACATTCAAAGTACTGAATGCGCTTTCTCCTACTGAGCTACCTGGCTTGAGTCTGTCTGGAAATCAAAGTCCATACATCTTGCTAGTCTTGCATATACAGATTTATTTTTTAACGTAATAATGTTCTCAGTTTGATGTACGCCCTTCAATCCTTCGTTATCCCAAAGCAGAATTCATTTCAGTGATGAAGGAAATTATCTCTGTATATAACTGTATTTTTTTGGTATTCCTGTGACTCAGAGGCATATTATAAGTGCAAAATAGAAATTTAATGCTTTGATCTAAAATGACAAATACAAAGGAAAGTTATTAAGCTTCTATCCATCTGATTTCTGGCAAAACCTCTGGTGTCTTATGGTGATATTCTCTTACTGCAGCTGTGTGGTAGAAACCAGATGGCACTGCAAAGCTTTACATTTTGCACACTCTTTATCTGTGATGCTGTGTGAAATTCAACTACAGTTACAATATGAGGACAGACTCTTCTGCACTCATAGGAAGAATAGGAAGCTTCCAGACTTGAAGGAAAAACGAGTTTAAATGCTCTAGCTCCAAATGGTGATGATGATCCCTTCCAGTCTCAATCACATCTTTACTTTCAGAACTTCATACTGTGGTAAAGAGGTTATCTTTAACTGAAATTAGTATTTGCCACTCAGTGTGGTCACTGAGGAATTTACTACCTTTGGATTTGACTAGTTGTGACTCGCTTTTATGTCAACATGTGCATACAGATACTAGTAATCAGCCTATAGTTCCGTCAGGTAGTCAGACCAAGATCGCCACCACTCTGCCTGTCTTAAAAGGCTACTCTTTGACTTGGACGTCTCTCCACACCCTCACATGTATCATAGGTTT
Organism: Eurystomus gularis; assembly: GCA_013400335.1. Lineage (NCBI taxonomy): Eukaryota > Metazoa > Chordata > Aves > Coraciiformes > Coraciidae > Eurystomus > Eurystomus gularis. The sequence goes on from VZZY01017460.1 coordinate 55,760, forward strand.
TCTCTATATGGGTTGTGTGAGGAAACACCTGTCACACGCAAACAGCTGCATCATCTCAGGACCCAGTTATGGCAATAGCTTTTCAACGTCCCATCTTGACAACTGCCATGTACGTGTCTCTTTGACGCCTCTGGGAAGCTAGTCTTTCATGTATCCTAATGCTTATAGTACCTCAGACTTGAATTGTTTTAGCGCTGCCTCCAGGATGTAAGGTGAGCAAGAAACTGCATCCCATGCTCATCAGAATCATGCTTTCCTGTCTGCTTCTTTCTAATTAGTCATCATTTTTTTTTAAATTGAACTGCAGGATCTTTACATCAGGGGTTATTCCTATCACTTACATTGTACCTTTAACAATGATAGAAAAAGCTTATGGAAAACCAGCTTGTAAGTGAATTTTTGAAGAACAAAAATTGATGAACAAAAATATTTCTTGTTGATTGTTTACCCTATCTTAAAAAAAAAGAACAGATTAAACTACTTAGTTAATAAGCTGGTCACATATGTAAAGTTCAACTATGCTGAAGTTTGTTATAATCAGGAGATTATTAGAATACAGCAGATTTTAAATGCAGTGTCAGTGACTCATTGAGCCATGAAATAGTGTGTCAAGCCCTGGCCATGGTGTCTGCTTCCACTGCTCACCTCTCCAGTGTCTGTGAATCCCAACATTGGACTTCTGGGCTGGTGGGTTGCTGGGTGGGAGCAGCCTATTAGGTATAAATCTGCAATTTATACTAATCCATAGCCTGCTGACTCTGCTTAGCCTTCTTGTTTTTTTTTTTTTTCTTTATTCTGCAGTAATCAAAATACCTTTTTCTCCCCAGGATCTCCAAACTTTCAGCACTAGTTTTTCTGCTGGATTTCCGAAGTATACTACTCTTTGACAGATTTTTTTTGTCTATTACTGCTCTTACTCTGCTTATTTCTGGAAAATCTTTAAAAGTGTAGAGATTTAACCTCAGCTAATAGCTTTTTATCTTTTGGTAAAAGTGGCAGGGGCTTGCACAAAGGTGTCTATCTCTTTTCTCCCCTAAATTGGATGTTAGAATCTGTCTATAAACTTAAAGCCACCACGTAAGAAAGAGATTCATACTGATATTGCATGAAAACTATCAGTTTGTCTTCATTTTATCTATTTATCCTGTATAAGTAGTTTTATGACATCTTTTGTGAAGGGCCATTCTTCTCAGCAAAAGCTATAGGTGTTTGCTAGAGAAGTAATGACATATAAATCACCTTTCCTCTCCTGCTACCACTTCTTTTTCACTGAAAGTTCAAGACTCTACTTTTTCTACTTGTGTTACTGTGAGGAGTGACACCAGCAGAAGTTGGTATTTATTTGCAAAATCTGTAAGTATGCCAATTTTACTCATTATCTGTCTCAAAACTTGCATTCATTCTCACACCAACATACAGTCATGTGTGTGCCCAAATACTGTGTGTGTCCAGGATCAACTGTGCTTGACATAGGACAAAAGACATCAGCTATTGAACCCTGTCTTCCATCCCATCATGTCTCTGAGGTTCTTGCGTGGCAACAACAAGCTCATTTTTGGACTTTCAGACTCTTTGTTGTCCACAGTTGTTGTGGAGTGGGCCTTTGCTTCCAAATTCTGCTTGCATTGCTTTCCACAAGCTGTAGGTGAGGTTGCTGTCATGTTGTCCTGTTCCTGCTTGAGACAGACCCATCTATATGATTAATGTTTCCCTGGTGAGCTAGCTGGACAAGGAGCAGGCTATGTTCCATGTTGTAACCCTGATGCTGCTATCCTGCTTGCAGAATGCAGGGTCTTCTGCTAACATACAATCTGTGGCCGTGGTCGTATCAGAGCGTAGGATTCCTGGTTTTGACAAAAGTAGCACATTCCTCATTTTATTGCTGGGTACAGTTTCCTCTGTTATGAGCATAGGACATTCTTTTCAAGCCTTGTTCTGCTGCTTCATCTGGTGCTTACATGCACACATTTCTATTTGCACTTCATTCATACCAATCTTCATACTTCTGAGTCTTTCAAAGGACACTCAAGCAATGTGCTGAACTGAGCAAATCAAATTGCATTAACGTATTAGCATTGTTAAATGCATTATATGCCAGTGCTGAGATACCACCGGTTTTATAGATATTACCCTCCAGAATACAGTAACAACAAACTGTGCTGGATATGTAACTCTTCCAACCCAGACTGTGGTCTGTAACAGCTATGCTTGTCCTTTCCTTCTGCAGTTGCCATTAGCCCTCTAAACATTAAAGTCTTAGCTATATTTACTCTTTTATGTTCACCATAATTCTGTGCTGAAGACTTCTGAAAGACCTGGAAACTTTTGGAAAACACAGTTATCCAAATGTTAGTAAGAGGTAATGCATGAGTCCAGCCTTCTGCATTGCTACTTAATTTCCTTATAACATTCTCAAGTTTACTGCACTATATTTAAGGAACTATCCTAACTTAATTGCAAAGTCAATGTTAAATGAATTTCTAAGTCATGAACATTTTGCACAAGTATCTTCTTCCATGAACTTGAGTTGTCACGTTAATTCAGCTTTCTCCTAAAGGGCTCTGAGAGTGATAATCTGGTTTTCTCATCTAGTTGCACATGTAACAGAGAAACAGAGATGACGAACTACTGGCCTGGAGCACAAAATCCTTCAAATGCATAATAGTATCTTAGGAGTCTTAAAATATAGTGAACTCAATGTTTTCTTTTTTTTAAAAAATATATTCAAAGTGAATACCTGAAAAATATGCTGTATTATGAAAACAGATATTAAGTGATTGCCTTGAAAATAACTTACAAAGATGACTTTTCCCCTTCAACTCATGCTCTATACTGAGTATTTCTCTCACATATTAGTTTCCAAGTGAATTTTGGTGCCAATAAATAATGAGTCTTTGAAATGACTAGAAGTAAAGGAAGTTCTGCTCCTAGGAATAAAGAACTCTTCTTTTGCAGAATCCTTTCCACCCCCTAGACTTATTCTGGAAGAAATTTGCAACTGCAGTGGATAACACACTCAAATTCGAATGGGCAATCAGTCTGAATGCCCAAGGGGGCTGATATGCTGCTTAGTTATATGAAGAGTACAATATTAAATAGAATAATTCCAGAAGCTTTTAATTTAACATGGCTATGATAATAACACCAGTGAAGCATATGGTTCTGCTAGGTGTATACTTGATAAGGTGCACATACAAAGTGATAGAGATTTGTGCAACATGCTTTGTGTGTTTTCTGCAGCACTCCTCAGTCATCGCACAGTCTGGGAAGGCATAGGAGCTTGGGGTAATTTCAGAGCTCAAGAGAAGTAGATCTGAATCTTTCCTGGAAAGATCTTGAGAATATGAATGTTGATGGTTATGCAAACTGGGTGCATAGCAACTGAGAAGTCGTAAAGAGAAGGTGCACAAAAGGAGGAGTTATCCTATCAAACAGGTTTCTGTTCTAGAGGTGATTGCACGTTTCAGAGCAACCTATTGCTGTAGACACACCCTTGAAACTCAGAAAAGCCCCTGTACGGCTAGGAAGGCTTATAAAATCAGTCTGATCATCAGCTGTACTGGAAACAAAGCTGGCTCTCACAGAGCCTGTGGAAACTGAGCTTTCCAATACTGGCATTCTGAGAGAGATTGCAACATTGGGTAGGGTGTCCTCAAGAGTATTTGATAGCACAATATAGAAATAAGTGTATCTTCAAAAAACAGATCAGGCCTTACGGCATTGAGTGTGTCTAAGTTCATATTCTTGGCTGTAAGAAGATGGTACAAGATCAGTGAAACTTACCGTGCATTGTGCAAATTAGGCTCTTCATAGCATCTTTATCTCATGCTATATGCTGAATGATCTACCCCTGGAATAATTTTCTAAAAATTTTGATAGGTTCTCCATCAGCAGTAACTTAAATGAAATACTGTCTTCTTTTTTTAAAAAAATTTGGAATGTCCTATTCAAGCAGAAATTAATTCAAGAAAATCCATTTGTTTCAGTTGAGCAGGGGGCTCTTGGACATGATCATCACAGATTTCTCTGATTTAAAAACTTTGACTCTTGACTCTTAAGCATTCTTGAACATGTTGTCCTTCTGTGTTAGCCATCTTATAGCTGCTGCTAGGGTTCCAAGTTGAAGGGGAATAAATTGTCTGCTGGCCAGACCTGTGTGCTAGGAGAACACTAAAACAGTATCTTGTATTTTGTCACATGAAGGAAGTCCATATAAGGACAATAAACTAAAATGGTTCCCTGTTAACTGGTTGTGTTGAGAGAGGTTTCCTTTCCTGGTGTTTTAATCTGGTTATAATAACAGACAGGATGGTTGTGCAGATTTCCTCTTCTTTTGTGATAAGGAACATGTTTCTGTGTTAGTGGCAGAGAGACATGATTCTCTAAGTTTCTATGGGTCAGCCTTAGCTTTCTTTTTTTTATTTTGACATTTAAACAAGAATGCCATTTATGTGCAGAATTATTCTTACCAATGTCAAAGACTTGCCTACAAAGACTCAGTATCTATTTTCAGATATGCATATATTTAGATGCCATACTCTTGATTCTAACTGAGATTCTGTTGGTTTTTTTTTTAAAAAAAAAGTATACTGCCCTTCTATCTGTCTCTCTTTCAGCCTTTTCTTGCTAGTAAACAGTACTATAAATGATAGCTGAATCTGATAATTAGACAAGACTTCCCTTTTCTGTCCTGCTTTTTTCTTTTTTTTTTTTTTTGCTATAATGCATTTTG
>VZZY01017460.1:60500-99476 GCA_013400335.1 Eurystomus gularis
AATGCATTTTGTCTGTTTGCTGGCTTGAGGTCCCTTCCTCCTGTGAGACTTATCTTCCTAATGGCAGTCATTTTTAACATGCACAATTTTTCTGTAAGCATGACATTCACTATCTCTATAATAACAATCATTTGGCTTATGATTTAAACCATTACAGCAGCATACCATGCTGTGAGACTCAAATGCTGGCTTCGCTTTTACATTGTTTACTTTCCTATCAGCATGTTGACAGTCCATAACTCTTGGCTACTTCCACATTGACTGAGATTTCTGTAAAGCTGAAGTGGAAATAAAGAACTCCATCAGACAATGGGGTTTTTGGATTAGTTGCCTAAGCATGCTGTAGACTTGGTAAACTCCTCGTGAGATACTGAACTAGGTAGTCACTCTAACATGACGTGACTTTGCCAGTAAAGTGTGAAATAGGTGTAGCATCACTTTTAAAAACATATCTTAAGTGTAATAGACAAAGATCAATGAAAAACTTTTAACAACATAAATATGAGATGAGATATATTAAATAGTAAACTAGTATGCCAGCTGTTGCCTGACCAATTTACTGCTCCATCTGAGGGATACTTCTTTACTTGAACCATGGCATTCTTTGAGAGTGAAGAAAACAGAAGGTTCTGTTTCAAGGGAGATGTTTTTGATTAGCGGAATTTATTTTGATTATCTAATGGGTCTACAGAGAGCTTTGTTCCCTGCAGTCATTTTACCTCTTGGTCCTGCTCTTCGCTTTTCCAACTAGATCTCTGTAACCAGCCCAGCCAGCAGGAACATGAGAGTGCATTGCTGGGAAAACTCATCTTGGTGCAAACAGACTCTGGAAACGGCACAAAGAACTCTTCAATATGAGCAAATGGCTAGGGGTTTGCTCTTTAAGAGGTTTACAACTTTGATAAATTGAGTGGGGTTTTTACAGCTGTTTCTCAAGTCATATCTCAGCTGTAAGATTCTCAGTCACATTTTGAGTCCTGTCCTTTTCAAAGAAAAGATCTAAAGAATTTTTTACATGGAAAGCAGTCATTTTTTCAAAGATATCCAACCTGAGGTGTACATACGTTTAGCTTGTGCAGTGTTTTATGAGGCAGACAGATTCTGGTCTGCATATTTCAATCTTAATGAGGCTTCCTTATAAAATACACACTAGTATTCCGGTCTTCTGTACATGCAAGTGTAAGTGTTGGTATAGATCAAAAATATATATTAATTTTTTTTTATTGAACTCATTTTATTATGAACTTTTCTTCTAGTCATCAGACTTTGTTTCTTTTATAGCAATTGTTTATTATTAAAAGGAAAATAGAATGAGGCAGAACTTTGTGTCTTAAAGATGGTTGGATCTGCCTACCATAAGCAGCACAGAGTCAGAATTCATTTTATGGAAAGATAAATTTAATGAAATGTCATTTTCCAGGCTTTAATACTAATGAGCTGGGGAGTTTATACTTTCAGATACCACTCATGACTTAAGAGTATGTTATGCTATACTCAAGTATGGTGTTACCTAGATGAGCAATTAAACCACAAGTTTGCCTTGCTTATATTTAAGTTTCAGGAAGTGTGTGATTATACCTTTTTAAGAAAGCATTTCCAGTGTGTTTAGTTGTACATAAAAAGCTTGAAATTGTGTTTTGAGTGTTTTATTTTAAAGGCTTAAAGCCTAGAGAAGTTAGAAATATTTCAAAACATTTTTTCATAAATCTTATGTTGGGAAATATAATGAAAATTTCCGAGTGAGTGGAGTTGTAACTTACTTTTCTGCATATGGCAAGTACTGTTCATAATGAATGGGCATGTACTTGTATCTTTTTAGATTAGGATTGCAAGGACAGGGTGGTGGATTTCATTTGAGTGTGCTATTTGTTAGATGACCTCTTGTGTACCTTGAAGGAGTCCTCTATATTTGGAGGTGAAAATGTTTGGTTTGTTTTGTTTTTCAGTCTCTTTACTTCCTTATTAGCATTTCAGTGAAGTACAATATAAATTGATGCTATCATTTAAAGAGCATTTTATTTTGTACCATTTTACAATTTGGATCAGAAAACTGTAGAACTATTTCTTAATTCTGCTTCCCATTTATCTTCTGTTCTAGCATCTGAATTTATATTCTTGTAAAAGTGAGTGAGTAGAAGGAGGGTAGGGGAGAAATTATTCTTGAAACATTCTTCTTCCACTTAGAGTTTGTCTTTGATCTTCATCTTGAAATTGAAATTGATGGACAGAGAATAATTTGTGTTAATTCAGCTGTTATTCAGTTTGAAAGATGAAGATAGTGCTCTTAGCTGGGAAACAAAGGGTAACAAATGTCATTCTGCACATCAAGTTTTTCCAACAGTGCCTCTGAAGCAGACAGCACACTAGCTTTAAAAAAAAAAAAAGGGAGGGATGGGGGGGGAAGAAAGGAAAAAAGAGCATTTGAACCAGTGCAGTGTCAATATGCTAGAACAGTCTCCTAAACCTCTTGTCATCTGTGATAAGGACATCAATAATAGTCATTGTCAACCTTCATTAAGTTCAGATCTTCCATTTTTATGTCCCTCAGGATGTTTTTCATTGATATTTTCCCTGGAAAGAGAAAAGGCCCTGCATCAAGCTAGTGTATAAGGCTTGATTCCTTTCCTCAGGGCACTTAGTACAAGAGAAACAAATTATTTTAATTACTCATTTTCTGTTCTATGGGTTTCTTTTGGTTTTTTTTTTTATTGTTGTTGTTGTTTGGTTTTTCTTTTGAGTTTCTCTCAGGTGTTTAACCTGTTTCTACATGCAGAAGAGCCTTTGCTTATTAATCCAGATAATAAAGTCTAAGAAAATGGGAATGTTCCACTTGCAAACATACAAAAAAGAAAGATGTCAAGAAAATTAGATCCATGCTTCCCCTTCTCCAGGGCCTTGTCTAAACAACATTGCTGATATTCCTTGGTTTACACGTCTGGAGTTAGTTTTTTAGATTCTTGTTAGCTCTTGCAGGTTGAGCTACCTGTGATCAGCACCACATGAATTCTTTAGGTTTTTTTCAGAAAAGATAACATTCCTGACTCAAGGATGGGAGCTAGGTGGTTTTGAGAATGGACATTGATATGTTCAAAAACAAGTGACTTAGCTCACTATTTGACTTTTATTGAAGGAAGAGAAGGAACTTATTTCTAAATTCATTCAGTGTTATGCCTTTTCAGTGCTCTCAGTAGTTCTTTCCCATGAGAGGAGAAAATACAGTGTCAGAAGAGGAAGACTCACACATTCAGCATTGCTACAATTAACAAGGAATTGTATATATTGTACCTCAAGTTTTAGGGGTCCATGACTTGAATTGTTGCTCCTTCTAAATTATTTTCTATACAATGAAGTATTTTCTCAAACCTTGTTAGAGATTTTGGCTAGAAATAGAGAGATTCTTACACAAAAGAAAACCAAAAACATCCCAAAAATACTTGGAAGTGCAAGCAGAGTTTCCTGAGGCTGCAAAGAATTGAAACCATATACTATGTCCAAAGACACTTCCCATATTTTATGTTAACATATATTTTTTAAATCTAAAATTCAGTATATGAAACCATTTTATGGAACTAGTTTGTCACACCTTTCAGTTGCAAATGAAACTGTACAGTTTGATGATCACTCTAGCAAAGTCACTCTGAGAACAGAGCATCAGAGGTGTTCTCATAACTGGCAGTTTTAAAATCCAGAAAACATTTTGGTGCCAGTCCTGCAGACTTCTGTGAATTTAATTGCACATGCTAGTTTGTAAATTGTTATTTAAATGTTATGTAACTTTTACTATTGATTTGATGGCATTACACTGACAGTATTGTCCCTATGCCAGATTTGAGCACATTTACTAAAAAAGAAATTACAGCACAAAATAGAAATAGGTCTGCTACAAAAGCCCTCGAACTGGATGCCATTTTCTGCTTCCGACTTGATCTGTCAAAAATCATCCTTTTTTTCCTGTAACTTGTCCAGCTAAGTGGAATTGCATATTCAGGTTCATGTAACAATCCAATTAATAGTAAAGCTTGTTAAACAATGTATTTCCAGCCTGATTATAAGTAAGTCTACTTATAGTCCTGGTTTTGGCTGGAATAAAGTTGATTTACTTTCTAGTAGCTGGTATAGTGCTGTGGTTTGGGTTTAGGATGAGAATAATGTTGATAACACAGTGATGTTTTAGTTGTTGCGGAGCAGTGCTTACACAGAGTCAAGGACTTCTCATCTTCTCTTACAACCCTGCCAGCAGAGGCTGGGAGTGCACGAGGAGCTGGGAGGGGACACAGCAAGGACAGCTGACCCAAACAACCCAAAGGGATATTCCAGACCATATGATGTTATGCCCAACATATCAACTGGGGGCAGCTGGCCAGGGGACACTGCAGCTCAGGGGCTGGCTGGGATTCAGCCAGCACACGGTGAACAATTGTATTTTGTATCAATTATTTTGTATATTCTATTATTATTACTACTATTTTCCCTTCTTTTTCTGTCCTACTAAACTACCTTTTTCTCAATTCACGAGTTTAAGGGGTTTTTTTTCTGATTCTCTCCCCATCCCACTGGGGCAGGGAGGGTAGGTGAGTGGCTGCATGGTACTTTGTTGCCAGCTGAGGTTAAACCACAACACTCACAAATTCTCATAAATCTGGAATGAGTTTTCTAACAAAATCTAGACTGACCAATTCTAAAAGTGAATAGCTGTAAAGCTGGCATAACCTTCATTATGATTAGGAGATATCTAGATCTTGTGATCATATCTTTGTGTGCCAGGCAAAGAATTAGGTGAGTAGGAAGACCTCTTTGCTCAAGGTAGGAGCCGGAGTACCTGAAATAGTACTTCTTTAAAAATAGGTGTCAGTGGAGGTCTATATGTTAATTTTTTTGCTTGTTTGTTAGGATTTTTTAAAATGAATTTTTATCAACCAATCCTACTTGAAGTTTCATTAGTGCAGTGTTTGCAGAGCTCGAGAAATTTCTTTCCCCGTTGTCACTTCTAAGAGACTCTTGAGGTGGCGAATGTACTCATCATCCTTCTTTTGTCAGTGTTACAGGACTTCATTACAGTGTGCAAGCACTTAAAAGGGCAGTGCCTACTGTGTGAAAGACCTGTGCAGCTTATGAAAGAAGATGTCCTATAGTGTCATTATGAGTTGTCAATACAATTGTACCTCAGGCCATACCCACAACATATCTAATTCTGTTCCCCTCTGACCCCTTTCATGCCAGCAAATGGTAAAATTGTGCAGTTGTGTCTTTGAAAAGTGGCCTAGAGCCTGTCACAATAGATTCCTTTTAATGCCATACAGCATATGGAGCTAGACCTACAGAGATTTTGAAAGATGAAATTATGTTGATCATCATATGGGAGAGTTAAGTCTTACCTTCAGCCTTAAAAATAAAACATGGGCATAATTTTTTTTTTCCATTGAAAGCCACTCTATAAAATGAAGAATGAAATGATCATGGAAGTCAGTGCTGACTTGAAAATGCACCATATTTTTTAAAATAGTTTAAATACAAGGATTCTGTGTAAACCTTTCTAACACAAGAGTACCATCTGACTCAAATCCACCAACAGGGCTGCACTCCGTGAAGCAACTTAAATGTCTCTGGCACTGAAGCAGTGTAATGTTCCAAGTGTGCGAACCTTGAATTTATATGCAGATGAGCACCTCACCTCACTTTTAGCTAAACCCTGATTTAGTGCCTAAATTTTCTCATGTTATATAGTTGTGAGGGCCTGTAGTCTAGAAAATCTTCAGCTGATTTACTCCTTTTTCTTCTACCTTCCCCAATTTTAAGCTATAGTTCCTGGAAGAAGGCACAGGAATCTGAAAGCAAAATTACGTTTGCCCCTTGGCTTTCTGTTGTAAGCATAATATTCAGAGTGTTTTCGCCATATTAATGTGTAGCTCATAATTGTTAATATTGCCAGCGATTTACTGATGAGCCTCTTAACTTTAAGCAATGCTGTGACTCAATCCCTTTCCCTGTAGCATTAAGAACTAATTTGACAGTTGCTACAGGCAAAGCTGCAAGATGACTCAGATTGTCAAATGTCCTTTGTCCTCACAAATGCAAAATCCTCCAGCCAAGTTTCAAATGCAATTCCATTTTATTCTAATTTATTGTTCATTTCTCTTCTTGACATAGCAGCTCCCTAACAAGTCCCTACATCATTACTTAAATGCTTGCTCACAAAGGACTGTTGTCAATCACTGGCACAGAACATCAAGGAGAAAGAATGTCCGATCAAACACATTTTGAAAGGTCTGCCACAACAATAGAGAAAAGCTGAATCAAACTGGGGGGAAGGGAAGGGCTAAACAAGACTTATTTGTATCAGGCAGAAGAGGTTATTATAAATAGGCCTAAGACTCTAAAAATCATATGGAATTAATTAATTTCTAAATACTTCTTAGAGTGTATTTTTTTCAGGCATTGATGATAATGCAAGCGGTGGATAAAATTCTACCACCAATGAGTGTAGCAAAAATGAACCGTCAGACCATTCAGACCTTCCTGGGGCTGCAAAGAACCTTGGATTCAGCCTGAAAATTACTAAAAATAAAATGAGAAATGATAGCTCTGAGGGTGAATTACTCCCGGGTCATCTGTATTAACAGTAAGAAGAGCATTTTAAATAATCATAATTCTTTCATGCATCTTCTTGAGTCATGATCTTGATTTTATTTATTTTAAAAAGCCCCCAGTAAGAAAACATCTGTGGTTCAGTTTTACAAACAATATGTTTGCTTTTAATTTATTCTGAGATATAGTTGTTCTTTACATAATGGATCAAAGCTTCCAGCAGTCCAAGAGGTAAACGACATAAAGGAATTGATCAATTTTAAATTCAAAATACTAAAATAGAATTTTCATTTTGTGTACCTCAATGAAAATAACTAGATTTTTTTTTTTCCCTAATCTGAGAGGAATTTAACAACAGTGTATAGCCTTGAACCTCCCCTGATCTCTGCACTGTAGCTGCATACAAATCAATAACACTTCCCTTAGAAGAGTTTATGTCCTTGTCAGCTCCAAATTCTGGTCACTCAGGGCTGTCACCCCAAAGGTGAGCTTTGCACATCTCTCTGGATTTGTTTATCACTCCTGGCAGGGCAGGGAATAGGAGTGGGAGGAAAACAGATGTGTGGTTCTCTGCCAACCCTACTTCACCCCAAATCTTAAAAATAACAAAGTCTTTCTCACCAATGGGAAAATGCTGCAATCTGTGAGGAATTTCTGGCATGACATTCCTCTGAGGCTGTCTCGGTGGGTCTGGCAGCAGGAACAGCTGACTGTGCAGTTTGGTTGAACGGAACAAGATTCCTGCTCTGGCCACTGAGGCAGGAGACCAAAAGAAGAAACAATATGTGATAATTGAATATAGCAATAATTCACATGCATAAAGAGACAATGAAATATGGGTAGCATTATTTTATCTCTAACTTTTACATGCCTTGCTATGACATTGCCTTTTAAGTTTCTTTAATGTAGTGTCCTATGATGTGGGTTTTATAAGTAAATCAAAAATCCCATCCCTTCCATTATATGAAACTGAAATATTCTCATGGCTTTATACACAGATTCTTTTGATAAATTGAAAATTTGAACTCAAATCATTATGTGTGGCTAAACAAAATTGCACATAGTGCATGAATACTCTTGAGGTAAGGTTGCAGGATGCCTGGCTCAGAAGCACCATTGGTCTCAGAAGAGCTGAGCAGTTTATTACATCAACGTGTTGTGAGCGTGTCCTAAACTACAATTCAGAGGAGATCCGCTAGTCAAAACAAGTCTTCTGCTCTCCCCTCTTTCAGTGTTTGCTGGGGCTTGTTGGGGTGTTTTACACCATTTGCTTGTTTGTTTCTGCATGGTGATCTGGAGAACCCCATTCTCTACTAAGAAACGGGACATGTTGCACAATCCCAATAATAACAATAAATAATAATAATGAGCTATTAATATTACTTTTAATAATAATTATCATATTCTGAGAACCAGCCACAGAAGATGAAGGGACTTCTGCTGAAAGTGAATTCTTACTGAGCATGAGAAATGATGGGACCTCAAGTCCTGGACTCAGTGTCAGGATCTGGGGTATCTCCCCATGAGTCCAGCCCAAACCAATGCTGTAACATCGTTATTAGTGGAATAAATTACAACATAAAGATGCTGTAACCTTTTTAAAAGACTCTATGGAACTTCAGGATAGCTTTATCTAGAAACTGGTATCACAGTTAACAGCAAAGAGATTTGTAGCCTTAGTGGCATTGGAATTAAACCATAATAGAGTTCAGAATAATGGAAGATATTATGTATTGGGAAGGGTAATGGAGACATAATCTACATTTATGTAAGAGTAGAACTTAAGCAATAGAATCCACTCCATGGAGGGTAAAAACTACCATAGCATTCTCTCTTTATAAATTTACTAAGATTATTCTTGTATGGTCTCATAGTATGAAAAAAACCCTGATTTTTCAAAGATACCATCAAAGAAACTAATGATATCCAGAATCAATGGGAAATCTTTGGTAAACCTGAAACACAATTGTAGCCTTAAATCAACAATTAATTTTTTGAACAACCTAATCTCATTATCTCAACACTGGAGCACATTTCATTAGTTTAGCTATTAAAAAAAAAAAATCTAGAGGAAAATAGCATTAAAATTAATGCAAGTGTGAAATCTGTTCAGGGATAGATTCAAATTTACACTTCTAGGAAGAGAAAAAAAATTACTAACAGAAGGTTTTTTGTTGCTTTTGTTGATGACTGGTGGTAACTTAGTAAATCCTTGGAATACTCTAGATCTGATGGTATCAGCATTAAAATCTTGTAAGCAAACTGCATAACTTAACTTGTGCTTGTGCTCTACCCACAGAGTATGTTGATTTAATAGCTAGAGTTGTCAGTAGCTTACGTTCTGTTTTGAAGTGCCATTTTCCCCGTGTAGAATTGGAGGCTCTGGATTGAGTCCTAGCTTCAGTTCAGAGATCAGAAGCTAAAGGAATAGTAATAAGTACCATTTGGGTTGAATAGAAAATGTAGTACATATTAACAGTGGGTAAAATTGAGCAGCATCAGCTGGAAAGGGAGCAAAGGAAAGTGCCAGCATTAAGTGATGTATTGGTTTGATTTTTATTGGATGAGAAAATTGCTGGTAGGTTTATTTTATTGAAAAATTAAGTAACAATCAGTAGAGGTTTTAAAAAGTACAGATTGTTTTGAGTTAACAAACCATAAAAGTGATTTAGTGCTACAAAAGTGGATAACCATTGTTTTATTCTTTTCTCAGTTTTCTTTTGGTGATTGCATGAATTACTACTGTGTCATAAACTAAGGTCTTAAAAGTGAGCTTGAGACAATAAAAAGAAAAGCCTTAAAATATTTTCCTGGGATTAAAAGATTGTTTGATTTACTTTTAGCTCATCTGAACTTCATTGTATTGACAAGGTCAATATTTAAGTCATTTTTTTCATGCTATTATAATAACTGGCTAGGGAAGAGATAGCAATTTCTTTCATTATACCTTGAGCAGAGAATGGATTGAGATGTAAAAGTGAATCTTTTTTGTAAAGTCATCATCTCTAAAGAGCCATAGTTAGCTTCCAGGCCAGGGAAATCCATACAAAGGAACAATTAATGATTCATAACACCACCAAACACATATTTATTTGCTGGGGTATTTATCTTCTACCCTTTCTGTAAAGCTCTTTACAAGAAAGCAAACTTTAAATTGTGGTTAAAAAAGCTTCTGGACTAGATAAGATTGTTGAATGGTCTTACAAATTATGTATTCATATCCTGTAAGTGTGGAATGACTAGAAAGCATCAAAAATACTGTAGAGGCAGGCAAAAGCCTTTTGCAGTAATTCCAACATTTCTGAATAGTAGTAGCTTACTGCAATGAATATATGTTTGTACAGGAATCCTGGGAAAGCTTAAATATAGCAAAATTACCCAGTATCACTGGCATTACCAAAGCTACTATTCCTCCTGTTTATTATTCCTATCCCCGTTCATATTTTTCTTTCTATAATACTAAAATTGGTAATTGTTTCACTCAGGAGCCCAAGGGCTGCTCTGTATTACCCAGAAATAGCGCCCCATCAAGAGCTAAACCCCTCACATAATTTCAAAATAAAAAAATCTGGCAAAAGGGATAATTCTGTTAAGAAACAAAACTCTTACAGAATGGTCAGACTGAAATGTAGCTGTTAGCATTGAGTACTAGATGTACTGTTTGCAGAATAAATGGCCTTACTTAGCACATATTCCTCACTCTTTGGAGAAAAAAAGAGCAGCAATTCTGTTAAAACCCAACTCTTCCCCTGTCTTGATTCCAGGTACTCTTAAAAAAAACATTCTCTAAACTGATTGACTTTCATCAAGGGCTCTTTCAATGTCACAGAAATAGATTTCATTGGTTTTGACAGCCTGGCTTGATGCTAAGCTTGTATCAAAAACCTACCAACAGGAAAAAGACTGCTGAGTTGAACATAATGGTCATATTTGGGGTTTCTGCTGTGCCTGTCTCTGTGGTGGATGTGATTTCCTCTATTTTGACCCCAAGAAGCTTGTACAGCAGCTCATTTAAAGTTCATGTCTCCAAAAGAAAAATAGTGGAAATATGAGAAGTGAAATGATCAACTGCACTTTTATTTTGAGTAGCCCTCCCACAGTCTGTGAGCTCTGCAGGGGAGCAGGAGATGGGAAATCAGTGTTGTCCTTAAAACAGAAGAAATGTTTTTCTAACCTAATCTACGTGAAGCACTTCAATATTTCCACTCTCTGCCAATGACTGAAAGATAGTAGGTGCAAAATCTAACGATGTGGCCAGCTCTTCTAAATCTCTGCCCTCTTCAAGCTTCCCATGCTCTTGTCTTTTCCTTTACGTTTCGTGTTATGTGGCCTCCTAAGGATCTGTGAATAATACATCTATCAGCAGCTTTCTTCTGAGAATATTCCCATTTTCTAAAGGAGTTTGGATCAAGGGTATAATTGAAACAATACACTGAACTAGTAGTTTTATACTGGCCACTCTGAAAGTCTGGTCCCAGATTGAATGAGCCGTTACCGATTTCTGCATCATTTTCTTTTCTTTTACAGTCTTTGAAAAACCCATTACAAATAGTCTAACATCTCATCTGAAGCTGTGATCATTCCCCATGTTCAAATTTTCCTCTTTGTAGTCAATTGGAAATATCTAGTAATGCAAACTTGGGGAAGGAGCAGCGCTGTCTCCTTCACATGCCTGGACAGAATATTTCCTATATGAAGCTATAGTCCCTTATTCTGTTTCTTCTTCCCCAAAGTTTGGTCAATGACAAGTTCAGAGCTGTAGTCAATAAATCTTAGTTATATACATAGCCTCTCTGTCCATGCAGTTCATTTGATGGTGACATCCCCTTAATGTGTGATAGTGAGAGGTATCTCCATGGCAGAGTGGGAACAGTGGAAACACAATAAGTAACAGACAAAATCCACTTTTGCTTCCCACTCTTCCCACCATCATTAAACAATCATGACTTGGAAACTGAAGAACAAAACCAAAATTACAGCCTCTCTGAAACTGTAGCAACATCTTTAAACTTTACAATTTTTTCCCATCCACTGGGTAATGTTTCTACTAGAGTTTGCTCAAATTTTTGCCAAAGAAGCAGAACTGAGTTGTACTTTTATCCTTAGCTGTGACTTTTTGAGAACATGGGAGGGAACTTCTGTTCCAGTTTGGTGATGATGTGTGCAAGTCTGTTCCCTTAACTTTTTAGAATTTTTTTTAAACTTTTTTTTTCCCAGTTCATACTATTGTAAAACTTCTCACATGGGGTATGGTACAATTAGTGTAGAGAAATATGGTTAATTGTTTAAAAATACTTTTAGGATGCTGTTATTTGTTACAAATAACTTGAGTTATAAAAAGCAAAGTTAAGCTTGGTACTAATTTCTGTTGTGTTCCTCCCAGTTGGCAAAAATAGAAAATGGCTAGTCAGCTTTCCCATTGTTTACATAGTTTTGAGTTTTTAATTAACATAATCTGCTTATTGCAATGTAGCTGCTAATTGCAGCCAGTTGAAGGAGAGGGGTACAAATTGCTGTGTTTATGTGGTAGAAGAAGGAGCCAAATAATTAGGGGAACTGTTTCCCATATAGAAAATGATAATATTTTCTTTCTTTACATGGAAACATAAATAAGTCTGTGACCAACTGTTTAGACACCATTTAAAAAGCACTGTAGCAAAGCAAAGAACTTCAATACATTCAAATTGGTTCATTTCTCCATCAACTTGCCTGAACACATTTTTCTTTTTAATGAAAATGAAGCTTGAGTTAAAAAGAACTCTACGTTCAGTCCCTGAGGATTTAGGGGGATGCCCGTAAAGACTCGCTGATCTTTCCCGAGACCACTCTGCAGTAAAGCTCTGAAGGTCCAGCAATACCAAATCTGGACTTTGAGACTGTTGCTGGAGTTTCCCTGAGTCTTTTAAAAGGATGAGTGTGAGTGTATATGAGCATTCCAGTGCTATTTTAGTGTGTTAATTATTTGCAATTAAAATGATGCCTGTTTAGGAACAAGTATTTCTATTCATTTTCCTCCAAACTGAAATGTTTTTAGCAAGAAAAAAAAAAATAGAATGCTTTTGGCAAATATTCAGATGATAGGTCTGGCTCCAACCATGCTTTACTATTATATATAACTCTGCAGGGGAATCTTAGGCGAAAAGAACCATTAATTTTGACTTCTTCTGCAAGCCTAAGCAACAGAACCAAACTTAATTACAGAACTGAGTTTTGTCCCAGCCATATAATCCACTGTGCAAATTTTACTTTTCAGACTTCCACTGCAGCCAAATATGGTAAAGGTTATTAAGTATTCTAATCTCGTAAAATAAAAAGGAACAAAAATGGATGCTGTTAAGATGACTAGGTTCTCTTCAAACACAGCAAGATTTACTTTATGCTAGAATGAACAATGATTAAGAAGGTTTGACTGTATTATTAGGAATCTTTAATTGCAAAAAGAGAAGCAGCTATGTATTTTGTAAAATGTAATCGAAATCATTTGCAGTAGCAAATTAAATATATTCATGAGTAAAAGTTCCAAATATTTTATCTATTGACCTTTACTGTGCACTGTAAAATGTTAGTATTGGTGCTATTGTATAACTTGAGAAACAACAGTGCTGAAATGTGTGGGCTTGATTCTGGTTTCACTTACATCTAATGTAATTCTTTTGAACTCTGGAAGCAACTCTTGATTGGCAATGCTGATGGCTAATTGGAATGATGCCTCCTGGCTCAAAGATTGCCCTTATGCCCACAATAATACTAATTTCTGAAATTAATAAAAAGGACAATGGTTATTGATCTATTTCAAATTACAAGCTCTATGTGCTTCTCTAAGCTTGGCACCTGCGTAAGGGAAATGAGCGATGAATTGATGGTGGGATTAAATGTCTCCTTGTAAGTAAGAGGCTTTTCCTTGAATCTTCCAAACTATGGTTACTCTAGTCATCTCTATTGCTTTTATTTTTCTCTAAAATAGCACCAGATATATTTCTAATGTTTCCCCAACTGCTACGGTAGATAACGTGTGTTGTCCTAAGACACATCTAAACACATTTAGTACACATATCAGGGTCACAATATTATTGTTCTCTCCTCCTGCTTTCAGATAAATAAAGAAATCCAAATTTTTGTAATGCCTTGAAGAACTTAGAAGAATCATGTAGATTCAGTGTTCTCAGCACAGAGCTGAGATCAAAATCCTATTTTGTAACATAGTGAAGAAGTTAGACCCTGCATGTCAGGTTGGTGAATACTATAAAATGTTTGCACATGCAGGTAAAACATATGTCCATGATACATTAATAAGAAAGACTGTGTCCTTGAAATCCTAAATTAGTCTTTTCTAACATCCGATACATCCTTTCTTCAAACAATGTTCACAGACAATGAAGTAATATATCCATCGTGCATGCCTGAGCACTAGTTGCACAAAACAGGCTCCATCTGTGTTTGAGCTGACAAAGAGAGAGTTTGGTATGAGCCAACAAATTTATGAAAGGGAAATCAATTAAAGGTTATTAAATACAAGGACGTCTCCTCTGAGTCTGAAAGTCTGATGTGCAAAGTATTGGTGGCTCTGAAAATAATTACTTCATGTTTGGCCTGTTCGTATTTCTGCTGTGAGGTCAGCACATGTCAAGGAGTAGTTGAAATTGTCACACGTGAATAAGAAAATGCAATTTTAATATGTATTGTTTATTTTTCAGCTTTCCCTGCACTAGGAAGTTGTTGTAGATACTCTCCTACAAGAAAAGAAGCTTTGAGTTCTGAATTCTGTTCCAAACCAGCATATTTAAATTCCTTTTCACTATCTCTTCTGTTTTTATAAAAGTAAGTTTGGACAGGTGTCACAAAGAGAGTATTTAATTGGGACATAAAGGACTCTAATAATTTGCTCTTTAGTTCAAAACTCTGGGATGGAATTGATCTCAACTGAAGCTAAGATGCTGTAGATCTGTCACACAAGCGAGCCAAAATCTGGACCTTTATATATTTTTTAACATTAGCTATTTCCTCAATGATTTTCCGTCTTTTCTTCCTACAGGGTATTATGCCAAGCTTGTCAGACCACCACACTGAATTAAGTTCAACTCTTCCTTCCTTTTTTGGTGTTCATTTAGCAGCAGTACCAAGAAAAGACTCCAGGTGTAAGGAGTAACCTGGGTTCTCCAGCTGTGTATTCAGACCTGGCTCTTGCCTGGCATTGCAGCAGCAGAGTGATGATGTCACACACAAGATACAAATGGTTTCATCATCGAACAGGAAGCTCTAAAGAAAAACTGTTACTGCAGACTTCGGCGCTTCTGATTCTGCCATGCTGGGGCCAAGCGACGTGTACTTTCAGAAAACTTTTCTGCTGTTTTTGGCTACATAGCATCTAGCATGGTGCTGTTAATAAAGCAGCTGTCGTATGTGACAGAACACTGCTGTTTATAGTAAGATTTAAGTCAGTCTGATACTACAGAGGAATGTCCTGATGAATTGTGTTCAGTAGTTTAGCAGAGAATAATAGATCCTGAAAAAATCCTAAAATGACCACTAATGCTGTTTTTCAGGAGAGGTAGTTCTCCTATTTACAGGATATGAAGAGGAGTGATAGAGTGCTTTTAGGCAGACAATGAAACAACTCTTAAAACATCCTAATGACCTCAGAACACTGCCTTACCCCCCTCTTTCTAGTTCTTTATGATTCCAATCTCTTTTGAGTGAAAATGCTACAATGAAATATATTATCCCTTTTATCGAAATGACAGAGATAGAACACTTACCAAGCAATTTAAGAGACGCAACTGAACCTAATCACTCCTGAAATCAAAAGAAGTAAAGGAAAAAATCTTTTTTCCCTCCTTTTCCCTGATAATGAATGTGAATACTTAGTTTTGGACTCCTTTCACCATTCAGCCTCAATAAATGAGCACAGACAAGGAATAGATCTTCACATCGCTACACTGCTCCCAGCTTAGTACTGCTGCTCCTTTATCCTCTGTTCCATTTCTCTAGTGCATCACCAAGTTTTTAAGTGGGTTTGCAATGGGTTATCAATTGGTTCAGTTTTCAGCATAGTTCTTCTGTGACTTATGCTGATGAAAAACCAAGTGTGAGGAGAAAAAAGAGCCCATGTTTCATGTGAGTCAATATTCTGGATATACAACAGAATCCCTTAAATTTTGTTTCCAGTTTTTCTGTCTGCATAAATGGGTCATTTAGCTTTTTGCACAACAAATTCTTGGGACCATGACTGCTGTTCTGCCTACAGGGTAATTACTAGCTTAACTATCAACTGGTTAGAGACAGGACAATTTAATCAGGTCAAAATTGCTTGTAAATCAACATGGTTGACTGCCTTATTTAAGTGAAGATAAGGAACGCATAGGATTTTTGCTGAAGTCTGAACCAGGCATTGCCTTGGTTAGTACTGTTAGTGCTAGAACCCTCCTGACTGGTATCCATAAGCACAAAGTGAAAACAGAGACAGTGCAAAAGTGCAATGATGCAGTATCGTCTTCTGCAAGACCTTGTTCCTGTAGAAGGGTTTTTGTTTCACCTGGCTTTGTGGTGAGCGAGTGACAACCACCAGCACCAGCCACACCAGAATGCAGATGGTAAGAAGATAACAAGGTGTTGCATCAATCGATTCACTTTGTTTTGCGTACTTCAGTAACCTGAGGAAATTGGCGCAGAAGACTGTACCCGACAATTTAGAGCAGATTAAGCAACACTTGTATAATAGACTGTGAGACAACATTCTAGCAGTTTGCTGGCAAGAAGGAAGCTATTTGGAAGGGACACGTGCACAGTACACGGTATTTGATTAATTTAAATTGCAAAGGAATCAGCAAATGGAACTTTTTTTTTTTTTTAATTTTTTTTTTTTTTTTTACATCCCAAATCGAGGGAACAATTCAGATGCTGTAATGAGATTTTTCTCAAAAGCCCAAGGGATAAAGGAAATGGTTACTTGATACAGTGGAATCTTTGCAATTTGGATGGTTTCTAATGATGAATAGGAACATCCAGAAGCACTTATTTTGTTTTATTTTCACTTTTAACATGTCTTTGTAATAAACAAGCTCTATGAATAAGTGCACCTGATGAAACCGTGAAATATACCATGCGCTATTGAGAATGTTTCTCCCTCTGCATTGTAGTAGCTGGAAAATTATGATACAGCCACAGTGACATAGTTCCCCCCCATGGAGCATTTTTGCAGCAAGACAAGTTAAAAGGAAGAATAAGATAAAATGTTATTATAGGGCCATTGATCTTCTGTTACCTAAAAGGAGTGAATACAGGTGTCACAGCTGACAAAGTGCTAAGCTATCCTAGCCTATGCAAAGCTCAGTACAAAACAGTGAAGCACAGCCTTATCAGATCTTTTTCCAACTTAAGAGGGTAGGGAGATGTGTTCTTTAGGACCAATAGGAAAATAAAAGCTGTCAGGTTCCCAAACAAAACAAAGCTTGGATGACAGCTGCAAGTGCATACTCTACAAAAATATAAATTCTTTTTCTATTTTTTCACAAAAATTTCTTTCAAGCATTACGTCTACTTGCCAAGTAATACCATGGAGTCAGATTTTATTACCTAGTTATAAAGTCCTAACGCACAGGTTCTGAAATAGAAGTGTTCACACAAAATGATCTGTAGAGTCTCCAGCAGTGCCGTGGGCATGATGGAATTCAGAGCTGAGAGACAGGCTGTCCCAGGAGCTTCCTATAGACCAACAGTAGCACCGTGCCTTGGCAACACTGGACTCTACTACTCATCCTGCTGTCTTGTAACACACTGACATGTAGGAGCACAAAACCCTAATATGTGTTTCTATGCTACTCAATAATAATAATAGTAATACTTTATTTTCTAATAAAGTTTGTGTACAGTTTCCCTGTACCCTTGATTTTCCTTTCTCTCCCAGTCCTCTATAGTGTGAAGATCTTTCTACCATGTCTCTTTTACTGCAGAGGTACAGCAAGTCAGTACAATGCATACCTCCGGGCTGTTTTTCTTTCCTTGGCCTCCAAGTCATGTGGTGTGTCCCTTTGAATCAGTTTTAAAAGATTTAGTCAGGCGCTTACATGCAACACTTGTGCCACATTCAGCATTGACAGTCTTACCAGAGTTAGAGGTAGAGCAATCCACTGATGTAAATAATTTGGAAGTACATTTACAAATTCTATCTATTTTGATTTCTTCTGTTTTCCTACCCACGAATCATTCAGGAACTGGCTGAATATGCTTATTATGAATATACCTTATTTTCTCACAGACAGGGCTTGTTTGCGAACTCCCCTCTCTGCTACCTAGTCAGATGACTTGGTACCATTTGGTATGATTTCAGTGAAAAAGTGGAACCTATTGGTTCAAATAATTTTCCTCCTCTCTCCTCTAAAGCAGTTCTTAGAAAGGTGATTCTTGTTGAAGAAAAGTGCCATAAGGGTGCCCATGTGTACTCTCTGTTGAAGGAATTCAGCTTTAGGAAGAAGTATTGCAGTATAATATCATAAAGCACAAAAATAAGTCCTGAAATGTGAAGAGCTTATTTAGTCCACCCACACTGCCCATCAGAGGTAGGATTAGACTCTTGCATCATTCTGACACCTTTGTTCAACCTAGACATCTTAAAAGTGTGTGCCTAGCAGTCTGCTGTGCCATGAGAGCACAGAGGTGTGGTGACAAACCCAGATGCCTCTCCAGAGCATGTAGCTGATGGGCACCAAGGTATTAGATGTGTCCTGTGACAGGCTCAGCACAGCTTTGTGGGACTGCTGCCCTGGGTGAGGGCATCCTGGGAGAACTGGCAGGGACTGCCAGTGGTTTTGATTTGGTTATCAAGAGACTGGTCTGATCTAATCTTAAAACTCTCCAATGAGAGGGATTAAATATTGCTGCGTCATGCAAGCAATCTATTACAGTGTTAAACTCCCTTTTTTGTTACAGATGTTTTTCCACTGCCCCTCAGTGTATAAAGCCCTGCAGAGGAATGGGCCCAGCTGCCAGGATTTAGCTGCAGTCCAAGGAAGGTGGATGCTGTCTGAGGGACCATCGAGCATAACTCTACCTTTAGACTCTGGCACCGGTATTACTGAAGTTTTCCTAAATTTGTGTTGTATTATCTTAAAAAAGCATAAAATGGGAGGACATCATGCCAGTGTTTCTTGTGAGCACACAAATCTGTGTAATTCCTTTTGCTTTATGTGATCAAGTTGTGGATAAAGGAAGGATAAGCTGGCACGCAGTGTGCAGAAACACCCTACTCTCTCTTTATTAATCTATATGCCAACTAAAAGAAATAGTAGTGACATGTAAAGTGCGTGGGAATCGCATGTCAGAACAGAAGTTGTAGTGAGGCCAGCTCTCTAGCAAAGACCTTCTTCTGATGGTCCTTCTAACACCTGCCATGTGGGCCATGCCACCTACTACGTCTTGCTGCTTTTTATTGAGGAGATTCCCAGGAAAATAAACAGCTGGTGAGTTCTGACAACAAGCAACACATCTTTCCCACTGATTTCATAGCACTGCTGTGTGTTTATATACTGGCTGTGTTTTCTTTGCCTGAGAGAAATTGCCTCAAGGTGATACAGGTGAGTTTTGTTATGGTCTTCATGAGATGGCTTACATATCTTAATTATTCCATATAGATTATGATTTACCTGATGTGTAGAAGGAGAAGGGTTACATTTTCATTTACAGCAATGTTACGTAAACACAGATGCTAACCTTGGTCTCTTCAGACAGCATCTGTTAGAAGGTTGCATCTGAAAGAGAGATACCTGATAACGATTCTATGTCTAAATAGCCATAGATGAGGACATAATAAGGATCTTTTAACTTCTCAGCTCCTTACAAAGAGTTTAAATAGATGAGATTTACAAACTTTAACTCATATGTTTACAAACATTTTTTTTTTAATTTCAATATTTGTCCTAGCAGAAAACCAATCATATTGTTAATTGTTCAACATAGTATCTTTTCTTGGCAGGAATATTATCAATACACAAGGAGAACTGTTGTTTCTGAGCATGACTCTGCATGGCAAGAACTGATGCTTAAAATCTGTATTAAGTTGCTTTATTTATGTCTCTATGGCAGCTCATTTGAGGAAATGTATTTGGATGTAATTTTTAAGCCATTTTAGGATCCAAAATTTTGTTTCCACATTAGCCCTTAGACAAAGGAAAATGCACTTTCGTTGGGTGACAAAGAAATACAGCCTCTCTCAGGGGAAAATGAGATTTCTTTTCTTGTGCCTGTCCCTAGTATTAAATGCCAGGTATGAAACAGAAAAGGTACCAGCCAAAGACCTTGCTGCAGTGAAATCCAGTGTGAGACCACCAGCCATCACTTTAAAGTATTCAAGATAACTCAAGCCTATCTGTTGCAATGGAGCAGTAGCCCCTATACTATGTTCAGCCTGAGTAAAAGATGTGTTTCTAGACTTTTGTGTTAACTCCAGCAATCTGAGTTTTGCATTTATGTCCTCTATGTGCTCTTCAGATACTACAGCTGGGTTTGGGTTTTTTGTTATGTTTTGTTTGGTTGTTTGCTTTTTTTTTTCATAAAAATCCATGCTTTCTGGTCAATAAGATTAAGCAAATTGACATAAAATAAAAACTAATTAAATAATGTGATTATAAATTGTTTATCCTTTGAGAATAGATTATAAAAAATGAAAATAAATTATGTCAAGATGCAGTCTGAATAATAATAAATTATTTTAGCTTTTGGCTGCCAGTAGCCAGCTACCAGCTGAGTCAAGATGCACCCTCATCTCCTGCTCGCTGCCTTTGAACAGCAGTTATGGATTAAGTCTGACAGTGTGAAAATAAATGGAAGAGTGTAGCTGAAGCCAAGCATTTATCAAGCCTGGTTGTGCTCTATGCAAGGCAAGTCTGATACAATTTAATAAGATAACAGAAAACTTAACACTGTCTCCAGGATGTCAAAATATGGATTTATGCCCTGTACCAATGCTGCTACTGTTAACTTGATGAATTTTAAGCTATTTCAGGTTTTGGGTTTAGCACCCATAATTCAGTGGTGCAATAGGAATAATTTTCAGATACCGAACTGAATGCCTGTGCATATATATGGCAAAAGTATTCAAAACTGTCAGTTATTGTAAATAAAGAGAGAAAAGCTGGAGAAAGCATTGGGATAATAGGTCTCTCTCATTATAGGTTATACTGTTCTTTGCATTCTCCAAATGCTTTGTTTCAAGAAGTTTAGGAGCTAAACCTGTGAATGCAGGAAGAGAGAGACCAACAATTAAAATAACATTTCCTTACCTTTTTTTGCCACTCTTTTGAATTCAGAGATGTGTGTCACAGATACACTTTTCTCTGTTCATTACATTCAAACTGAATAAACTTGGAATGCCATCTTCAACAAAAGGGTGGGTTTTTTTCTATCACTCATTTAATATCCTCATTGGTTACCAAACTTGCAAATAAAGTAACTTCCTACTTTGTGGGTTTGGTGACTTGTTGTTGAAGAACCCTGTGAACTTTCACAGCAAAGCACACAGAGGCCTGACAGTGGCCTGTAGCATTTCTCTCAAATGAGAGAAAATTAAATGATTACAGGTGGGTTTTGTCCCTTCTCTCTAATAAATACTATCAAGATTATCAATCATGAGTTAAGATAACCTTTTGGGCTACATAGAAAAAAACTTCATAGTCTCTTAAAGGCTATTTATCATTCTTTTCAAGAGCGATTTTGACTCAAATGGATTGTTTTCTTGTGCTACTCTCTCTTTATGCCCTAGTCCATCTTTAACATACACTATGACGCTATAGCTGCTCTTGAGAGTGCATGGACTTTGATAAATGGACTCCAGTCATCGTTGCTTTTTCATACTAGGGATCTATTGATTCTTATAATATCAACTTCCATGACTTGCATCATTTGTTAGAATTCCTCTGTTTAGTTTTAAAGGCCATCTACATTGATATACAAACAATTCAGTTCTTTCTCAGTAGCTCCTTTCAGCATTCTTCGTGACTGCTTTTATTGATCATATCTGCCTCAGTTCAGGAAGGACATGCCCCAGTTACTCCAGCTATTCAATGAAGTACCACAGGACTGGGTCCAAAGCTCTTCCAGGGTCAGGCCTTTATACTGAGCAGAGTGAAATGGAGTAAGTAGGTGATATTCCTGAGCCGAATTGCCAGAATAGGAAGCTATGTTTAATACAGAGAAGTCAGTAAGTACTTTTTGTCAGAGAGGAAAGGAATGGCTTTGCCTTGATCTATTTCAGAGATGATCAAAGAACAGATTAAAAGGCCTGAAAGCTCTGTTCAGCCATCGTTCATCTGTGTGCTGTATAACAATGCTGCCATGCTTCCCTCCTGCCTCGCTGTCAAAGAGGTAGATGGGTAGCTCAACTTAGATCGGCTTTTTTCGCTTGTGATGATACTTCTTCCCCCACCATTCACGTTTTTGTAACTCCATGTGTATAAGCTAATTGATTGTATCTGGTAGCAAGTGGGCATATGCTTGAGGTTAAATGAAATAGGTGCCCAAGAATAGGTGCAGAACTTCCATCAAATATAAGGGCTGCTTTCTTGGTGAGGTGAAGGCTCTTCTTCCATATACACTGGGATGGATGTAAGGAGGCCAAGAAACAGGCAAGATTCTCAGTGAAGCAAAATGGATGCAATTTTACTGCATAACCTTTCCTGTAGTCAAACAACAGCAGGTAAAGTCTTAGGCAGCAATGAGCAATCTACTGCTTGGAGACCATTGGAGAAATAACTTGGAAGCAGCATTATAAGGAATAACATTTAGTTGAGGAGATACACAGCAATCATGCCTTCAATATGTTCAAGAATGGGGCAACTGGGTAGCTATTCTACACGTAGACACTGCACCTTCCATTTAGTGAATCTGTTATTTGATTAATTTATTGGCTTATTGGCCTGTTAAAATGCTAGTGCCTGATTAAAACTAATAGAAGATTATTTTTCCAGTGTTATTTCATATGATAAATTGCCCATAGTAAAATGTGGGGTTTTTTTACCACCAACCCTTGTGATTGCTTCTCTGGAGTTTGAAGTATGAGGCATGAGTCTATATTGCTAAAATTATTTTAATAAAAGGAAAGGAAAATCTTACTATTGTTAAAAGCTTTTTTTTAATTAACTTATAGAAATAGTCCTAAGTATTGAGAAGTTAAGTCGGTCTTCCTTCAGTAAAAGTACCTTCTGTAGAAAAGTACTCATGCTAATCTTGCTGGTGTGAGAACTGATAATCCTCTTTGTTACACTTATGCAGATCCCAGATGCTTTTACAATTTCATCAGAAGATCTGTTTTTAAAAACAAGTGACAAAATGGAATGTCATAGATACTAATTCAGTTGCATTGTACTGAGAGAAAGAAAATAAAAACCAACAAGACCTACAATAGAAACTTTTCCATAAGTTCAACATTCTTTCCCTTGCATTATTATTCAGCAGATTGGAAAAGCACTACTCCAAAACAGATACTGATCTTA
The DNA here is from genome assembly GCA_013400335.1 of Eurystomus gularis. Taxonomy (NCBI): domain Eukaryota; kingdom Metazoa; phylum Chordata; class Aves; order Coraciiformes; family Coraciidae; genus Eurystomus; species Eurystomus gularis. Next base: position 83,567 of record VZZY01017460.1, read on the forward strand.
ATTTCACTTTTGGAAAAGAAATTTCTCGAAATCTGTAAAAGTTGTAAGGAGACCAAGGCTGCCAAAAGGTTGAGTGCAGTAAGTGGTGAATAACAGCATTTGTCCAGAAGAAAAGTGAAGCACAGGCAAACCAAGCTGCTTGACTTGATCAGTGCAGTGTGATAATTTGGCACTAAAGAACAAGCTGAACATGATCTTTTTTCCCTGAATAGAGTTGTTCATGGCTGTCACGGTCAGGAGGAAGAAAACTTAAATATGTTCTATTAATGGGTTTTTCTTTCCTCTTAGTAGCCATATTAAAGGAGATAAATCCTTCTAATTCTGTTTGGACTAATCTTTATGTAATTAATTTCAGTTTAAAGGAGCAAGTTTGGTTCATTGGGGTCATGAGCTAAAGACTAAGCTGAGTATGGAGACAGTCCACACTTTGAAAGAATAATGAGTTAATTACATGTTGTTCTGTCTGAAATTAATATTTTAAAAGCGTATTTTGCTATTGTGTAAAGGTACTGTCTACCCTGCCTGAAATACTTTTTTCTTTCTACATGAGAGTTGAAAGTGGCTGGGGTCTAATATCTTACTTGATCTCTTAATGAGAAATAGATACGGTCAAAGTTATAGCTCTCCTGGTATAAATATAATAAAAGCTTTTGACAGGCAACAGGTAAGTTAAGAAGCAGAAAGACCCAGGGGAGAGGGAGACGTTGGTGGGCTTCCAGTGGCATATGCACTTTTAAGAAATATTATGGAGCATGTTCACTTGTTAACCATGTGAAATAGAGCTGGCGCTGTATTTTCAGAAACCTCTACACACCTTAGACAACTGGGAAAGGCCTTAGAAGAAAAAAAGGATTTGATGAAGGATGTTGTAATGACAAGCCATTCCTGTGTGTTATACTGAAGGCAGTGAAGGAGTGAATGCAGTATGATGAGTAATTCAGAGCAATAGTCAACATTACAGAAAGCGAATGATAAATTGAAACTGCACAGTATGGAGCAGGGAACAGTAGCCAACACTGAATTTTGTGGAGGGATCAAATATTGTACAATATAATTGCCTGAACAGTTTTCAGGTGAATATAATGCACTGTTCAACTTATTGGGAAGTCAGATAATTTAAAGAGCATGTACTAGAAAAGCACTAGTAACAACAGACTGGCACTTAGACTGTTTTTTTTTTTTCATTTGAACAGTATTAGGCTGAACTAGCACCTTACCATTTTACTGAGAAGCAGCCTATTGTAAGTCACAAATTACAGCTCAGAGAAGAAAAGAAATACAAATAGTAGGATTCATAGAAAGCAAAGAGTCATTTTGTCTATTAAGAGAGAGTCAAACTCGGTGCAATGTAAAGGTGAAATCTGTATGCTATGACTCATAAATGTAAAGGAAATATGAGATGATTTGAAGATGAACTCACTACAATGATCACTTTTTTTTGAACACAGTAAGTAGTCTGGTGGTTTCAGCAGCAAAGATGAGAAGTTTATAAAATGTAATAAAACTTTCAAAAGCCAGAGCATTTTGTTGGGTCACAACAAAAAATTTTGGAAAGAAAAAATGTCAGCCATGTATCTGATCCTTCACTGTTCTGGATTTCAGTACTCTTCCCCATCTTGAACTCGGGTCTTCTTTCAGGAAGAACTGAACTATTAATACATCCTTCCTGGTTTAATTAATCATAAAAAGAGTGTGCTTTCTGTTCTCCACTTCACAGGAATCCATGCAAATGAAGGTATGTACCCTTCCTTCTTATGATTAACAATTTCAAAGGGATATTCTGTCTGATTTTTTTTAATTATTATTATTATTATTTTTACCCTGAACTGCAAACTCAACAACCACATTATGCACGGATGAGGTAATTTTACTTCATATTGACTTGGTCCCTGGGACTAAGTAACAGCTGGTGCTCCACCATGTGAAGCAAAGCACAGTTGAGTGGGGAAAGTAAGTTCATATATGTAGGTTTCCTAAGATTCACGTACTTAATAACAAAGATCTTGAGATAAAGTAAACCAAATAATGAAGTAAAGATCTTGAGACCTTGAGCTACTGAGAATCATTTGATTTCATGCTTTTTCTTTATTTTCAAAGGTTATTTTTCTGTTTATTCCTTTACGAAGCTGTCAGGTCTGAATAATCTGGTTTTAAAGGTAACATTCTAAATTATAATATAAATTTTATATTTATTTAAAATTATTACGAAACAGACTTAAACTATAACTCTTTGGTCTTGCTCTTGAATTCCTTTATTAATGAGAATAATATTATTATTACTTGTTTGTATTCTAGCATACAGGGGCCCTACTTACAGATCAGGGAATCTGTTGTGCTACAATAACCAGAATGAAAAAGACGTACCAAGTTGCATACCAAATATAAGCCAGTTTTGCACAGAATTTGAGGACAATAAATACCTTAATTCCCATCATGGCTATGTGCTGTACACTCACAGTCTTCCCTTTGCAAAGTTTATTGTGCGAATAGTAACAAAGTCTTTTAAAATGGGACTAACAGGAAAATAACAAAAGATACATCTGTTTGGGGTTCGGAGGGGTTTTTGGAGGAGAAAAAAAATCTCCTGAAGTGTGTTTGTTCAGCCAAGTGGAAGCCACAATTAGGGAGTGCACATAAGCAAAAGGTACTTAGTTCTCTCTGAAAAAGACTGCAGGGAAAACCCTGAAATGGCCTTGTATGTGTTTTTGCAGCAAGGACCTCTAGACTGTGAAGAACAGTACAAGACAAAGAACAAATGTGTCTGTCCCTAACTCAAGGAAATAGCTGAACAAGCTGGGATCAGAAGCTAATCAGTGGTGGCACTTGATATGTCAGTAGCTCATGTGAAATGACGAGTTGGAGGAAAGGCCATAAAGGCACATGACAGTCAGGTTATCTGTGAAGTGACAGAAATGAGTAAAAAAAAAAGGAAAGGCTACAAAGAGAGGAAAAGAGAAATGCTCCTTGTTTCTTGCAGAAGCATTTCAGATGGCTATCAATAAGGCAAATATACTTGTAAAAGCTGCAGAAAGGTGTTGCACATGTAAGATGAAAGCTGGACAAAACAGTGTAGATGAAATATGGCCCACACGATTACAGACCTGAGAAGTTCAAGCCCAGCTGCTATCCAGCTAAGGGACCTCAGCAAGGACAATGCAAGAACATTTATCCTGGGTCCACTTATGTCATGGTCCTGTCTCTGAGAAAGACAGGTTGCAGATTCCTGTAGAAGAGATACAGTAAATAAGCATGAAAGGCAAGGATGGCAATACTGGCCACAGAAATAACTTGGGAAGATGCTAGGATATTTGGGGACAGGGAGGGCTGACTAAGAAAGCACAGCAAAGCTAGACTCCTGTTGGACACCTCTTGCCACCTTCATTTTCTCACAAGTATGTCTGCAGCTTGAATAGAAAGTCAATTGCTCTTTCTCTCCTAGACCTTTACCAGATCATCTCAAAGGAAACCGTTACTCTCTAGTTCCCTAAAGAATTGCACAGCAAAATCAAGAAATCCTAAACCCAGCAAAGATGTTTCTGAGAGCAAATGGAGAGAGAAAAAAAACTCCCAAGACAAGAACAGGACATTTTTTTGCATGCACTGTAAAGAAAAAGAAAGGGATTCTTGTTTCCTATCATTGTAGGTCACTCTTCAGTGCTCCATCTTGATATGAATAGATCCCTCAATAGTTAACTTAGCCAAGGGAGGATTCAGATCAATCCTCCTCACTCCAGCCATGCCTTCTTCTAAATCAATAGTGGCTGATGAATACCTCTGCCAAGCTCCCAACACAGACACAATGGAAATCCTGCTCTTTTAGAAAGTGCCTTTACAAGCCCTTCGGATAAGGGGTGCTTTACTGCTTCTCTGCTAAATCTCAGCAATGAAGCTGAATTCCTGATGACGCTGCCATTCTGCAGCAGCAGCTCTGCACTGGTAACCTGCACCTTTCTGCTCTTTGAGGATTTAGCAAGAGCCGTTTGAATTCATTTGGAAATGAATTCCAACACACGTTTTATATCACTTTCATCTTTAATAAAGTCTGGGGTTTGAGTTAGACTCTGCTTTCACAAGACATGCAACTTTGTTTTTCAAAATATCTCTCTGATAATTGGCATTTTCATCTTTTTTTAAAGTTTAGCTTTTGGTAAGCAATGTAAGCTATCTGAATTAAAATTGTGTTGGGGGCTCTTCTGCAAAGACAAGGAAAAATAAAAAAGTTGGAAAAAAAGCTGGATTTTGCAGTTCACATTCATAAATCAAATCCCTTATTTGCACTGAAACACAAAAAGTAGAATAATTTTTGTTAAATTGAAAGACAGGATGCACTTTTTTGAGAATTCAATCCTTTTTGATGTAGATATTCCCAGTAAAAACTATTCCCGATTATAATCAACACTAGTGTTGTCCATAATAAAAACTATTTTACAGGATTTTTTTTTAAAAATTCTCCAATATTGAATAATAAATATATCTTTTAAACAGCACATGAATCTAACAATAAATAAAACTGAATTTACACGTATACCACTCTAGACTATGCAAACAGATTTGCAGTTACAAGTACAGCTTTATGGCTGGAAGGATGCATTCCCCTTGAAGCTGTTTGTGCAACCTACTTATCAGAACAAAGATTTCCTGGAGATTTCCTTTAATTAGCTGGAACAAGCCATTAGTAAAATAAGCAACTAAACCTATAAGTATATAAGCTATTAGTCTTTTAGCATAGTTTATTAAAAAAAAAAAAAAATCCCAAATATATCCCAAAATTCAATAAGGGAGTGGCCAGGCTTAGTAATAACCATTTCTGGGTGTGCAACATTTATAAGAGTCTAAGAAGTTAGCAGTCTGCCAGTAAAGATAATGAGAGGCGAGGAAAGACATGATCCATGTTAATGCGGTTTATGTCACTCCCTTTTCAAGCTTCTGAAAGGCTCCACTTATTCCCATGGCAATTAGGCATAATCATCACTGCCAATGTTGTACTTGTATGAGGTCATCAATACAATGCAATGTCATTTCCAAAACTTTTGAATCAGATGAACTTTAAAGTTTGAAATGTAGCTATTTGACAGTTTACTGGAGTAGCCACTGCCCAATGTGATTTGAATATGAATTGCAAGGTGCACTTCCAGGGGCTTACATGAGGCAAGAGATGTGTTTCTTCTATTAACCATAATGAGAACTGCATGACTCATTCCTCTCACACCAGGCTAAAATGTACCCCTGCGGTTCTATACTATGTATACTGACTTGAATGAAGCTTTGTGTAATAAGATTTAAATTGTAATGAGTAATTATGTCAACCTTTTTTGCTAGTATTTTACATACTAAGTCTACTGCATAGCATGCAGTATGCTACTGCAGAAAAATCCTAGCAAGCAGTTGGCTGTGGTTAGGTGTAAAAAGAAAAAAAACTAAGAAAAAGTTTCACAAAAGCTCAGTATGACCTTAGTTTAAAAAAAAAATAATTTGTGTGTGTGTGTGTGTATGTGCTTACTACAACCAATACCATCAGTCAAAGATACACTCTTGAACCCATCACATTTAGTGGGATGACACAGTCTGTATGGGGTGGAAGTGAATGACGTCAAAGTAGTATTTTTCATGAGTGCTTAAACCTTCAGACATGTACACACACACACACACACAGAGCTACTTTCTAATAATCCTTTTATCAGCCTGAAGCTGAAATAACTTCTTTTTTTTTTCTCGCAAGGATCTGTTATTGAGAGTTTCTTATTAGCAACTAGATGCTGACATTGATTTAATTAAAAAATAAGCACACTCCTGAAGAGCTTTTGATTTATTATTTTTAATTGCAAAACATGTAAGTTGCATAAACTGTACCTCTTTAATTGCTTGAATTAAAAAGATTTCTGGATCAGCATTTTTCTCTCATTTTTCAGTATATATTGGTGGCACATTACCAAGGCACCTCTGAAACCACTAAAGCTGGCTGGGGCTGAAAGTGATGTGGAAAAATTATTTTTGTGTTCATTGTAAAGAGTGTTCAAAAGACTCTAACAAAACCCTTTAGTTTTACAGTAGCAAAGTAATAGTTATTTTGCACAACATCAGCTGTAGATTATTAGCTTTTCTTCTTATGATGATTACCTATACAGGACCTAAAGAATTAACTGTCTTGAGATACCATTTTCTATCCAGTGACCTTAAATAGACAAATCTTGTTAATCTATACCAAAAAGTAAACATTCTAAGCCTTGACTGTGGCTTTGTGATGTCAGCTTTTTAAAGATAGAGGTTAGCAAAACTCTTCATGAAACACACCCGCTCACAAACACCTTTCTCTGTATGATTCTGCACTAATCTACAAAGCACTATTGTCTGACCAGTTTCTAAATTCTGGTGGTCCCTATTTAAACACCCACAGCAACTATGAACATGCTTCTCCTTCTGCTCACTTCTTCTCTGAGAATTTAGTATCCACAGTGAAACGGTTTAATACCAAAAGAGAGCAGGTTGGGAAAGTGGAAGAAGGACCTGAAGAATAAGAAATCAGAAAGGTAACTGGAGCTTAAAGCTTTCNGTCCAGTGACTGTACAGTAATGTGTAGCTCACATTACTCTTATTTGCACTCTTGCTTCTCTTAAATATCTAAGTGTTTGCAAGGTAGACACCAGAGGCTCTAATTGAAAGCTACAGAACTGGCATATATCAGTATCTAATAGCTGGTTATCACGTATTGCCTGTGAAATGATGTCAATGAACAAAAGACCACACAGCTAGCTTTCTGTTTCCCCAACTCATCCTTAGATGTACCTTTTCTCACCCCTGCAGCAAACCATTATGTATTTTAGGACTGGTTTGCTTGGCTTTTTTCATTGGCAGCTCTTCCTGCTCTCGTTAGTACATGAAAGTCTAATTGTGCTGGGCAGCTCTGTCTTAGCAAGCAACTTACAAATTATACATCAAATGAGACAGGAATCTTGGAAAATCCCGTCATTAATTCTACTCGATGTAGGTAAGTTTTTGTCAGGTTCTGCTTCTGATCTGAAAATACTCTCTGTATTTTTTTTTTTCTGCATGGTGATATCAATTAATGTATATAAAAAATATTCTTATAACTAATTAGAAATTGATGAAAAAATCAGTGTGAAATCTAAAGACAGATTAATACACTAGAGAACCAAACAATTAATTTATGCTCAGTTGAGTGACTCAATATCCAGCTTGTTACATCTGTTTATTTTTTTGTCAATATCTTAATGCAGGAGCAGGCAGGTTATGTATCCATATGTTTTAGCTTAAAGAAAAACAACACAAAGCAAACCACCAAAACATAGGATTGCAGACTCGCCATTTTTTTTTCCTCAGAGAATCATAAATTATTTAAAGTTTCTTCATTTTCAGAATGCCCAGATGAATGCTCTGAAATATTCAGAGGCTAGAACCTCGAAGATTATACAGGTAATTTAATAATTCTTGCTAACCACTGAAATAAAATTATGCCTTTTTCTTTATATTTTAAGTACGAGGAATTAATTTTTCTCTCTTAATTCTCCCCTGTATCAACAAATCATTTAGGATACATCAGTATTAAATGAAAGGACATAAACATAGCTGAAATGAAAATGGATGTTATCAGACCATTTTTGTTTTCCACCAAAATACTTTTTCACTTTTTCCACTCAGTGCTCTACACTTGAAAAAGCAATATTGCTTTATGTGTACACTTGTAATTAAGTCTGGCATTCGTATTTTTTCCATTACTACTTTTCTTGGTGCTTATTTAATAACTTTGTTTGCAAAGTTGAATACATAAGGTTCCTTTTCTACACTTGTATTGAATTTCTTGTCTTTTAACAACCTATACACAACATGGAAAAAATAACAAGCAGCCACTGCTCAAACAGCAAAATTAACATTCTTATTCTTCTTCTAATGACTATTATAATTAAGCCAAGATCCAGCAGTACCCAAAAGGAGATTCCTTTATTTCTCGAGTATCAGTGCTATGGTCAATAGTTAAATACAACAGGTGGGGATTTTCCCCTGCCCCGTCTTGAACCTAAAAATGAAGAAATAAATTCAAATGGAAGCTCTTCAGCTTTTTTTCTTTCCTTACTAGGCTTTTCAGCATACAGGAGCTAGTTTAATTCAGGTGCCTGTCAAAAAATGGGCTGCAAATATGTTAATCCAGCAGGGCATGGGAAATTAATCTTGATCATAAATTAACATTGTCACTATAGTCCAGATAGTCAAGATACAGATATGCATCTTAACCATCTATGCACAGCCTGGCAGGAATACAATATTATCATAGCCTTTTGTGTATGCACTTTTGAAAGTCATATGTCACACTTTTCTGCGTGAAGTTGTGTGAAATGGGCTTAGAAGTAGCAACGTGTGTGGATGGAGGGGAAATTACTTACCAGAAAATAGGTGAAGTAGGTAAGTATGTGTTTAGAGGGACTGTTTAAAAGCCTTCCAAGATCTGATAAACTCTGGAGACTAAAGGTCTGGCTGAACCTGCAAAACAAACCACCAAAAGGCTGCTGAATTTGTCCAAAGCCGCCAATATACAGTAGCATCAACAAGGGGTCATATCACTCGGCCCACATCCAAGAGAGCAGTGGCTGCTGTATTCAGACAAAGACATCAAGATCATACACATGCCCTTGAGCATCTTGCACACCTACCTAGCGGCTGCTGGCATCACCGTGGTGCTTCATGTAGTTGGCCTCCTCTTTACTCCAGCCACATAAGTGTCACTCACCTCATGAGAGTGTGTGTTTGACTGAACTGTTTGAGGAGTAAGTGGATGTATAGCTATCTGCAATTAAAAATAAAGCCTGGATTCTATTAATAACACCAGCTTAATTAATAGAAGGCATTAATAAATATTAGTCATGATCCGTGTATTTCCCAGCTTGATCCTCTATCAGGGAAAAGGGATTTTATAATACTTGAACTTTTTTTCTTCTTGGAAAAGACAAGGGATGAACCATTCAACACAAGGTCTTCTATGTGGTTGCAGAGAAGACCTCTCCTCTCCCTGAACTTCATTTCCTGAATATAGCCATTATCCAATAAACACCTTATGATTTCTTTTTAGTAAGATCTTTATGAGCCTTCAGTTCATGTTAAGTTTTAAAGGGTCATATTCTTTTGTGTTTAGACAGAGTAAAAGATTCTGATTTGATGGGGTTTTTTTTCTCTTTTTAAATCTTAACTGGAATCAGAAGGCTGGATCATCTGTAGACATAATACATTATCATTAACTTCATGAAGTGATTTCTCTTGTACAATTTTGCTAGTGCAGACATTCTAGCTTTTAGTTTAATTGAATTTGTTGATAAATCTGTCATGGCATGCTTTCTATATATGATCGTTCTACAGAAAAATTATTTCTAAAGAATAAAATTAAGTTCATGAATAGGATTAGAACAAGGCATGTACATTGTTTAATCACATACTGAATTGGTTTCTAATAAGCAGTAGAAATGTCTTAGATTGGCCCTCTGTTCATTTATGACTTTCCCATTAGCATCTGCAAAATAGGCAATGAGAAAAAACATATGTTGAAATCGTACATTTTAGCAAATATTTTCATTAACTATTACCAACTTTTTTTCATTACTGAAAATGAAATATTCTCATTTAATCGACAAATCCAGTAAACAGATGCACTATTGCCTGCAATGGCTTTTGTATTGGAATTTCAGTTTCTACACTTGTCCCCAAGGCCAAGAAGGAGCATGACTTCATGTTGCCGATGTGCTGTGTTTCATTAGGTTGTGTCTTAGTATATACATGTTACTTTAGATCTAAGCAGATGTGACAGAAGGTAACAGGCTACGCTGTGGTGCTGCAATAGCAGCCTGTGCACCAGAAAGATTAGAAAATGCAGTGCTGTAAGCACATCGACTGGAAAGCAGAAAACAAACATAGTAACATCTACTTTTCTGACAGGAAGTCAAATAATTGGAGTCCACACATTCCTTCATTGCAAAAAATAAAACCCTGTTACTGCCATGAGAATAATAACGGTTTGCTTTTCTTTTTGGCTTGGCAGCAAGTGATTATCACCTTCAACAGAACTGAAGCAGACAGTGAGTACGTTGGATGTACAGGGAAAAGGAAAAAGTGACTAGGTGCTACTGGATTTCACACATTTTATTACTGCATGCAGTTTCATGGATTTAAAATGGAATCAATTTGCCTTTTCTGAAATCTGATTGCCATTTTTTTAATACTTTTTTTTTTTTTTAAACGAGGATGCTATGGGCTTTTTAGGGCATATTTCTTGATAATCAGATTGCCCTGGTTATTACAGTGCTATATTTCATATCTCTTGGACCACAGTACAAGATGTTCCATTTACTTAAATCTTCCTTGATGCTATCGGACTGAGAAAATTTACTTCAGTAGCCCTAAAAGCCATTCCACGAATAAGTCTTGATCCTGCACTCTATTATCTGTCCACATTCCATCAAACATCTGTGGAGAGGTTAAACAAAACGTAAGGACACCCAGGCCTTAGATTAGCTAGTAAATGTTACGTGGGAATTGACTTTTTTCTTTCCTCCTAGTATAACAAAAAAATTATGCCAGCAAGTCTCTTGGCTGTATCAAAACTAGGCTCACCTTCATGATTGCCAAATGGTTTTACAAACTCAATTATCAGTCATTTTAATTTCATCATATTTCACAAAAAAATGCAGAGGAGGACTCACATCTCAGAAGGGGATGCAGTACTGGTGTGGTCATGCAGAACCATTGTCCTTCAAAGTTATTAAAGCTGATCTGTGGGAGAAGGGAAATAAAATTAGGTCGTCTTAATTCAAAGCCCTATTTTATTTTCATTGTCACTTGGCTTTTGGTAATCATCAGCCTTATCCAAGCATCATATTTACATCCTCTCTCTCACTTGGTAATTATGTTTTCACAAACAAGCAGAAGTTTTGTTTTGAAAGGTTTTAACTGGCCAGCTTCTCATAAGTTTCAAGTAGACTTTTTCAGTGAAATTTCCATTTGACATTGAGTAATTTGGAGAAATACATAAGGAGTTACCATGCCGTCTTATGTCACCAAATGAAAGGCTAAATTTAAAAATGATTACGAAAAATGAGACATCCAATTATGAATTTGGTGACTGTGGCCACTTCAGTATGTTGTATATTTATGAGGATTTCTAAGAAACCTTTAGCATAGCCTAAAACTAAAGTGGGAGGTGGAAGCTTCTCTTTTGATAGTAGTAGTGGAGCTAGGTATGACGATGTGAATTTATAAGCACACTCATGCATATGACAGCACAAGAGGCATGGAGAGAGAGCGTAAGTGGAATTACAGTGAATTACCTTGGAGATTAAAGTGCATCAGATACTTACAGCAAGTGACATGGGCCCGTTCATTAGTTATGGGAAAAAAATTACCTCTGTTCCTTACATGAAGTAGCTCTCTCTGAGAGGTTTCAAGGACAAAATGAAAAGGGTTTGTTGGGTTTTGTCCCATCCAGTTCTTAATATACTGGCATGAAGAAAACTCAGGCTGCAGGGATTTTTGACTGGCAAGCTGCTGTTGTTTTATGGTACGATGAACTCCAACACTCCAAGCCCTATTTGTGGTACATATTAATAGGTGATACAGCTGGAATAAAGAAATGTTAGGCAAAAGCGTTCACAATTTTGTTGGCTTAGTGTAGCTTTGAGAGAGGAGAAGAAGAAAAAAAAGCAGAAAAAAATAGCTAAGCAATATGAACAAATTGTTAGCTACTACAAGGAAAAGCAATGTGAGAGAAGAATTTAAAAGACAAAAAAAGACCAAAATTAATCAATTCTTGATGTTTCCTTTACCAGTAGAGGAATTTTTGTGGTTATTCATAAATATTACCACGGAAACAACTAAATAAATAATGCTATTTCTTCCTAGTAGAAGGAAATTGTGACATGCTTTGTCCTATTGTCCCCAAACATATAACCCTTTCTGGACATAAAAACTGTAATATCTGCATTCTGTTATGCTTCAAAAAGGAGTGGGTTTTAGTAGTATTTTCAAATCTGCCACAGAAAAGTCAATTCTGACTTTGAGATATGAAGTAAATTTTAATCTAAAATCTGGACTCCTCTTTAAGTGCAGTATTACCTCTGTGGAACAGATAACTTCTTTAAATTAGATATCTCAGGAAATGTCTTTTATAATAATAATAATAAAAAATCTTTTACCATCTTAACCTCTACATTGATGCAGAGCTTATTCTAATCTACTTTTACCTCAGGTGTTAGAAGGATCTGCCAAAAAACAAAATGAGATTTGAGAAGCTGCACTACCCCTCCCCTAACCATGGATACCAGTGTCCACTAGATTTGACTGTTGCTGAGACAGAAAGCCAAAACATGTGGGAAAAAATAATGTATTTTTTGCTTTTTCCTATAAATCTATCCTTTTGCTTAATTATAAAAGGACAAGCAGCTAGGCTCTTGGAATATAGCCACATAATCTCATCCTTTATTGCTATTTACGAACAAAACCTAGTAAATGGTTTAGATTCTGGAGGTTTAACATAACTAATTAAACATGAGGCAAACCTTAAATTTCAGATGTGTTACACTGGTTCAACTACTTTTTGGGACTGCTAGTCAAGGTTTTACAAAAGAAGACACAGGTCAGAAACTTCATTTTGATAGAAGTAGGTAGTTTCATATTTAGTGTGCTGAAATCCAGGACAGAGAACAGCTGTTGGTTCAGGCTCTTCAATTCATACGCCTAAATTTCTTAAATCTTGACCAATCTGCATGCTAGACAGTGACTGAAACCCAGAGCCTAGAACTCTAGATCCACAGGCAACCCTGGTTTAAGCAGGCTGCTGCAGAGACAGGATTTGTGCCTGCAGCCTCAGTGAGTGGCAGGAGAGAGTAACAATCCTCAGCGACTATGAGAAACCGGAATGCTTGCGTCACAGACGCAATTTCTTGCTCACATGGGCTTTGTACAGCAGACTACGCTGCTGTCAAATGGAAAGCAGTCTTACATTTCTCAGTCGTGTTGGCAAGTTGAGTGGGAGAGGGTAGAAATATGTTGTCTTCCTGAATGCTCAGGTCATGTCTATGGAGTTGCTGAAGAGTAGCAGGAGGATGGCTGGAGAAATTCTAGTTGACTTCTAGTTTGATGACAGGAGGTCCTTGGGGTACTTGCTTTCTCTACAGGGCTTTCTGTGAAGAAAACCTGGTTGAGAATGCAGCTATAGAGTCCTGCTGAAGTTAGGAAGGAACAGGAAAAATGTCATGTACGTCTTCAAAGACAGCTCTTTAACACTTTAAGAGAAAAGATTCCTTCACTGCATCATCACTGTACCATTTAAATTTAAAGAATGTGTTCCATCTTTTTTAAGTTTTGTAAAAGAAAAACTTATTTATTTGGTTTGTGCTTCCCACACACAACACAATGAAAACAAGCAAACAAAATACAGAAAGTGTGCCTGATTCAAATCTTGCTGTGTCCGTCACATCGTGTTGTAGCAGGGAAAACTGTAGCCTGAGACAAAATATTCACTATCTAGCATGTGGAGATTCACTTGATTGGTGTTTGCCATGTTCAAAGCTGAGGTTTTGATCATTTAAACACCAGTACCACTGGCTGCACACAAACTATTCAGAATCCTTTCACAGAGTTGGCAGAAACCAAAGAAAAACATTTTTCACAGTACTGCTATCAATCAATTAAGCCTCTTGCACCCCAAAGGCAAGCTCATGCCTTTGGATTCATCCTGTCCCAAACAGATTTCCTCACTGCCAGCCTCAAACAGAACCCAAGAATGTCTTGCGTGCATTGATCTCAGTTATGATTGCTGTTCTTCATGTAGGAATGTTGCCTCTATTAGGGAGAAATACCTAATTTTTTTTCCCTAGATATAAGGTCCTCTTCTTCGGTTGCTTGTTGCAGTCCTTAAGCTACAGTAAACAGTTTGCCTAGGACATTAACTGACTCCATCTACTGTCTGGGTAGGCACCAATCAAGTCTGGGTATGTGCAAGGACAATTCTAATCAGCCTTTTTCCAGAACTTACCCAGCACCTCTGCACTTGGTGAAGAAATCCATGAGTTTCAGCAAGCATGATGGGTAATAGCCCTAAATAGATAATTTTCTTTGTTCCTTGATTTCATTTAACAAGACAGAGAAACAGGAACATTCCACCAAGCATTTCTTTCTGTCGTGTAAGTGGCTCAAATTCCTCCATTTCTAAAATGAGGAGATACAAAATGGAACAAGCTCTGTGAGTTCATTAGCTAATGTCCATGGCTTGTCCACGGACTGTCACTGTATAGCCATCCTTGTTTCGTCCATTAATTTAATCATGTCCATGACACCTTCAGGGCACCAGGTAGCAGAAGCCTAATGAAAGCCTTTCTGAACAATTTCACTCACTTATTGTCTCCTGACGCATCCAAACAACCTTATAGCCCAATTGGAGCTCATACTGGTCTTTAAAGTTAATGAGTAGACATTCAGTGTTTTTGTGTATCTATATATGTGTGTGTATGGATGTGTATATATTTTACACAAATACTGGCATTCTTTTAAAAAAATATTAACACATTAAGTGCCTGGGCGTCACTGTAGTAACAGGAGTATTAGATTTAATTAGATAGAAAAATAGAAACTGGAATCTGGTTAATAGCTTCAAAAGCTGATATTAATTGGCTTATGACTTGGAGCCTGAGAAAAGAGTTTTTTCAGACATTCATTTAAGTGAACACTGAATAATTCAAAATAACTTTGAGAATAAAATAATTAGACAAATAATAGACAAAGTCAATAATGTGTGATCATCACAAATGACAAATGTATGAACAATGAAACAGTGTTATTCTTTGAGTTCTACTTAGATGCAGAGAGTTCCTGTGTATCCATCAGTTTAATTGTTTATTCCAGTCATTGCATTCATTCAAATGTATAAGAAAGCAAACCATTGATTTACTGCTGTCAAGGAGTACTTAGTGCAGCAGTTTAAACAAAGCATGGCTGTCTCTATATATAATTCATGTTTATTATAAATGTAAAGAAGGCAAATGCTACAAGAGTATGTGTAGGCTCAGCTACACAATGTAAATTCCTGTTGTTTTTGGAGTGTAATAAATACAATGTTTACCTGTAGAAACAATCAAACAGAAATTTCCTGCACTGAATAGGTAATTTCCAAAAGGAGAGAGAGTGTTATTAAGAGCATTCTCCAACCACTGATTGCTTCATTCTAAAGTAAAGCACATCATTTGGTATTTAAAAGCTGTCTGGATTTGCTGCTTTGTTCTTAATATGCTCAACACATTTGCCTCACAAATCTTCAAATGGATCTAAAACGTGTCCTTGATTATTTTTTGCTGGGATAGCACTGACTGAGAGAATGCACAATGGTGCAATCTTTCCCCCCTCGCTCAGAACCCCGCTCTTCCCTATTGAGCTTGTTGTAATTCAAATAGTGTTCAGATATAAAAAGGGCATTCAGAGCCTGTCACTCTCACAGCCCCGACTGCAGGGCTGAGTTATATTTCGGATTTAGGCTAGTAATATATCAGTGGTTATGTCAAGTCTTCTTTAGAATTTTGAACTTGTGGTTCACTCCATTTCATTAGCTGATGTTTTCTCCTTTCCTGGCTGTAAGCACCATGTTATAGCAATGAACTCGCTCTCTTTCCAGGAGTCTGTAATGCCTTCGCTGGGTAGCCCCCACTTCTTTCTTATCCTAATAAAAAGTAGAAAATCACTTGGGCTTTGTTCCTCAATTACATATTCACCATGTAACTCTGGCATACGAAAAGTAAAGTTCTAGGTGCACGTTTCTAATTAAAATACTATTCCAATTACTAACTAGAAATCAGAATCCTACTGTGCAGTGGTTTATTATGAAAGATAGCTGAAAAAAGTAACACAGGGCAATGCATAGCTCCTT
>VZZY01017460.1:99502-129398 GCA_013400335.1 Eurystomus gularis
TTTTTTTCCCAGTGACTTCAGCAAAATAATAGGCCCAGAACACCAAGCTATTCAGAGACAGCATATCAGAGTGAATGAGACTTGTATAAGTCCCTTGAAGGCATAATAATGATAGTGCTTGTTAAGGTCACCATTTTCATTTCAAATTACAGCAACAGCTATTTAAAAAATACATTTACAACCAAGAAGAACTTGGAATTAGCACAGTGTTGCAGCGTATTTACAGATGTTATGTCGTGTCATGCCAACAACTTTGAAAGTAAATAATTTCAACCGCCTAAAACACAGAAACCCATTTAGAGATCTATCAACCCAAATGTTCTGGATAACAGAAGTTACCGATCATTATCCAACCACCAGTGTAGATAGGCTCTATGCTTTTAGAGAAATAGTTGCTGTGGTAATTCTTGTCTATTTCTTTGCCTGCAAGGTCTTAAAAAAATAATAAATCTGATCTTGAAATAAATAAGGTTTGAACTTCTCTTATACTTTATTATAATTCTTAGCAGATTAGACTTGGTAAGACTCTTAGCATTTTAAATCTTAAAATACAGTCTTTAAATAAGCTTGTCTTTGCTGACCTGTCACCTTTAAGTTATTTGCAGAGAACTTTGATTAAGTAGCATTAACTAAGTCTTCTCCTTAAATGATTTGAAAAATGTAACTCTAAATAGGTCACTTTTAAAAAAAGCTTTTTGAGCTACTTTCCTCAAGTCTCTCCCCTATGGATAGTCCTAATAGGTAAAGCTCTGTCTGCATTTGCTACGGGTTGCAGCCTTTACTGGCAACAAAGTCAGTGCGTTCAGTCAGACAGATTCCTACAGACACCTCAGCGCTTTCATGTGGGACCTCCGTCTCTTGGAAATGATACTGTATTGTACATGGAAGGCACCTTCCTTACTCCTACTCCTACAACAGCTGAAAGATTTTGACTTCCGCAGAGCACACACAAAGCTCTCTGCAAACCTATTTAATCAGTGACTGAGGTAGCCCTCCTCAGCTAGAGATTGTGCCAATAGATTTTACATTGCTTTTATCATTTGTACTTGCTGCTAAGAACTTCCTGTTTTACCAAAACACATTTGTGATTCTCACTCAGAAAATAGTTATTTTTCTGTATGACCAACCTGAAGTGCTATTTTTGTGTTTTCCACTTATGGTTGGGGAGAATAGCTAATTGCAGTCTAATAAATATACAAAGACAATAACGGTTTTGGATGGTTTATGTTTCCAAAGCTCTTTGACAATCTACAAGCACAGAGTATCATCTTCACACCCACTATATGAATTTAAACAAGGCTGCAGAACTGGTCTGGTCAGCTTGGGAAGCACACCACTTTCAAATGGTGTTCTCCAGCATGGTAGAAAAAAGCTTGGGAGCAGAGTAGCATCTTCGTGTTCTCACATTCTTGTTTTTGACAGTAGCATTCAAAAAGAAATTTTTTCATACTACTTTATTTTTTAAATTGCAGAGATAGCCTAGGCTATCTTGACCTTCTGTAATTATTTATCAAGTCACATTCAATAGTCAGTCACCACCACCAGCCTTCAGCCACTCCTAAGGAGAGCAAATATTTATGAATCTTTCTAAAGTAATATCTAATATTAGGCCCCTGCTCTGACAAACTGGTGACCTAGAATTGAAAAGCTTTTGTGATACTGTTAATTCCCTTAGTCCCAGAATCTCCTGAAAACTACCTGTTAGCAAGGGAAGACTGAGTGATACATGATTTCATTAGCAAATACCTTTCTCTTACCTTTGAGAATTGCATATACAGCTAAAATTTTCCATTTCAGTTTATGTGGCTGGTATATCACACTTCATTCTGTTAGGTCATGCATTGGGAAGTAACCTACAGCAAAAGCAGAGCAACTAGACATATTTACTTAGCAATAAAAACACCCTTCTTCTTGGAATGTATTCAGCTGACCTTTATGGTCTTGTTAACTCAAGAAGGGGATGTTACTGAGATTTTTTTTTTAGATGCAATCATTGCTTAAACATGACACTTAGGACTCACAGGTGAGATGCAGTAAGGCACCTTTTTCCAACCACTGAGCAGTTTCTTTTTCTGCTGTTCCTAAACAGATCTTGTACACAAGAACCTCTGTAGAGGGTGCCACAAATTTTCAGCCTGTAGGAAGTTTGAGCTGTTCAGAAGACTAGCACTAATAAAATCTAAACACTTATAGTCAAATCTTATTCCTGATGCTGCTAAATGGGAACTTACAACTTAACATAATAGGCAATTTAGCATATAAATGTGCCCCATAAAAGCAGGATGTTGGCAGTGCAAACTATAAATGTTAACCTTTGGGCAAGCTGTTACAAATGTGCTACAGGCTCTTGCAATTTTAATGAACTTGTTTGCACATACAAGGTTTGTTTTGTACTAAACACTAGGATACACACACCCAGTAAGTGGAGCATCTTCAGAAATCCAGACCTGTGGGAGTTTATCATGAAGGTCTAGCCTAATGATTTGTGAGCTAGCATTTTGGGGGTTTTTTTAATCTTTTAATCTTGTCATTTTGAAGCTATGCCCTACTCATCTCTTCTCAGAGGTTTATACCTGCAGGGAAGGACGATGGCATTTTTACCCTCAGAAATGTGACTAAGAAACAATACATAACTCTCCCAACAGTGTTAGAGAAGATAGGAAGTATTTTATAACCACAGGGGTTTGTGGGCAACACTTAGATCCTGGACAAGCACAGTTGTTAATAAATGTAATTTTCCTGAGTTATTATTTCATTATTTTTGTTAAGTTCCTGGAAAGGCAGAGCATGTTGAAAATGTGAGAAATCTATAGTAATTTCAAATCTAAACCAGGGCTAACAGTTATCTTATGAACTAATACACTCCCGTGACCTTTTCTTCAAAGTAATTTGGGTGTGATGAATCAATGGCTAAGCACCCTCAAAATCAGATAATCCTGCAGAGCAACCAAATTAAGTTGCTCCATTTCAGGGAAATGCTTGCAAAAACACACATTTTCAGGCAGCTTTGCTGGTCACGAACACAATACCTACAATCCAGCTTTGATGGTGAGTATGCTTTAAGTCCAAGTCTCTCACGTTGTTTGGTTTTGGTAGGCCACTTCATTCCAAAGCAGAATTATTCAGAGCTACTCTTTCAAGCTAGATGTGTGAAAGATGAATCATTTAAAAAAAAAAAAAAAACAAACCCATAAAAAAAGATATTTCACTTCTATCTGACTTCACTGCCAAATTTTCTTCACCTTACACCCTATGATTGCCTCCGCAAAATATCAAGTTTTCAGTTTGCATTCACACTGTTTAATAACATGTTGTCTGCTGAAACATGCATAGCTAAGAACCTTTTTATTTGCTTATTCCTTGATATAAAGAAAAGGAACTCAGAGAACTTTCTTTCTATTTGGTTATGAGATTCTTTTTCCTTGGTTAACCTTAACCACCAACAAAGCATGAATCTAGGTTGTAAAGAGAGTTCAGAGACAAAAAAGTACTTATCAAGTATTTCTCATCTCTCTAACAACTCATTTTATTCCTCATTGTGACTATATGTACCTGCATACACATAGGCAACAATCTGGAGACTCATTAAGACATAAGGCAACAAGAAAAAGGGAAGTTTCATAATGACTTACATTATTATAAAGCCTAAAAAAGTATATGTATGTAGTAATTGGAAAGTTAAAACATGAAAGAGAGAGAACGTGTAGGAAGTGTAAAGTCACTGGAAGTTTGCAGTTTTAGAGGCACAGCCAGTGAGGAAAGTTTCTCTAATGTTATCCTTCTATATGCCATGTACTGCACTCGGTTTGGATCCAAAAATATGTGAAAATATTCCACTTCTGGTTTACTTACACACAAGCTCAGAATAAGAGCTTCATGTACAGGTCCCCATGAGCACAGGACAACCTGTCTTTACGTGTCTCTTTCCCCATACAAATCTATAGAAAACTTGCTGAAGTTCTCCAAAGGTGTATGTGGCGTTTTTTGCATTTTGCTATAAGAAACATGTATTAGGTCACGTTTCCTAATTCAAGCAAGCAACCAGGAGTCATCTTCTATCTAACCCAAGCAAAACTAAAAAGTAGCCCTCCAAAACCAAAACATTACATCGCTTTAAAAGCATGCATTGGCTACCTTACAACAGTTGTACTTGTAGAGTTCTATTGCTTTGCAGCACCATTGCCCTCTAAAAGAGAAAGGCTGCATTTCTTGGGGAAATAAGCCATCTGCTATGACTCCCAGATACTCATCTGAGCTTAGGTAATAGGTACACTGGCTGTGAGGGTAGAACTGTCTGCTTCGGACATAATTTTTTTTTTTACCACCTAGAAACACAAGCAAATCTTCAGTTATGATGCAAATTCTTCTAATAGCAGAAATAAGTAATATAATTGTTCAGATTCCAGTATGTCCCATACTGTAATCTTTGCTTTTTACTGCTGGCCTCAATGACAGCACACAAAGAAGTTGATGTATGTCACAAGTAAGAATAAACACGAGTAAATTGAAAATAAAGCAATTCCATATTCCTTATCTAGTTATGAAAGAACCTGATGTCCTATTAGTTAGCTAAGAATTAACTTAATTGACTAGCTTTCCTGTAAGCCGGACCAAATAACTTTTTGTGGATCAGATTTGCTTGATTGGTATGCACAGACTGTATCGCTTTAGTAACAAAATATTTTTACCCTTGGGTACAAGTGCAGTACAATCAGGAGATAAGAGTGCTCTTCATATATCTGTTCCAAAGGTAGCATTTGTCTAGCACATGCACATCATAATAGTTTTGTGATCTTGGTAGCAAAAGGTTCCCTCTGGGTTGTAAAGGCCTGCAGAGATCCTAAGTACACACTCAGAGCGTCACTTTTATAGCCACCCTGTGTGCGTGTGCTTTGTGACACTGGCTTACTGCTACATTCCCCAGTTGCACAGTGGCTATCTGAAAAGCAGCACAGAAACTTGAATTGTGGAAGTACCTCATTACTTTTAAACAGCCCACTTATTTAAACCAAGCATTCTGTATAAAATAAGACTGCAGAAGACACAATATTTGTATTACCTTTCTTCCGCCTGAGTTATCTGGAAGAAATTTAATAATTTAAAAAGAAAACAAAAACAGTGTTTTCAGTATATTTTCAGAATTCAGACTCAATACTGATAATCAGAGGTTCATTCATTTAAAAATTCATCTTGGTTCATTTTAAAATTATTTCATAGTAGTATGATCAAATTGAATTAATACAATTAATATCATCATACCCTACTACATATAAATATTCTATAACACACTGGTCAAAAAGATGAAACATTTTAGATTTGAATTTAAAGAACAGAACTTCACCTACATGGTTGGTTGCTTTGTTTCTCTGTATTATGCCAGCTTATGCACTGTTAAATATATGCTTGCTCTTAATTTTCTGTAGAAAACAATGAGGAAAGTTATTTGCATAACTGTAAAAACAAAACCTGTTCAAGTCATTAGTATTGAAAAATATTCATGTTCATTTAAAATTACCCTATGAAATGTACAGTTCAGTGCTTTCCAGCTGAAATTTCTTGGTTTAACTTAATCAAATCTAATGGTGCAAAGGTGATTATATGTCTTCTTCTAAATTCAAAAATGTAATAAAACTGCTTACATTAGGAAGACAATTTATTATCTGTAAAATGACAGAAAAAGGTAAAGAAAAAGCAATTTGTGGTGGAGCCTTTCATGCTTATTGTATTAGTTGCAGCAGAGGTTAAAACTCATCTTCTAAAACTTACAGAAAGGAGAAATCTTGTCAATACATGAGATGGAACATGTATGATAAGGTAGAAATTGTACTTCTTGCCTTTGTGTAGCTGTATTTATATAGCAGATGGAAATCCATTCCTTTGGTGTTATTCCAGTAATCTTATGTTTTATGATATGAGGAGTTATCCTGAAGTATGGAAGGAAAATCCTCGAGGTTGAATTCTCTTTTTTCAGCTTGTATCCTGTTATGATCCCTTAGGAAAAAAAACTGCCCAGTCGCATTGTGGCTCCACTATGGCAAAGACAGAATCAGGACAGGAATATATTTCTTATTGCTTCTGCTAGTCTTGCAGAAGATACTGAGTGTCAGTAAGACTTGAAGACCACACAGAGCATACAGACCCTTGGATGAATGGCAGAAGAAGCACAGCTTCTTCAAGCCTCATTAGTTATCCCTTTTTTGAGAACGATTAGTATGTTGAGTACAAAAAAATTCAGAGATAATTTTCAGATACACATTTTCTGAAAACATCTCAGCAATGTTTCCCAAAAAAGGGAAAAACATTCTTTGTCATTTTCTGGTTTAGGAAATCCAGCACTTTCTTGCCATATTACATCTGTAGCACTTTCACTATACTTGCCTAAAATATCAGAAAATTGTGAACCTGAAATAGAGCAGCCTATCTTTGGCTCATATTACTGTAATATTTATGGTTTTGTCTATATTCTCCCTATGTGCCCAAGTTTGTTTGTGCCTTTGGCCCCCAGCCTCTCTCATCTTTCTGTTCCATGAAAATTGTATGTTAAGATTCACAGGGAGATTGAGGATGATGCTTGACTGAACCCGACTGAGCTGTTGTTCAGATTTTAAAATTTATTAAATTTTGTTGATTATCTGCAGATATATTCTCAATTTTTTTTCCTACCTTAGTAAAAGATATTTAGCAAAGCCTTCAGAACTCTAAGGTAGTTGTCAGCTGTGTGAGTTCTCCTCCTTTACTCCAAACACCTCCATACTGTCGCTCACCAAACGTAGTCAGATTTGTTTGTTATTACAGCACAGTGTGTGTTTGTACACCCAAACAGAGCAGCTCTTTCATGATCTGATTATTCAATGGTACTTTTAACTCTCTTTGTTTTCAAAATATGTTAATGATAAAATTCAGAAAGAAAATAAACTGTCGTACTGTATACATGTGTGATTTCATATTGAAGTGCAGAAAAAAAGTCCGTGCAGTGGACCACACTCTAAATGACGTTACCCACTGACTTTGTGATGCCACTTCCTGAATCTTACGTAACATTCAGTGAATCAGCCACTGTTACTGCTGCATTAGATGTAATTTCCACAGCATCCAGCACATCACTTCAATCAAGATGCATCACCTTTCAAGCCAGAAACACCACCTGATTGAATTATGTATATTAAGAATCAAATCTAATACATAGTATATTAAATCACTTGATGAAATCAACTTGTGCATTATAGAATAATGCAGTGACATCCTTGTCTGAATTGCCTGCATCTTTATGGAAGCTTGTTCATGTGTAGTTTCCTTACTGGAATTTTATAATTAAGTCCTTCAATGAGACTGATATAACTGTAACTTTACAGAGGTATAAGAGCATATTCATCTAGATACATTCAGGAATATTGGTTTAAAAAAAAAATATATTTTCAACTGTGCAACTATTTTACTACCAAACATGCCTCAGTGACTCCTTGTCTAACATGACTAGATTTTTTTCCCCCAAAGTGCTGATAATCTGTTGCCAAGCTTTCCTTTCTACTGTCTGGTACCATTCAATAAAGTACATTCATTTTACTCACGCAAAAACCTCTGTGAGATTCTGCTTATTACAAAAAGGGTTTCTGAATGTATTTGGCTTCACTTTTATGATCCTCTTTCAGGACTAGCATCTGCGTCTAGATATCCCAGAACAGTGATAAATAGAGCCAAGGATTGTTTATTACAAACATTTGCTATCTTGAATATGCTGCCATCTCATTACAGCGTTTCAACTTCTCCATGGTCACGTCCCATATTTACACTCTACTGCCTTCATGGGCCACTGATATTTAAGGTGGTAGAAAGCAGAGTGGAAGGACACCATTTCTAATACTTCTAAGTATTCTCATAGCATTAACACCAGAAACTGATGTCCCTGTGTCAAAAATTTAAAAGTTCCTGATTTTAGGATTCTCAGACAAAGGTGATTATGTTTAAAGCCTAGAACAGAGATAAAAGTTTATGATAGTCTGGGTCACCTGACCTTCTGGGAGCCGTCAGCTAACCAATGCATACAGACAGTGGAAATTATGGATTGCTTTTGCCTGAGACTCCCAAAGCAAGTTTGAGGGCACTAGAGCACCATAAGGCCTATCAGAAATTTCATACGAGAAGGTACAGTATGACTTTTTTCCTGTTGTGGTCTCTATAACGTCATTTTGTCCTTTGTGGTATAAATGAACACGACAATTTTTACCTATGTAGCTCCATACAGCCTCGATGGAATACTCACAGGTAGATAATCAGGACATACTCTGTATGCAACTCTTATTTTAGCTGTAATATCAATGAGCTCTGTGAAGAACTAAGTTTATTATCGTATATAACTAGTAATGAAATTATAGTTAATTCTGGAATTCCTTAAATAGATGAAGAAATTACTCCAAAAATAAAGTAAGAGCAAATTTCAGACCTGAAGTGAATCAGCTGTCTGAAGTCTGCCTGGCAGCTGATTGAAAGTAGCATTACTTAGAGGCAGCGAACAAGGCCCAGCTGTTTCACACCACTGGCTGCCTGCATGGTGGGTGGAATGGACCCTGTGCGAGTTTACAGGTTGACAATGAACTGGTCCAACTGCGTTGGCTCCCTGGCTGCCCTCTCTGACAACTAGCAGGATCCCAAAAGACTGAATGAAATGAACCCACAGAAACCTATCAATAAGGCTCAACAAGGGCAAATGCAAAGACATATCATTCAGACATTACAACCCCATGCAACAGTACTGGGAGGCCATCAACTGTCTAGTAAGCAGCTCTGCAGGAAACAATCCAGGGGTCCTGGTAAGAAACACTGAAAATGATACAGCAGTGTGTCCTTGTGGTAATGAACACTAACTTCATATGATGCTGTGTTTGCAAAAGCATAGCCAGTGGGTCAAGAGAAATGCTTCTTCTTTTACCTGGCATTTGTTGGACCACACTTTGCCCAGTTTTGGGCTCTCAGTACCTTGCAAAACTTTTTTAAAATGAGAGATCTAATACCTGGTTTGAGTTACCTAGCGAGTAATTCATACGGAAGACAGAGCGAGACTTCCCAGAGACGCAGACTAAGACTAGTGGCAATAGACATAAATTGTAGCAAAAGGAAGTTTTTATTAGAGCTAAGCAAAATTTTCTTCATGCTGAAGGTGCTCAAATGCTAGAACAAGGGCCCAGAGAGGATGTGAAATCTTCACTATTTCAGATATTCAGAACTCAACAGGAAAAAAGCACTGAGCAACCTCACCAATCTAAGCCTTATTTTTAAGGGGATAGACCAGATGATGGCCCAAGGTCCTTTCCAACCTAAATTATTCTATATTTCTGTGGTTAAATAATGCTGTAGCTACAGATTGTTTGTTTGTTTGTATCTCCAGCCAGAATTCTCTTACCAGTTACAGATTTTCCCAGTGATGTTTGTTTGGTCTGGTTTCATTTCTTTTCCACCGGGCTGGGGTGCCAATTTTTTCTGTTCAATACCCTTAGCATCTCTTTCTCAAAATACGAATCTGGTGCCAGGAACATTCTTCAAAAGACATTGACTGACTGAAATTATTCCATATTACCAATTTCCAAGGAGGATAACTCATGGCAAATATGATGTTTTCCCCATAATTCCTATAACCTATTTCTCCAAGATGCAAATAAATGCTGTCAGAACAACGAATAAACTGTTCTTCCAGAATGTGAAAGGTGCAATCTTTCTACATTATACTATCTCACTCTCTAAGGAGCGAAAAAGGATTTGCTTCAGTAAAGAAAGCACTCTGTTATATGACTTTCTCTTTTGTAGTCTCATATCTTATGTTTCAATGGGTAAACTTTGCAAGTCTGATTTATATTCAAGTCTAAAGTTATGTTTTGTTGCAGTAAAATCAAAGGAAGCAATGACAGATTGATCTATAGAAGAACAGGTGGGAACTGAACAGACCTTATTAATCTTTTTTAACTACTTGGTGGCACTCACGTGCCATTAATACAGGGAGTGAATTTTATCTCCGGCATGTACAGTTAACCTTGAATAGGATTTAGATTTCTGAGCACTAAATGTAACTGTTTCTCAGTTAGTAACTTGGCCTTTTTTGATAATTCAAAGATTTTGATAACATCCCTTTATCCTCAGTGTTCTCTGCCCAGCTGAGCAATGTTTAATGTGTATCCCCTTCTGAGACATCCCTTCCCATGTTTCACATCTGAGACAGTGGGATGAACTCCCTTTGTGGAAGAGAGGCCTTCGGAACTAAACTTTCAGTCACTTCAAGCTGCTATCTAAGGTATTTTAGCATTTTTGTGCTAAGGTATTGTGCATTTTACAGTGCACAATAAAGAATATCTTCCTGTCAAAGTGACTTTACTTCAGTTTAAGGCATAAAAATCAATTGAGATAAATATAGGTTAACTAAGAATGGCATTGAAGTCTAATGACTACAAAAGAATGGGAGGATCCTGTGTTTACGCACACACTGTGTATTTTTCCATGAAATTGTTTTGTGTAAAATGCAAACCATGGAGCACAGACGGACATGCCTCTGCTGGCTCTCTTTCGCTGCCCACCCAAGAGACCTGAGTATAAAGCTAACCTGTAAATGGTGTCAGAAACGCCAAAGTTTACATTACAAGTATGGCATAAATGTTAGTCAACTGTCATTGTGCATGTTAAACAGTTTTTACCTATAACTACTTAAATTTAACAAAGTTCAGAGTGTTACCAAGCAGTATCTTCACTACTTCACTTAAGTCCTTCTGCTTAGGAGGACAATGTATTTGTTTTCTAACCAGGCACTGAAAAATGCAAGTAAAATTTTGCCGTCTTACACAAAAGCTATACAGCCATGTACGTAAAGGCAACATTATGCTGGTTAACCAGCCTTCATCCTGTGAGAAGATGAATCAAGCTGAAAGAGATGCTATGGAGATGTGGTGGCTAGGAGGAGAAATCATCCCCAAACTATAGTGCTAGTTTGCTTTTTATACTAGATTTGCTTCCTGAACTGCTTATTCCTGCATGAAAATGCTCAGGAGCAGGGCAGGAACTGAAGACCTATGTAAGTTACTGATTGCTGTTGTCCTGCAGCATTTTGAAAAATGCATCTACTGCTGTTAATGCCATTAAAAGAATTTAACAAATTAATGTAATAAAATTTAATTATCTTGATTTGAGTGTGTCTCTAGTTGCTGCATTTACATGAAAGTGCTATAAGGCTCATTATCTTAAATAAACTCCTTATTTTCTACTCACAGTTGCTAGAAGTGTTGTTCCAGAATCAGCAGCACCAAAATGAACATTGCATTCACTTCCGCATGGTTACAAGCCTTCAAGCTTCAAGGCTGTGACCTTCATGCCATGGCTGAAGAAGAATCGTATTTTTATAGGACTACAAAATTGGTATTGCTAGTAACAGGCCACAGGCCTTGTCCCCAGTTTGCAAAGCGTTAGGATTGAGGCAGGCCAGGCTCTGGCCAAACTTCACATGAACTACCCAGAGGTTTGTTTTTTCTCAGCTTTGCTGCTATAGCAATTTTTCTAAAGACCTAGTGGCTACACCTGATATCTTTTGGTAGTCTTTATATGGTACAGCCTTTATTTTTATATAGATAATAATAACAAGTAGTTCAGTTATTCTGTGTGCTATGAGATATTTATGGCTGCAGGAACACAGGCTCGCTGTGCTAGCAGAGGCGCTCAGAAGCAGGGACAGGCTTAGGATGACAACCAATGGGCACTAGTTAGCCCTGGATACTCTATTATATGCAAGCTTCTAAATTTCTACCCCTTTTTCTGGCATTTTGCTCACCTTTCCACTTCCCTTTGGATGTCCTAATGTTGACTTCAGTCTGGTTGGGGGAGTGGGGTATGGTGTTTCATCGGCATCCTAAATCCTGTGCCCTAGGGAGTATGATGTTGATGTTGACTGTTTCTTTATCCTTCTCTCCTTTATATTTCTACTCACCTTCTCCATTTTTTAGATTTTCTAACGTGCTTTCACGTCTTGGTCATTTTTCATTGACCTGCAGCTGCAAATTACATCCAAATATATTAAATATGTATGTCTAACATATATTAGATATTTGTTCTCTTCTACCCATGAAATAGTCCTGCCCAGTTCCAGGTCTGCATTTCTCTAACTGACCATCTGATTATATTGTATGTTTCCTACCTGCAGAAATCCAGATGAGCTTCTTGAACTAGCTAACTGAATAGTTATCCTCAACTCACGAAAGATTAAAAAAAATTGATTAAGGATTTTGTTTTGCAAGCCAGAGGAGGAAGAAGTGTAATAATAAAAAGAAAACTTCTTTTATTGTGCACGTAAGTCCTTCAAAGCCAAAGACTGACTTTAAATAGATGAGAAACCAGATTTTCTGCTCTCAGATTCCATTGGTGAAACTTTCACGTGACAGTGTTCCATTGTAACAATTGTAGTCAATCACTCAGCAGTAGGAAATTGGTCTGAATATCTGACAAAACAAACTTACCATTTTCTAGCCACTCCTAATAGCTCAGGAGACGGCTCTGTGGTTTGCATCAATATTGCAGTTCATAAGTCTCTTTCAATACCATGTCTTTCCAAGATGAGGGGTACGTATTTGTTTTTTCTAAACTACCATCACTCACCAATAGTCCTTCCCATGGGACCTGAATGATGGTAAATATTAGTCAAGTGAGTGTCATTTAGTTTATTGTGTCTGAAGGTGGACACATTATTATCTTTGGTGACAGCAAAGTTAAATTTAGCCCATGCTACATTTTTCAACTTCTGTAGGAGGATTATTAGTCTAAACAAAAACATAACTTTTTTTAAAGAGAATTGGCTTCTTGCTTTTTCTCTGTATAGCTTCTTAGTATGCTGCATTTTTTCCTTTTGAAATTAATGTCATTAAACAACTATTGTGCATATATGTTACACAAATATCACAGAATATAAAGTGGATTGCTGATTTTAAAAAAAAGAAAATGGAAAACAGATCTGTGTGTCTGTCAATCAATGAGTTAAACAGATTTAATTACACTACTTACAGAGAATAAATTTTTACCATAATCTGAACTACCCTTGATCTTGTTCTCCACTCTTAACAATCATATGTTGTTATAACTTTACTAGAATAATGACAGACAAAAACAGTCTTAAGGCCATAACAATTTAATTTAACATGTTAGACAGTAGTCAAATATCTTCATGCTGTTATCAGAATCATTAATATGCTACATGAACACACAAACAACAAAACTTCCTCATTTATTCTCCCTGCATATCAGCAGGATTAATGTCAAATACTCTCCAGCTTCCTGAGCAAAAGGTTTCTTGTTTTCAATGTGACAAATGAGAAATAAATCTCAGCCTGAACTTTTTCATGGGCTGATTATTTTATATCATGATTTGTATTTTTTTTGACAGGCCCAAGTTCCAGGTGGACCAGAAGTAATACCAGTCACCCATCCACATTGGCAGAAAGGCAGCAGAAGACTACAAAATGCTAATTCTCAATATTCCGTTCCCATCTCTGTAAAATTCAGGCTTTGCTCGCTGTACTCTATGAGTTACAATTGTGACCTGATTCTGATAAAATAAAACTAGAATGTGTGGTAAAACTTTCCCTGACATGCTTTAGGATATTTCTTTTATGGTGCAGAGACCTGTGGAAATGACCACTCTTCTTATGGGCTATCAAGTACATGAATGCACATTATCAGGGACTGTGACATAGCATCTACATCTTGGAAAAGTGAACAGTAAATCTATTTGCTTTTTCTGTAGAGGATAAAATGAGGTCCTCCCTGTCTGGTCTTCAGAAACATGCACAAGCACTATTAACATGGTTCTATCACTTAATGTAGGGGTTTATTAAAAAGCTATTTTCTTAAATTATGCCCGGAGTCTCTAATTTCACAGAACTGCCTAGACCTAACCATGACATGAGCTAAAAATGGTATCTGGAAGAAACAAATTGTGAGACAAATTCAAATCATTAGCCCAGGATTAAAATAATCATTTATTGGTGTATAAGAACTTCTCTTAGCCAGAACTATGTCACGCAGCTAGGAAAACCAAAGGGAACCATCACATATTAAACAAAAGACCAAATCCTTCACTTTCCCAGCCTTACAAACTGTATGCCACAAGAACATTTTTATGCAGAAAGAATCCACAACTAGAGTAAAGGAAATCAATTATTTATGCAGAGGTTTTTTTCAGATCATTTTGCTTTTCTTCAGAGATCGGACTAGAATGGGAAAGAGGAATAATTTTAAGCTAAGGAGTCTTAAGGCTTCTCTGCTAGGAATTCCCAACATTATTCATCTTCTCTTGCAAGCAATACAATTTTGCTTTGAAATAAATTCCCCTTTAGTGTCATCTTCCTTCTTCGGGGAGCCTTTAAAGCAGTTCTAAGAGTCACATTCTACATATTCAGTAGGAGGAAAAAAATTATCTAACTGTGAATTTACTAATGCCGAGAATAACACCTCTAAAATGAAAAAAAGCTTATCTGCTACCTGTTGCCAGAGACAAGGCTACAACTTTCAATTCAGCTGGAGTAGATAAAATGCTGTTTATGAGCTGAGTGCAACTATTCGGAATAATCATAGCAGTTACAACAGAAAAGAGAAGACACAAAGAGAACTGGAAATTTCTTCCTTTCTGACTCACCCAATAGCAAATCTCACCATACCATTCTGATTTCCAAGCTGACACATGCAAGATTTTTGATGGCTAAATACAGTCATCACACAGCCCCAGAGATGACTTTAATATTAAGGAATCTAAAAAGCTACACCTGGTGATAATGAAGTTCTCAGCACAGGTGCAACTTATGTAGTGTTCAGGACCTTCAGTAAAGATTTCTAAGACAAATCTTTCTAGGGAATTCTATGGAACGTTTTACACGACCTGCCCTAATGCTTTGCTTAGGATTTCATCCACCCAAAATCAGAGCAGCTACATTAAATCCAGACCTTCTGAGTAATCTTAGCTGGTTTTCAATCAGTCAGCATCCTATGCTATGGACTGTGTAACATGTAGGCAACCCTGTGTGATTTCACATTTAGACTCTATCCATTATACCATGATTCTTGATTCTAATGTCTCCCCAGATCAGCAACGCTGATAGATTTGTGCAGCCACCTGTGCTGTCTTTCCCAGTTCAGGAACCAAATTGTAACCAGCATCACAGAAGGAAAAAAAAAAAAAGGCCTTTTAAATTGATCATGGGATCGAACTGCTGTGAAAAGCCTTGTTTTTTTCTTCTAATTGTTTTTTCTTAAAGTTATTTAGGGTTTCTGGAAATGTATCACTTTTCCCAGAGATATGTAAATTCTGGCTTTTAAACCACTAGTGCCATAGTGGATGATCCTAATTCTTTCCTCCTTCGTATCTCCAAATAAGACTCTCTGCAGCCACTCAGGTGCTAGTCTGACCAAATGTGAAAGTTCATTCAACAGCTAAGTCTATGTATCTTGAAGTTCTAGTTATATCTCCTCTGTTTTGATCAGATTTAGAGAAAATTTCCCGCAAAATGAAGAACTGTTAGGAAGATTACTTCAGTGGTGCTCATGGTACCCCCTCCCATATGAACTTACTTGATTCATCAAACAAACTAATTTAAATAGATTGTACTTCGAAGTATTATTTTCACAATATTTTTCTACTGTATGATATGCTGCTTTCTATCCTCAAATATATTGGCCTCTTGATTAAATAATGGTGTACTTAAATTAGTAATTTGAAGCAGATCAGTTACATTTGCTAAACACCAGAGTCTCTATGGCAACTAATTGGATTGTATATGAAATTTATTGACTTGCAATTAGAATATATTGGTTTGTGTGTTGCAAACTGTTTACACTGTGTGTGCTGTCTGCCGTGATCAGTAATCATCACATTTAAAACAGATGGGATTGTATATAGAGTATGTTGCGGTTTGTGTACGTTATAATACATTGTAGCAGTTTACATGCTCAAATATATATGAAGTTACGGAACTCTATTAAATAAATGCTCCTCCAGCATCAGATCCTATATACTTCAAGAAACAGGCAAGCAATTAGAAATGTTTATCTATGATTCTATTTATTCTATTCTCATAGCGTGTCCAAATGAAGGAACTACATCCTACCAGCTGCTACTGAAATGAAGATTCTCATTAGACTGTATGAAGTGAACATGAGCACATTTTTTGCCTTTGATGTGTATATTTACTCATATTAGTATATCGAAGACAATCTGATGATTGATAATCATCTGGAAAAGCTGTGAAGGTGTAACTAACTCTTCAGTATGCAATACAGTGGAGAATCAAGGTTACTTCCTTCAAAACCGATTTTCAGTTTCATTTTGTCACAGTAAATGAAATCCATGAAATAAAGGCAGGCTTATGTGTGAGATTGCAATAGGCCATTGTCCATGGAGGTCCAGCCACTGCAAAGAACATACACACTTCCAGGCTGCTCAAGGTCCTAAACCAGAGGAAGGGAATGACACTGCAGTAAGAGAGTCAAAAGCTAGAAACCTAGCTTCAGGGAAACATGTAGAGGAAATATTTATGGGAAGTTCCAGCACTGCATGATATAAACCACTTTAAACTACACTTAAATATGAGCTATCTCGATAAAAGAAAGGAATTACAACACTTTGGATGCATATTGTATAGTGTCATATTTTTATCAAGACTGTAACAACAGAAGCAGTTTGATCCTAAAACATGAGAAAAAAACAAAGCTGAGCTTCAATTAGAACAAAGTTAACATGTTTTTTATTTTTTTCTATATGTTTAGATTGAGCACAGTAAGTTTTGGACCACTTCCACTCTCAAAACTGTTAAAAATCCTCTGTATTGACACATCAGTTATTAAAAGTTTATTAATCATTACATAGTATGTACAGGTTTATGATTATTGAAAAACTGACTTTATGTTATTCTGTGTATACAAGGTTCTGTTGATTACTTCTGAGAAGCTAGATATTTATTTGAGTACAAGGATTGTATGTGGCTGATTTCAATTAAGTAATGAGTGCCCTCAAATTCTATGGGAAGTGCTTGGTGTCCTGTTAAAGTAAAACAAATTGATTGAGCCTGTATACATGTACTGTAACAAGCTTTTAATCTTAATGAGGAAGTGCCTGCTCACCAGTGGTGCTTGGGAATATGTGCTTTGTGGCTTTCTCTGGTCTTTATTCTGATGATCGGATATTCAATGCTGAACACTTTATGAATACCTTCATGCTTTCTCCTTGGTTGAACAAACCTCTTCTCTTCTTAGTCTCTTTTTGCCACTATTCTTGGAACCTTGCAAAGTCTTCAGAAGTAATTCAGATCTTGACATCAGAAGAACGGCTTTCCCAAAAAACTAAGGCACAAACTAAGTTCTACTCCACTTATCTGTATTTATATGAAGCCTTCCTGAGTCAGATCCATTGTATCTGATACCTTCCAAATCCCAGCATGAGTCATGAAGTGATCACATTTATTTTTTATTTATATAGCATTTATTACTATGACTAGAATGCTTACACACAATAAAACACACCTATTAAAAGGGTCAATAGCTTTTCATTATTTTTATATCATCATTTATATTATTTAGGTAAATTTGTTACTTTGAGGAAGAATATTTACAATAAAATTGCAATGATCACAAACGTACAAACTACTAGCTGCTACTTCATTTCTCCAAAGACACACACTGTATCATCAAAGCTGTCATCTACTTTACACTGAAGTTAATGGGAACATCCCAATTCTGTAATAAACAAAACAGAGATCATATCTTAGAAGGATATTTCCAGCAGTATTCATTACACAGCACTGCTTTTTTATTATTTTACTTTCCATAAGATTAGGCAGAATGTCTGAAAGATTTCTTGGTGAAAAAACAAAAGTCCTCATTGTGTTTGTCAGACTATCCAGAGATTTTTATGGAAGGGGAAGGGTCATGAAAAACTAGGACCAAAGACTATTATAGGAAGAAGACTTCATGATTCACCAACCACATTGGGAATCTCACAGTAAACATTTTCCTCTGTTCTTTATAAATAAACTCTCCAGAAGTATCTATGATTATTCCTTTCAACAGCAATAAGCAATGAAGCTGCAAGCTGTTACTTTGACAAAAATATGTTTACCACCCACTATGGGTGAGCGACACCGCAATTAGCATGTAAAGATATGCCACAGGTGTATATGGAAAAGGGGGTTAGAACTGGATGCATTTTCCGATTTGCATACCCAGCACCTCTGATTTATTCTTCCGGATTGCTTTTTCACTGCTTTTCTGAACGCTATGAATTTGACCTAAAGAAGTTATCTCTTTAAAGATTTCTGACAACTTCAGCTAACTTCCAAATTCATACTCATTTCCTGCAGAGGACAGCACATTAAAGAACTTTCTGAGAACAACACAGTTTCAAACCATACAAATGGATTTCCACATTTCAAAAGGTGATCGAATTTAA
Organism: Eurystomus gularis; assembly: GCA_013400335.1. Classification (NCBI taxonomy): domain Eukaryota; kingdom Metazoa; phylum Chordata; class Aves; order Coraciiformes; family Coraciidae; genus Eurystomus; species Eurystomus gularis. The sequence continues at coordinate 117,957 of VZZY01017460.1, forward strand.
GAACAGACAATTGTAAGGGACCGCAGACCAGCAGAGCTTCTAAAGCCAATTGTCTTTATAAAAACTCAAGCAAGTTGTAGCATTATGCAGGATGGAGGATTTTATTTCAATTTGTTTACCAACAATAACTATTTCCCTAGATTTTTTTCACTAATATTACACATATTTTCATTTAATAAATTGAAATAATTTAATCCACTTAATTTAGTTCATCCACCTGGAAGTTTAAAATGTAGCACTATTTTTTTTTTTCCACAATGCATGAAAATACTTTAAAACAGGTTTATGAACAGAGTAGTGGCTAGCAGTGCTGAAAAACAGATGTATGGAACATCCTAGATGTGGTAGAAGAGTAGAAAGCTTTCATCTCACCTAAAATGCTTTGAAGATTTAAGAAGAACATTTTAAAAAACATTCTCAGCATAATTTTGTCTCATTTTTCACACAAGTCCTGTTTAAGTGGAATGATCTCCGTGTTTCCAGGGGCAAAATAAGGGGCAGACGTTCACGTAAATCCTCCAATTTCTCCCTGGGAGAGTAGAAGGGAGGTGACAAGTCTTCAAAGGACACTTTTTGTTTGTGAACATCCGTTTGCAGCATCCTGGAGCTTTGGAGAGTTGATGATTCCAGGTCAGTAGGAAGCATCTGGTTGATACCACAGAGATACTTAGTATGTAACTAGGTAAATTGAGCTCAAATGCTTCAGCTGGAGCCATTCATTGACAAGTCTACTTGTGAAAAACAAGGGCAATGGGAAGCAAACAGAAGATGTCCTGCAGCAGTAGGTCATTCTCTAAGCTATAGATGTGACAGTTCTCAAGAAAACAAGAAAATGAAGTAGAGAAGTACATATTCTCCTAAGCAGAAACTTTAAGAGATATGGAAATTAAACAGAACAGAGATGGAAGGGATCAGCCACTTCATCCTGCTGACAATTCTGTAACGTTCCTGTGAGGATTAGCATATTGTTCAGCATGGTGTTAAATATTCCCTGCTAGGAGCTGGTGGTTTGGTTTTTTTTTCTGAGATGAGTTAAACTAGAACAGGTCTTGGTATCAGGAAATAGTCTTGTCTGTAGCCTAGATATTCGTATTTCTTAATTTCATCCTATTATGTCTGCTTAGACCTTGACACATACTGCTCTGTCGAATAACGTTGATCTTGTTTAACTAATTCCGATACTGAATACTGCTCTAGTGTCTACCGAAGATTGTTTAGTCAGAAATCATTCCCATTACGAGTTCTTTTCACACTTAACCTCTTGTTCCATGACTGAATTATTCTGCTGCTGTTGCCATCTATTACCATTATATCAAATACTCACATATTCTAAATGAAAAAGCATATCTGAAATTTATCATTTAAAATGCAACAGTGGGAGAATAAACTCCAGTGTGAGTTATTTTATGTCAACTGTCATTTGCCTTAAAAGTTCTCATCAGTCTGCCACAATAAAGCATGAAATAGAAGACATACGTTCCTGTGAAAACATCCCTAAAGGTTCAAACTTAAAGATTCCTACTGTGCCAAATATCGGGCAGGCTGCCAATAAGCTCAATTAGAATTTTTGACTAAATTAACTCGCGCACGATCGAAGCATATGAATTAAAAAAGCACCCTCCAATCCGAAAGAATAGCTTTCCTGCAGGTGTAACAAAATCTTTTCTTCACTGCTCAAAATAAGTCTCAAATTATAGTGATGTTATTTGACCTTAGGAACGCACAGATGTGTTAAGTATTTCATGGGGAATACAGTGCGGTTAGTCGGACAAGCATAAAGCATACATAATTAATTTCACTCTTGCAGTGCCTCTGCTCTTTAGCATGATATTTGTTACCGTAGCAAAAGCAGCTTACTAGGCACCATGTTTAGCTGACAACATTGAAGGGAATTGTTAAAAAAAAGAAAAAGCTGTTTTCATTCCACTCTCAAATTTGCACCTAGTTTCAGACCGTATGTCTGCGTTTAGTGTATTAAAGCAGGCACAAGAAGAATGGCAGGTTCCTGCAGCGAAATATGTCACTGGTGATAAACAGCCCCAAAGTCAGTAGAGCAGATAATGCATTGCAGGTCAGAAACTACACCCCTGACAATACTGCACATGCAGGTAATACACCAAATGTCACATCTGAAGGGGGTAATGCTTTTTCTACCGCTACATCCTCAACAAATTGTAGTACATAGCTGAGTTACTTGCTGACAGGGAAGCATGAAGGAGTTTTGGGAGGCAGAAAATACAATGAAAGACTGGAAAAGATAGAGCACCAAAACCAAAAAATCCAGCAAAATTAACAGCCCAATTCTCATCAGCAATATAAACCAAATAGTAAATCATCTTAGATTGTAATCGTAACCTATAAAAAAGTAATTGTTCTTTACAGCCCTGTATTAAAAGATTAAGCCCTCTACACAGAAAGGCATCAGATCTTAATAAGGTTAAAAATTGCTTGCTTGTTTGTTTTTAGTCTTGACACACTTTATCCTTTAGGTGCAGGATTTTTAACAGCACATTTCCCTTTAACGGCTGCAGTTGAATTAATCTATGTTGTTCATAATTCTTAGTTACATGCATCTTGGCTTCTATCTTCACAGCCCTAACACTAACTCATTCATTCTTGCCATACACAGGTGAGCTGGAAATGCGACAGGGAGACAGCACTGGAAAAACCTGCCTAAAATCATACTGGCATTGCTCCTGGCATGCAGCGTTCCTGCATTCCACTCACATGCTCATTTTCCCATTCCATGCTTCCTCATCCTCACCATCTTCCTGGAGTATCGATGAAGACCCAGACTGTAGGATTCATTCATGGTTTTTAATACAAAGCTGTAAAAAACACTGATGGACAGAAGTACCTAATTAAGTTTCTCATCTGGATCGAGCTTTCCCATATCTTGGGTGAACATACCAGAGGTCAGCACCTGAATGCACAAGCACACACACACATGAAGCTAATGCAGCAGTCTCTAACCCAGAGCAGGGTGGGGTGGAAAGAAGCACTGCCAATTAAATAGACCCCCTAAAGTCCCAGGGCAGCCTAAGGAACGAATTTTAAAGGGTTTTCTTTTGTTGTACACAGTATGCAGCTTCCAGATTAGCTTCACATAAAACTGCTAAATTCAGCAGACCGTTTTCAAGCAGGAGTTATGTTAAAATGTAGAAATATTTTCAGGAGCGGAGGATGGCACGTCTCTTTTCTATAATGAGTCACTTCTTGACAATCTGAGAGTTTTCCTTTCAGGTCCAGAGCTAAGGAAGAACCTGGAATATTTTTGAATCGTCACTTGTCTTAGCCAGCAAGTAATTCTACCAGTGGCTTAGTGGTCAAGTCCTATGTTCAGAGTTTTAAAGATCTGGCTAACAGAGAAACATGGCAAATGGTCTACTGTGGCACAATAGGACATGGTTAGCATTTTTTTTCCTATCCTATAATCAAACAAGTATGAACTCTTGATTTCTCAGCCACGAAGGGTAACAATGTAAGAAGATTTTGCTAGAAAGTCATGCTATCTTCCATGGACAGTTTGAGTGCTGCCAGGGGTGAGTCAGATGATATGAGGACCCAGCAGTTCACTATTCTTGGTGTTTTTTTCAATTTTTAAAAATGGCTTCTCATGAGGTCACAGCCTCCTTCAGGCATTCACCTGCTTCATCATGGGGTCCTCCGTGGGCTGCATGGGAACAGCCTGCCTCATCATGGTCTTCACTATGGGCTGTGGGGGAATCACTGCTCCAGAGCCTGGAGCCCCTCCTCCCCCTCCTTCTTCACTGACCTTGGTGTCTGCAGAGTTGTTTCTCTCACATATTCTCACTTCTCTTTCCAGCTGCAATTGCTGTTTCACAGTAACTTTTCCCCCCTTCTGAAATACATTATCCCAGAGGCACTACCACCATTGCTGATAGGCTCGGCCTTGGTCAGTGGCAGGGCTGTCTTGGAGCCAGAGAGCAAAGGGGAAGCTTCTACCAGCTTCTCACCAAGGTGACCCTTGTAGCTCTCCCCTTCCACTACCAAAACCTTGCCACACAATAACAATACATATGTGCATAAACATCCTACATAACCATAATATGGAGGCAAATTTCATCTGGTACATGATAGGGCTGACTCATATAGTCAGCAGGTCATTGGTGGAGAGCTGTTGTTTATGCATTTCACTTTAATCACATTAATATTTATTCAGAAATCTTCTACAGTTTAATGTCAACAGTTACCATCATGAAGTTCTTCACCATGGGCAGAACAACTTAATGCAACACTATCACTTCTTACCTTTCAGTGTTCATGTGTTTTCCACTACTGAAAAAGAAATCCTTATATAGGAATATAAGCAACTACTTGAGTTACAGAAAACTTGCAAAGCCTGGCATGTCGAATTCAAGTATAAAATACATGATATGACAAAACCAGATCAATGTGGCAAACTGAATATATGACAGCTGTCCATAATAACAGTCTTGTCAAGGGCTGAACTGATGGTTAAGTGTTGATGTGGGGACGAGGCAAGGAATCATGCTTCCTGACAGACAACGACTTTAAATATTTCACCAGGTAAGTTCAATTCTGCCTTAATTTACACAGGTTCAGCTGATGTCAACCTTTGGAAAAAGATCTGAAATATTATATTTCCTGCTCTCAAAAAAAAAAAATGACAAACATAACCTATAGGAATAGTGTGACATTTTTCAAAGGAGAAAGGAAAATTTCTGTGCAGGGAGCATGCCTGTAGTCTCAGGGTGGCCGAGAATCCAAACAGAACTGGCTCATTATGATCCTCCTAATGCCATTATTATGCAGCTGTTCCTGACAGAGCAACTCAAAACTGCTAGTTGGATTTCTATGGATTTAGTATGGAGCACACTAAACTTGTTCTTCCTTTGTACTTTGATAGAGAGGTATCTGCTACTGCCTCCTTGGTGACCTGCTTTTCTCTAAACATCTCATGGAGGCTAAAGGATCCCATTAGGAAAGTAAGAATAGTAATGAGATGACAAAACTAAACCCATGTCATCTTAAAGCAAGATTTGTGTCCCTTTCAAAGGAAAATTGATCTCTTAGTTTAACACCGCTGCAGTTCACAAGCATTGAAGCTGCAAAACCACTTGTCACTCTGAAAAAGCTGTGTCACTTTGTGATATGCTGCTGTTAAAAAATAGAAACCTTCCCATTAAAATTACTAGTTTACTGAAAAAAGCAAACAGCATACCAGTAATCACTGCCTTGACTAATCACTTCTATCTCACTTTCAGGGGAACTAAGATGATATTGTCTCCTACACAGCTTCCAGGATGACCTCGCACCTTATCCTGTTTTAGAGTTCCTTTCCAGGCATCAGGAAATTATTTAGACAGAGAAAGTATCCAGCCGTCTGAACTGTGTGTAGCATAATGTGAAACCTGTGAAATGCCTTTCTTTGTTCACATACAGACTAGGTGATTGCTTTGATAGCAACAGTTCATACTGCTACAAAGAAAAACTTAAGAGGATGAGAAAGATTTGAAACATTCCTGAGCGAAATCTGAAGGGTTTTAGCAGGATAACGACTTCTTTTTCTCACTGAGGGGAGCCTGGTGAAGAAATCTTGCAGGAAGAGATTTGTCGTCTATTAGGAAAGGGAATGAAACAGCCAGCTTTTTCCTCTGGAAACACTTAAAACATTTTCTGTCTATAACCACTTTTGATAATTGCCCACAAATACATTGATTTGTTTTCTTCCGCACAGTTCAAGATGCAAACTCCCTTCACTGAAGAAGCCCAGGACTCTGTGCTTGGACTTTGTGCTGGAACTATTCAGCTGGAGCTGCGTCTATTCACGTTTCCTTTGCACTGTCCTTTATAACTTTTTGCCGTGCTTCTTGAGTACAGCCTGTGTTTCCCTGTCTCAGAAACGGGATATCACCATTGCACCACCCTGAGCCGTGTGAACACAACTGACCTTTCCTGGGTTCCTCACTGGCATTAGTACACTATTTCCCAGAGTCCCAGACTTTTGGGCAATCCTATTTCTAGTCTGTCTCTGAACAGACACATTGGGCTGATGTGCACACAGAATTGGCAGATGGGCTTGGGAAAACAAAAAGCCTTCAGTTAAAAATTACAACAAACACATCAAGATGAAAAAACTCTCATCTTATTTTTTCATCCTGCTGTGCTATCTGGAAACATTCCTTGTGTTGAGGCTGATGAGCTAGAGGTTAATGAGTTAGGGGATAAAGACCCTCTCTCTTTCCTTTTTTTAAAGTTTTGTGTTCTGTTTCTGCTGTTCTCCACTTCTCTCTAAATATCTGGAAGGACTCACCTTTTATACAAGCACGATCATATTGCTATGACAGTCTGATAAGATTCATCAAGTGTCCAAAATCAGATGTCCAGAAGACATGTAGTTTTGCATGGTTATTAGTCTATGAGATACTATTTCTAAAAGGGCAGCGGTGTGCTAAATGCCAAGATGTTCTCCTAAAATTTCCTAAGCATTTTGACCTAGTACAAAGGTGCGCCTAAGAAAAATGCAGAACTATTTTTACACCAAGATATGATCTCAAAATGTTTTTGCTTCATTTTTTACTAGCACTTGTAAGTGGAATATTAACAAGAAGTGTATAATTCTTAATTTATGGTTCCTGTTAATCTGTTAGTATAAACAACAAAAATAACGGGTAGATGTGTATTGGTCATACAAGTCATTGGTATAATTGTAATCACTAGATCAAATTTTATCTGAATTTGTCTTTCTCTTTCATTCTGCAGCATGTTTTTACTTTCACTGCAATATACTGAGCACACAGACCAAAATGAGTAAACACTGAAGCCAAGGAGAGACACTACTAACAAGACTGCATAAAGATTTTATATTACATTTGCAAAATATGAAACACTAACACTAAACCATTTTCATCAGTTTGGTAAAGAGCATAACTTTCATGCTTATTATCTTGCACAGATGTAATTGCTCTCTTTCTTCTGCCTATTGAGTTACATGTGATGCTGCTGCAAGTAAACTGCTCTGTAAAAGCAGAATAAAGCTGGATTTGAAAAGAATGTTGCCACTGTCTAGATTACTTACTTATTGAACTACCCTGCTGAGAATAAAGTTGTGTCAGTGCACTCAAATTTACAGAGAAAACAAGATAGTCATTTGGGAAAGCAAGATAGGAATGAACCAGGCAGCTTCAGTTAGATAGTAAGCCTTGGATGAAGTCTTCCACTTACTGGTACAAAACTTTTTCTGCTAGCCTTCCTTTTCTCAGGAGATACCACAGAGGATGTATTTGGATGGGTCACTGCTCAGTGTACAGTCTGGCAGACTCTTATTTGTTCCACTTGGCCTTGCAGCACCATCATGTGGTCACTGTTGAGGAAATAAGATAGCCTATCACCAAATACCACACGTCTGCCATAAGTACAGATGAAATTTGAAAGCAGTCTAGTATTAGATGGAGCAAAGCCTATGTAGAGGAGAGATGGGAATAACAAGTACTCAGAATGAGGAACACTGTGTGCTTTCTCAAGGTCACTTGGTTTCTTCTCCCTCATTATTAAGTTTAATAATTTATACTATTTGAGCTATTTCTGCTTACTTTGTATATCTCTCACTTAAAGAATGAGATTTAGGTCTTTAGGCTTTCTGAATATAAAACCATGGCTGATCTTCACTCCTCCTATACTCCACCTGACTTTGATGCATTAGAACTTTTCTGCTCAATATTCTGACCGTGGAAAGAAATGTAACAGCTTGAATTAATGCAGCCTCTCTTCTGTTTTCTTTTGGGCAGGAGGGAAGATCTTCTACCAAGGAAAAAAGATGGGGTTTATAAATGTTCAGTCTCTGAAAATTCAGTGAATGATTAAGAAGCATGTTTCCAACAGTATCGTTATGCTTATTTTGGTCTCCAAACTAAAATGATTTAGGCTTACTAAAATAAAAGAACATTGAAAAGTGTATGGTCATTATATGACTTTTAAAATATGTGGACATGCTTCAGATTTAGAAAGTCCCTAAAACTGTTTACCTAAAAGTGTTTTAAAAGTTTACCATTTAGAGTATCAGTCTTTTTTCTTATCAGATTTGTAGCATTTAGTAAACCATAGACTCATTTCTAGCAATGGACAATAAACCTGAATTTATTGAACATGAAGTGAAGCAGATTCTGGCCCTGAACTTACAGTTGCTTCTGTGGGATTATTCACTCCATCTGGCCTAAATAAGGGAAAATGTCTTCATTTCTAGCAATCTGAATCTTGCTGAGGGAGAGAGCAGTATGCTTGTACCAGAAGAAGCCTTTGGGCCTACCACATGGCAATTTGTGACAACGTTGAAGTGATGTAACTCTAACTGGTTCAATATTTATAAGATATCGTATGTACATTTGTCTTGTATGGGAGGTGGGGAGGGGAAACCGACTTAATTTTATGCCAAAGCACACTATATCCCAAGAAGAAGCAATGAGAAAAAGACAATGCCAGAATCTGCACATAAAGCCCTGAAGTATGGCACCAGTTAAGCTGTCTAAAAGAGCTTTCATCTAGAAATACAAATCTCAGCAGTCCAGTCAATTTTATTACGTGTGCAGATACAATAAAACTATGGTCTTGTCAATGTAGTCATAATCAAAATCAAGTGGTAAACTTCTGTAGACAACAGTAACATATATTCTTGAGGTCACAGAAGTCACAGTGAGGAATTTTAGAGTAGCGACAGTGGCCTATTTTAACTAATAAGCAAGACTTTTCTTTCTCCTAACTTGAGAAATTTGCTGAAGACATGGTCCAGAATGCATTTCCTCACCCTATTTCTTTCCAGCTTCTGGGTATTAAATGGGTTTTCTTCTCTATTCATCTTCTAAAGCCACTATAAAAACTCCTATGTGTAGGCTAACAGTTAAATCAAAATCAGGGGATTGGCAGAGCAGGGTGAAAGACATCCATTCAATACAATTATTAAACTTCCTCCCCCTTAAAAAGTCTTGCTCATCTTTTTCTACATTCTGTTGCATAAAATAAAACTGAATATCCACTTTCCTGCAGAAATAAAATTCTATTTGCAGCAGAGTGCATTTGTCACCAGCTGCAAAATTCATAGGCTAAAATTGGTTAATTTCTGATAATACAGAAAAATAAAGGAAGAGCAAAGTACGTTGCTATAGCAGGGTGGTCGACAAATCCTTGGAGAGGAAGGTAATGCAATGGTACTGTTCTTTGTGCTTCTCAAAGCATGGCTACATTACTTTCAGTATTCCTGGGACAGTTAAATCTTTTTAGGCATACAGCTTGTCATGCCACACAGACTCCCAAGCTGGCTCCTAAATTGTTTTTGTGGTTTACAGACCTTAAAGTTCAGTGAAGCTCTTAAACTAGATGGGATTATTGGCACCATCATTGTGCTATGACAGAAACACTTTTTTTACTGTAAGGTGTAAATGCATGTCACCCGTTTCTGTACTATTTACCCAACTACTCGTCACTAACAACAATTTAGATTCCAAAGAGCATCCCTACACCATCATTTTCCACCAGTGTTTTTTTTCCACCAATAAATGTTTTATCTAGAGCATTGTAATATTGAATTTTGTGGATTTACTGCAGCTCTGCGATATATTCAAGGTATTACACCTTCATGCTTTCTTTTAAGAGATATCATAACATGCTTGGAATACCCACAGTCTGATTTGGGAACAGATTATTCTGTGATAAAACCACAGGACTACTCAATATTCAACATTACTCCATGAGGAACATCTCATAAGTTTTGACGCAGAATGAAGAAATTTCATTTGATTAGTGAACATCAACATTAACATTCTGCTATAACAGCTAGTCTGTGGGAGCCTGTATAGTTCAGCTACAAGTGCCTTAAGTGTTAAGGATATGAATATTACTTAGTAGGAAGGAGATAACAGGTCTCTAGCCCTGTGAGTCTTAAGTACTTGTTCCTTATCTAAGAAGATAGACTGAAAGATTGAGTTGAGCAAAAGTCATAGCAGTGCAGGTGGTATAAAAGACTGTTGCGAAGAGGAAGGTCATGCTTTCCACGTTTCACAAGAGCACAATAAACAGCAGTAGATCGCTTAATATTGCGGCAAGACAAACGCAAGTCAGACATTACAAAAAGCTTTGTAACAAGTGAGACAGGTAAATTCTGGAGCATGCTGCCTGGACAGACAGTTGATAACAGCTTAGAGGAAAGGGATGGTCCTAGTGACTTTTCAAGCTCTTTCAGAGAGATATCTTGATCTTTATGTCACTGGTTTTCAATATTTCGGCATGTAATGTTAAAATGTCGAAATTAACAGAGTATTGGAAAATACTTTATATTTATTGCCAGTCTTTAGATATCCTTTTCTTCTTGACTTCTTATCTCCTGACGAAGAGTTCAACCATTTTTAAATAGATAAGCAAGGGACCTGACTTTAGTTATGTTTTATGGCTTTGAATTCCACAGATAGTCTTCAGCATAGTCACTGGAATAACACTGCTAAACACTTCAGTGATTTTGACAGCTTCCCAGCTATCACTTGCTGTTGCTTTCACAACTGAAAATCAAAGTTGTTATCCATAAAATATGAATGATAAACACAAATTGTAGCCTTCCACAAGTTCTCAGGCTTCCATGGCTTGCTTAGACAACACATGGCACAGCATATCAATGAGGTGATCAAATTGCTACTTGTCTTCATTGCTGCTTACCATTCTCCTTTGACTGCAGAAACAAGCCACTGCTGAACAACACAGGGCTGCTGTCCCAGGGTGAAGATGCAAGAAGCAGACTGAGAAATCATTACGACCAAATAGCCAAACACTTCTCTTCATCTGATCTTATTCTCTTTCTTTTGCAGAGTTAGAGTTGGTCACACAACTCACAGGATTTGACCTGATAACTAAGCAGAATTCAGAATATTTGGCAGAACGAATGCAGAAGACCAGTGTAACATTTCACAACGTTCAAGTGAAAATTAACCTCACAGAAATGCTGCCATATCTCGCCATACTTCATTTAAGAATAAACTTGAAATATTGATTTCCAAATTTTAAATGGAAGAAAAATAGTCACATTTCTTTCAATAGGCAGCTTGTATAATGGATTATAAAACAATCTCTGACTTGCAAGATCTTTAAAAGGTAGAAAATTGGAGTACAAGACACATCTAAGACCTTTCCTAAAATTTCTAACAATTTATCAGTATTTTTTAGTTTCAAATTCAGACCATTTCCTCTTCTGATAGTACACAGAGTATTTCCCTTTCTTAACCACATTAATGACATATTAGTTCTGTAGACTTTAACTAAAAGACATCACTAGCTTTCTTGAGTAGAAGAGTTGGGGGGGGAATGGTGTGGCAGAAATAAAATTTTTTTATTAAAAGAATTATGAATATACAGAATGGTTATTTAGAACAAAATGCTTAGAACCCCCTAAGTAATCTTTTTATGTATATATATATATAT